>OZ038390.1:15212015-15468570 GCA_964036045.1 Eutreptiella sp. 'Long Island Sound 2002'
GTCGTCCCTGGCATACAGCTTAATCTTCCTGGGAAGTTCGATGTAATCTACACAAATGTCCTGTAATTCCTGAAACCAAGGCTTGTCGTCCCACAAGGGCACAACCAGAATTGCCTGGGTTTTATCTTGCTTGATTTTGTGGATGACCTGCTGGATTAAGTGAAACGGAGGATTAATCCACAACTTCTTGTCCCATTTGTGGGTCCAAGCGTCGCTGAAGTGCTTGTCAAAGCGCTTGTTCATACGGTTAGCAAAGGCATCATACTGTGGCCAAAAGGAATGGTGTTCATGAAAGTATTCACAAATTGCATCGCGCCATTTGTCGACAACTCTGTAGGATGAAGAGTGCCAGCGCGAAGGGCGTCGTGGCTGGGAGTCCCTACGAAGACATTCTAACTCTTGGGAGTAATCGGCACTCCCATTCACCTCTGCAATGGTGACATCTTCACCAAATTTTGGTGTCACCTTTTGCTTCAAAAATTCTTCTGCACTTTTAAACCCTGCGTGCAAAAAACGAAATTCAGGACGCTCCAAAGGACCTGACTCCAGCAAAAAACAACGACGATGACCTACGGGCGCTACCCTGTTCTTGCGAAGCCAAGGATGCCCCAAATAAAGGTCATACTTTATGTCAGCACGATAGAAGTAGTCATCCTTAAGGACAACTTCTTCCACATTTTGCTCTTCCCAAAGGTCTTGAGCGACCAAATGGGTTGATATATAACAACCGCGTTGCCCACCTGCGAGAGAATGTCCAGAAACTCCCTCGAGGGTAACAGGATGAGGCGATTCAAACACGCAGTCGTCGGGTAAGAATGAGTTGGATTGGAGATTTACCTCTGATCCATTGTCACACAAACAAGTGGCGAGGTGGAAATTTCCCTTGCAATCAGAGACCCACAGCTTTGTGACAAACTGACGAGCCCTGTGCTTGGACTGTACACCAACCTCGTCCACTACCACAGAAGGACCCGCTGCCGGATCCAGGGGAGAGGAGACAAGCGACCCTACATCAAGTAATGGTCGATCAGGAATTTGGGGATCATGCCTGAAATCGCCTGGGGAGGGGCGATTTTCGTGGCTCCCCTAGGCGTTCTGACCTCCAGCGGCTGCGTTAACATTGTGAACACATCCTGTTTCGTCGATCCATTCATCTTGGAACGGATCATCCGCTGGATTCAGAGCATTTTCGACATAATCTCGATCCGCATCTGACACCTGATCTGCACCTGAGACCTGATCCACACGATGATTTCCCTTTCCACGTCCACGGCCACGGCCGCCGGATGATGGGCCACCACCGTCGCCACGCCCTCTGCCCTTACCAGAGAAGGGGGTTCCTGAAGGATTTCCCTTACCCTTACCCTGTGATCCTGGAGCATTTCCTTTGTTTGTACCGGATTGAGGGGTTTGGCTTGGATTTCGATTTCCGCCTCCGGCGTTGACATTGGGACTTGTCTGACCGTTTGGCTGTCCACCGGAGCCGGATGGAGTCCGATTCCCTTTGCCTTGGGACCCGCCAGGGCCTCCAGTATTTTTGTTCCCACCGGAGGGAGTCGAATTACCCTTTCCCCCCTTGGCACCATGCACCTGTCTGTCATTCCGGTCTGAATTCTGCGAATTACTGACATTTTCACCAATCACCTTGTGATCGTAAGCAGACCATCGGTGATTAGCAGTGGAATGCGTCTTAGCTCGGTTCGTAGAACCTAAAAGAAGGCAGATGCTACAATGATCCTGAACATTCCGGGTGTCATTCACCTTTTTGTTGCCCTTTTGGGCCCCATTTTGGGTGTTTTGCTGGGTATTCTTGTTTCCCCCAAGACCCTCATGGAAATTTTGATTGGCGGCGTCAGCGAGCCTCTCAACCTCTTCCCACAGTTCCTGCGGAGTAAACGAAAACACCCAGTTACTGGCCTTCAGGCGATTGCCGTGGAAACTTACTCCCCTATTGAGAACTTGGACAAACAAGTCCCGATCCTCCTGTTCATTAAACTTGATTTTCCACGTGTTTTCAGTGAATTTCACCTTGGTAAACGACGTGGGGGAGCACTTTTGAAGTGCCTCCCTGACGGTAAACCGATTGGCCGAGGCGTCAAAGCCATCGATCTCCGCCCACCAGGTCTTGACCTTTTCTTCGGATTGTTTATTCCGAAGGGTGGCGGCAGTTTCGGAGGGGATCTTGTCAAAAATCAGATTTTTCAGCTCGGCACTAGACAATTTTTCGCCTGAATGTTCAGATTCTTCTACGAGATTCCAGAAGCGCTGTCTCTTGTCCTGCACTTCGTGCAAGATTAATCGAGAGAATGAAGGAAAATTCTTCAACATCTGGTGGTAATGGTCCTCAGGCAGCCGGGATCCACGTACCTCCAACTGTTCCCACACCTCATCAAAGGTAAGGGGGGAACTTGAATCTTCACGATCACTCCAGGTTCTGAGCCAAGTGTTGGCCGGCGCTCCCTCAAGGCAGTCCAAGAGCGCCATCAGGAACTGATCATCCTGGAGTTTTTGAGTCTTAACCCACAGTTTAAATTCCCGTTGGAACTGAGGCCAACGTCTGGGGTTTCCATTATACTTCGGTTGCTTGGCAACCTGACGAAGTCGCAATGAAGTGGGATTTAGGAGTGATTCCAGCCCAACACCGGCCGTAATGGTAGACACCTTGGCGGCATCATTAGCCATACCAGCTCCGGCGAGGGTCTGGGCGAGCAACATCTGGGCAATTGCATTGGAATCAACAGCAGGAAGGGTAGTACGGGAGGCAGTTCTTTTGGCATTCTGAACCTCAGTCCTAGCCTTCGCCGATCTACTCTGTGATCGAGAGATTGTAACCCTTTCCTTTAGCTTAGTCCTGCTGATCCGTGCATCGGTGGTCTTAGAGTCCACCGAAGGCGCAATCGAAAAAATTTCTGTCGCCTCCTCCGACGGTTCTGTTGTCTGATCCACCGATGATGCGCCCTCAGACCTCATGTGGGTCTTGAAAGGATCTTTAATTCCCAGCGTCTGAATGATGAGTTGCATTTGATCCTTGAGCAATTGGAGCTCAGTATCTCGCTGTAATCTGCAAGAGCAGTCGGCAGGACAGTACATACCGTGTCCTGAAGGACCTGAGCAGGCTGTCGGACCGCTAATCTCAGTGGTTCGCAGCCAGGAGTCCACTTGGGGAGCTCCTTCAGTCCTAATTTCCAGACTTGCCTGCCTAGCTGCCTCTAAAATTCCTTCCTCAACCGCGGCAGCTAGATCGTCGCGGATGGAAACAGAGGGATGAGGGGCGGAGGGCCCGGCAACCGGTGCCTTGGTCTTCTCCTTCGGGAAGGGGCTTGCCTCCCAGATTTGCAAGAAAATGGCAAAGGAGTCATCTTCTTGAGAACACCACCACATCCTGGTCTTAATTTCTTCTTGAAGGAGGAAAAAATATTCAAATAAAAAATCAGAGGCGATTCTTTCTTGACCTATCAGCTTAGACGTGGCTAATAGACACAGGGCCTCAAGCGCCTCAAGGTTACGGGTCACTTCCAAAGACAAATGGTTGTCCCATTGTGCCCATGAGGCTGGTCGATTATAGGTAGGTACCTCACCTGGACCACCCATCTCAATGTCGTCAATGTCGGCATCGATGGTCTCGAAATGTGGACATTGGTAGGGAGTATTAGTACCTGCCAGGTCCGTAAGCTCCACCGGAGCGTTGCCATTAGCGTAAGCTGGGAGATTCCGGCTGCTTGATGGCCAATTTCGACTGGGATCTTGATTGTAATCTGGGCCTCCACAGCTGCTGATTTGTGTCCTTCTTGGGCAATTTGGGCTTGCGCAAGGCATTCCTCTCAAGGCCTCGTTCGCACAGCACCACGGGAGCGTGATCGTTACGTCTCCGGAGGTGGCGGAGTCTACGGGGCCATACTGAGGGGCTAGCTGTGGTTGGGACACCAAAGGAACAACATTCAGGTAGCCTCTGCTACCATGAAAGTGCTGCCCTGGGTCGTTGTGGGTGCCGGAGGGCTCGGGGCCGGCAAGACCAGTGGGGCAGGCACGCGAGGAGTCTTCCTGGATGTTGTTATTGGGGATAGAACCAGAGACACGGACACCAACGGAGGCGAGAGCAGCGACAACAGAAGCAAGGTCCATGCTGATTGCGGTCCGGCAGAAAATCCCAGTCTATGAAGAAAATTGCGGGGAATTATTCTAAATACATCTGAGTGTCCAAAACTGTCCGAATGAATTTAAATAATCCATTTATGTAAAATTGTCTGGCCGATCTGGCCCGCGAGCGCGCGTCAGCGGCAAATGGCGATTCCAGCTAAAATAGCGGAATGCGGCGGATTTACGGGAAATGGACCGCGGAATCAAATCCGGCATATCAGAAATATATAGGAAATATCCTGTGACTGAGCTGCGAGGCGGCGAATCCGCCGAAGCAAAGAAAATGACCAAAATGTAGCCAATCTGGGCAGAATGTCTGAAAATCTGAGCAGATGGGGCTAGCCGCACTTACAGGTAGCTGTGCTTGAGGGTTCCATCTCGGTTGAGACCTTCCGTCCCCCATTGGGAAATGGCCGAGTCGAACTCCTCCTTCTCTAGTGCTTGCCATTGGAACAACGTTCCACCACCGCCCACATTGCTGGCGTCGGTCACCAGGATAATCTCCCCTTGTGCCCTAGGCACGCCCAAGCACTTAGCGTTGGCCACCTTGTCTTTGAGCTCGTCAAACTCTTGTTGCTCTTGTGGGCCCCAGCGCCAAGTAGTACACTTCTTGATCAAGTCCGTCAGAATGCGCTGGTGTAGGTGAAGTTTTTGATATGGCGGCGATAGAAGTTGCACGCCCCAATGAAAGTGCGTACATCATGAAGTCCTTTCTTGGGGTCTTGGTGTCGTACCTTAGCATCCATCAGGGGTTTGGCCTTAGAGGCCACTGGGGTCCACCACCCATGGCCAACGTCAAACCCCAGGTACTGCATGGTGTCCTGCATGAACTCACACTTCTCCAGCTTGAGTCGTGTGTGGTTCTCCTGGCAGACCGCAAAGAACTCACCCAAGAGGATTAGGTGGTCCTCCTGGGTTTCGGTCCCGAGGCATACATCGTCGATGTGTGCTTCCATCTGCGCCCCACGGGATATAAGTTCCTGCACCTTAGGTCTCCTTCGTAGGATGAACAAGATCTTGTTCATCAGCTCTTGGAATAGAGCGGGTGCGTTGGCCACGCCAAATGGCATGACCTTCCACTTGAACACCCTCCCCTGAGGGGTGATGAAGGCCAGTAGTTCCTGTGCGTTGGGCGTCAGGTCAATTTGCCAGAATCTGCTCCTCTTGTCAATCTTGGTCTTGTAGCGACAGGAGGCTATCTTCTCAAGGGTAGACTCCATATTAGGAATGGACCCAGAGCGGTTCAGCGTTTTCTTGTTCAGCTCTCCGTAGTCCACTACCAGCCGTTTGGCTGTAGACCCAGGTTTAGCCACCAGAAAAAGAGGGGCTGCAGTGTAGGGGGTAGTCCCCGTCCTTGTACTCTAGGACTAGGCCAGCGTGGATACATTCTTGTATCTGTCGCTCAATCTCGTCGGCCTGCTCTTTAGGAGCTGGATAGGGTCTCCTCCGGATCTTGTGACCCACGAACTCGGGTTTCAGCTTGAGGTCCATCTGTACCAGCTTGTCACATGAGGCTGGGGGGGGTAGTTCTCCGAACACCTCCAGATAGGTCGTTATAAGCTTCTGCACCCGCGGGTCCAATAGCTTGATCTTGTCCTCCATGTCCTCGCCAGAGTGTAAGTTGCTTGCCCCCTGAGTAATAGACGTCGGGAGGTGATCCTCCACCAACTCTTCGCATTTGGTAGTGTCCTTCAACCCTTGGTAGGCATATAGAAGGTCTTGTTCAACCATCTCCGGTGGACGATGGCAACATAGGCACGCTCGAGGGGGTTCACATACACATTCCTCCGAGAGGTCGTCCTCCTCTGGGGTCCTCACATGGGCGCCCCACACGCTGTTCATGAGCTTAAGATTTACCTCCCTTTGCCAGGTGGTGATCTTCTGTTCGAGGTCCTCCTTCAATTGGGATAGATCTCCCATACGTCCTTGCTTCAGTGGCCATGAGCTGCGGGTAGGCTTAGCGTAGCATAGCTTTTTCGCCACCAACTTCCTCTTGGAGTCCACATACTCCCTTAGCCTGGATCGAGGGTCCAGCTCTTCGTCCACGGGGTCTTCCACCCTCATGGAGAGTAGGGGTTTCAGTGGGGCGACGTACTCGGCGTTCTCCACTTCCTCCACACAGCTCTGCACGAAGAAGGCGTCGTGCTCAGTTTCGTCATCTGAGTGGATAGAGCTAGGTAGCTCGGATAGTCCACACTCAGAGACTCCATCAGGAACAGGTGCATGGCAGGGAGAGTTGGGGGCGTTGGTGTCAGTCACGACGTACTCTTCTCCTCCGGGTATAGTCTCAATAGCATCTTGAGGTCGTAGGCGATCCTTCAAGGCACCCAAGGCGAGTCCATCGCTTTCTCGTTGTATAGCCTGGACCAGAGTCGGGTCCAGATCCTCCCAGGGAATGGAGGTAAGACCTCCGTCCACCACGCTGAGCATACTCCCCCATCCGGGTTTCCCAATAGGCGTCTTACGCCCCAGAGGCACGTAGATGGCCTCATCAGGTAACCGAACAGAGCTGATAGTCAGCCTGTCCAGGAGGTTTCGCCAGTACTCGTTGCCCCCATGGGCTCCCCAATCGGGGGAACAAAGGACCATACGGGAACGTTCCAAGGCCACCTTGGTCAGGACCTTCCCCAGTTCACTGAACCTGGGGTACCCGTAGGCCATCCCGAAAGAGGGCCAGTAAAATTTGTAGCTGCAGTTCTTCCCCTTGCTGCAGTAAAGGTCCAGTACATGCTGCTTGTCGCTGGCGAACAACTCCACATTCAGGTCTTCTCTAGAGTAACCCAACTCCTTCAGACCTTGGTCTAGGACTTCCCCCAATAGTTGATAGTCCTCAGTTTTGGAGGCCGCCATCATGTTCGAAGGCTCCTCCTTCGATAGCCTCAGGTAGCTTGAGGTATGTTCCAACTGCTCCAGTGGCACAGACTCTCTGCCACTGCCGTGGTCCACGTAGAGGAGGTAGGGCGCTTGCAGCGTCAGGGATTCTATCTGGGAGTGCTGCACGAAGAAGTCAGTCCCCAATACAAAGTCGAAGGCCTCAGTGTCCATCACATAGAACCGATGGGCGATAGTCCGGGAGCCCATAGGTACCTCCACTTCACAGTCCCCGCAGCTGTGCACCACATGTCCATCCCCCATTCGTATAGCCGCGGTGGTCATGGTGTTCTTCAGGCTCCCACAAGGTAAAATTTTCTTGGCCACTATAGTATTGGTGGCGCCAGTATCCAATACCCCCAGGTATTCACGTCCCCCTAGTCGGATACGTACCCAAAACACCAGGTCTTTGGTGCCACCAGAGCGTCCCCGTCAGAAGTCCGCGGGACAGGTCACCTCGAATTCCTTGTTCCGCAATTTGCGGGCCATCCTCATGAAACGGCTTCTCTTCTTACCGTTGCCGTCATCATCACCTTCGTGCTCCCGCTTGGCCCCTTGTTCTTTCTGGGCCTGCGTCTGTCAGCATGTGGTAGGACCAGACAGCCCTCCAGAGGGCTCGGAGTTCCCCCCTGGATTAGGGCTGGGGTTGCCTCCGTTCTTGTCGGTGTTCTTGTTGTCCTTGTCTGGCTGGCGGTTAGCGCCTCCTCCTCGTCCACCTTGACTCTTGTCTTGCCCTTGTCCACGTCCTTTCGACTTGCCCTTGCCGGAGTCGTTGCCTTTGCCTTTGCCTCCACCTTTGCCAGAGCCTTTGCCAGGATCTTCACCCTTAAGCTTCGCCGATAGGCGCTGCTTGTGGTAGCACTCATCCTCGTAGTGCTTCCTCTTCCCACAAAAGGCACAGGTGATTGTACACCTGTAGTGATCCGGCAGCTTCGCCTTGGCGCCGGTGTTCTTCTCCTGCTGCTTCCCCTGGACTACGAAGCAGTCTCGCTGCTCGCAGTCAGGGGCGTGCTGCAGGTGGCCCTGCTCGTCTCTGGCATCACACCAGAAGAGCTCCTTGACGTTTTCCATGATACGGGCGTGGGCGTGTTTTGGGGGTAGTCCCCTGCCCAGGTCTGGATCCTTGGTACCCTTTGCCATGGCTTCCAGAGCCTCCCCCTCCAGGACGGTAGTTGTTCAGGTGCTGGTCGCTTTCTTTCTCCAGCGCCAGCTCCAGGGGTAGCATAAATAGATCCTCGTAGCGGAGGGATCTAGCCTTGCGCTCTGCCGTTGAACGGCACTCGTCGCACAGCTCTCGAGGGAGCTTAGCCACCAACCAGAAAAGCAGGTCGTCGCTGCTGTAGTAACCGGGCGTCAATCGTCCAGCCCAGTGGTTCAGGTCAGCAAACAGCTCAGAGACCCTGCTAGGTTTGGGGTTGTTGGGGAGCACGGCCAGGTTCTGGATCTCCGCCCTGATGGAGAGGTCGGTTTCATAGATCGGGTACTGCCTCTCCAAGGCAACCAACACATCAGCAGGTGGCGGAAGTAGTTACCATCTGTCTGACCTGCTTCTCCGGGTACTTGGTCTTGCAGCACTGCAGGTGCAGATCGCACTTGACCCGTCCACTAGCGTGGGTTTGGCCAGTCAATTGGAGAAACCGGCCAAAATTCTCAGCAAACTCGCTGAGGCCCTTGGCTGTGAACTCAGGCAGGTTCACCACGATCTTGGAGGTGGCAATAGCCTTAGCCTCCTGAGACCTGCGTCCCTCAGGGCGTCGGGTCTTCCTCTTCTTCTTCTTCTTCTTCGCACTTGGGTTCTCGGGGTCCTCCGGGTCATCGTCCTCCGAGGGCGAAGCAGAAGTCATCAACGGCGGCTCATCATCGGAGGGGTCTCCCCCTAGATCACTAGAGCCATAGGGCTCCACGTCAACTATTGCCCTCAAGGCTGTCAGCCCCAGCCGGTCCAGCTCGGCTCTCGTAGAATTCGTCACGTGGCTGTAGGGTGGCTGGGCCGTTCTCGGTACGAAAGGGCTTCTCGGTATCGCTGCAGGGGTCGGCATCGGTCAGCTCCTCAGGCTCCCCAGGGTGTTTGTCAGCCCTGCCACCAGGTGGTTGGCCTGTACTCGATAGGGTGACACTCCCACAGTGGTAGGTGACGCTTGGGGCGGTATCATCAGGGGCTCCAGTTTATCTCGAATCTCTTGAGTGAGGTCGTCCACAATTTTAGAGGTGGCTCCTCGGAGCACCTCGTTGATCTCCGACCGCGTCCGGGACCTGTTGGAGGATCTCCCTGATCCTCTACTTCTTCCTTCAAGAGACTCAGGTTCTCTCCTCAACCCACTCAAGGTTGCATACCCAGGAGCATCCACATAGGCTCCCGTAGCGGGTAGAGGATGGTGATAGTCAGCCGCATACCATCGTGGCGCAGAACTGGAGATCACCGGCTCACTGGCAGTAGTTGCCCCAGGGAACGCAGTGGTAGGTGGGCCCATACCATAGGCAGAGTAGGTAGGCATACCAGTAAAGCCTGTGCCCTCTGCCATAGGCGGGTTGGTTATGGGTGTGGATGTTGCAGCGGCTGGGTCTGGAATTGGGAGTGTGGTGGTTATAGGAGAGGGTGATGCGTGGAGGCCAGAAGCGCTTGGTGCGCCCTCGAAGGTAGGATTATTTGTCGGGTCTTGCCCTTGGTCTGCTCCTTCGTCTGCTTCGTCTCCAGCATCCTTCTCTCTCTCTCGCTTTCCCTTCACAGGTTGAGTGTCCACCTCGTCGACTGAGAGGCCCCGGAAGGCCCACTGAAGTCCTTCCAACGAATCCTCCGCCACGTCCACTGGCCCATGTAAGGGCTCCGAAGGTACAGCGCTAGGTCCAGGTCCAGGTTCACCAGGTGCTGGCATTGCTGGTGCCTCAGGCGCTGTCTTCACGTCGGTGTCCTCTTTCTTTGTGTCCATCTTCATTCGCCCTTCTGCTTATATATGACTGATCACGGCGCACTGGTTGTACAGCACGGGGTTGCTGCCGGTGTGCAGAGACAGTCTGCCTCTTGCTACCAGAAGGTTTTATAGCGATTTCAACGCTGTGTTTGTGCCTCTCCTGCTGCTTGCTGCTGGTGTAGGGTTTCTTGCTGCCTGTTTTTGATGAGTAAAATGTTTTATTTGATGAAATACAACCAATCCAGGATAGCCCAAGCCAGAGATAAGCAAGTAGAAGAGAATCAGGATCAAAGCATGAAGGGCTGCAGTGTAAACAGTGAAAGATGTTAGAATATTCACAGAAACTGCAACTCAGGGCACTTCGGATTGCATATTCACAAAGATAGCTGAATTGTTTTGGAAAAGAGTTGGAAAACTGCCCCATGGTCACTCAATCTCCATAGTGCCATCTCAGGAGATGTGCACTCTTTGTTTTGGGTACCATATGTGCTGAGGTGGCAGGGCATGTGGCGATAAGGTCACTGCCATGTCACATGGGATCTTCCTACTTAGCTAGGCTGACCGGGAATTGAACCCAGGACCTCTCAAAAAGAGGTGCCCAGCCCCCTAGGGTGCATACCACTAGGACAGCTAAGAAATCATGTGAAATTATAGATCAATTCACAGGCTCTGCCCTGGATATGTCAGTTCTCAGTTGACTCAGGAAAAGATGAATTGCCTCACATTGATAGGGGATTAAGGGGTCCACTCCATGACCTGATTTAGTGTTTGGTTCCATAGGTCAAAATGTGTTATCACCACTTTTTGTTGGGCCAATACTAAGATAGAAGTGCCGGTGTGCTTAGAGCACCTCTAAGACAACCAAAGTATACCCTAAAGCATTGGAAAAGCACTTTTTCTTACTGACAGCAGGTGGCCAGCAGGTTTTAACAACCAGAGCGGACGTCCATACAGAGTCTGGCGTTGGGTTAGTGTCGCGCTGCGTCTTGGAGGGAGGGATGCACCTGCATATGTTTTTGGCATGCTCGCAAACTAACCCAACCAAGCCACAGGAACCCCGGCAGCGCCATGAGCGCTGAGCTTTCTGTAGGAAATGTCACCAACACAGCGGCGAAAAGGCGCCAGCCATGGTGAGCGCCCATTTTTCCAGTGTGAGGGAGGATATAGGTATTTTAAAGTAGGCGTGGAAACCAAGGAAAGGCCAAGAAAAAATCCCTTTTTCCTGAAAATGCGACAGTGGTGGCCACCACAGCACAAGGGGGGAGTAAGAAAAAGTGCTTTTCCAATGCTTTAGGGTATACTTTAGTTGTATTAGAGATGCTCTAAGCACACAAGCATTACTATCTTAGTATTGGCCCAACCAAAAGTGGTGATAACACATTTTGACCTATGGAACCAAACACTAAATCAGGATATGGAGTGGACCCCTTAATCCCCTATCATTGTGAGGCTATTCATCTTTTCCTGAGTTGACTGAGAACTAACGTATCCAGGGCAGAGCCTATGAATTTATCTATGTTTTCTCATGAATTCTTAGCTATCCTAGTGGTATGCACCCTAGGGGGCTGGGCACCTCTTTTTGAGAGGTCCTGGGTTCAATTCCCGGTCAGCCTAGGTAAGTAGGAAGATCCCATGTGACATGGCAGTGACCTCATCGCCACATGCCATGCCACCTCAGCACATATGGGACCCAAAACAAAGAGTGCACATCTCCTGAGATGGCACTATGGAGATTGAGTGACCATGGGGCAGTTTTGCAACTCTTTTTCCAAAACATTTCTGCTATCTTTGTGAATATGCAATCGGATGTGCCCTGAGTTGCAGTTTCTGTGAATATTCTAACATCTTTCACTGTTTACACTGCAGCCCTTCATGCTTTGATCCTGATTCTCTTCTACTTGCTTATCTCTGGCTTGGGCTATCCTGGATGGGTTGTATTTCATCAAATAAAACATTTTACTCATCAGAAACAAGCAGCAGGAAACCCTACACCAGCAGCAAGCAGCAGGAGAGGCACAACAAACACACAATGTTGAAATCACTATCAAACTTTCTCAACAAATATCAAATAATAAACAATTTTAAAATCCTACATACATTTAATGATAACATCTTTCTCAATTCCATTTTATTCCCCGGTATCTTACACTGTGCTGCGCATGCGCGACCCATCGCGTTAGCGATCTTTACACCGTGTCTTATTACACCACTGGGCCCATGGACCGAGACGCCCGTGAGGGGGGATCAGGATGTGGGTGCCGAGCCTTGTTCGGGCGGTCGCGGGTGGACGAAACCCAAGTGCCCCTAGGAGCACGGGGGGGCCGTAGCGACGGGCCATACGCCGACTCCCTCCCACTCTTGGACCATTTTCAGGGCAGGGTGGGGGGGGCTGGGTCTGGGGGGGGGGGGGGGGGCTGCCAAGAAGGGGGGGGAGGCTTCATAGCCTGACAAACATGGCATAAGATGACCGCCCCAACGCGGTAATCACTTCGAAGCATGTATGTTGGAGAAAATGTTTTGAAACAAGGGGGGGGGGGGGGCACGGTAGGTGGTACTTTTGTTTAAGGGCATAGCACCCCCGCGTCCATTCCCGGCCACTATTGCTAGTGGCGCCCCACCCAGGCCAAACCATGCTTGTTTTTAGGGCAGAGTCGATGAATGTTCCGAAACCGGTTGGAGGAGCAAGGGGGGGAGGGGGTTGTTTGCAACGCGCGCACTACGTCTTTCCCAAAAAAAAAACCCTCTCTCCGTGCACTACGTGCCCACAACGAGCGCACGTACACAAGTGGCACATCGTGTGCAGTAGTGCGTCGCGTGCCCTTTGTGGGGTGCTACTCCTCAAGGTCCCAAAACATGGGTGATGGAAGTGGTGGAGATCACGGAGGTGAAGAATGCCGGCCTAATGGCGCTTGTCCAAGGGACGATCAAAGTAGTCCTCATCATCGCTGGACTCATCGCTTGTCGGACGCGCTCTTTTCCTTCCGCCCTCGAGAAGAGCGTCTAGCCGCTTTTTGTCCCTTGCTTGCTTCCCGGTGGCTTCAACGGCCGCGTCCAACAATCCCCCTCCGTAGTGGCTTCCGGTTCAGAGGGTGGCATGGATGAAGTATGGTGGCATTGGGGGAGTTGTGGATGAGGAGGAAGAGGAGGAGGAGGTGGAGGAGGAGGAGGAGGAGGAGTTGGCAGAGGTGTTGGTAAAAGGGGTGATCGAAGGAGTTGGCATATCGCCGGCCACTTTTTGCTTCTTCTTGCCGCTTTTCAGGGCATCAATGTTCCATCTGCGGACGGACGCTTCCTCCTCCTCGGTGACCCGAAGGCCATGTGAAAAGGGATCATTGGGATGGACGGGAGCAAACTGGGCGGCCATGCTGTACAACCAAGCTGTGGTTGTGCAAAGGGGGCAATTCACCGGCCGGTTGGTGCAAGGGTTGGCCTTGGTTGCCGTTGACATTCGGCTCCAACGAATTGCCGATGGCTGCGATGGGCAAGAGCTGACCGCCAGCACCATCCGCTTACGTGTAGAGCGCGATTGCGACGGCAAGCGGATTGTGCACTCATCCCGTGATCCACAAAATCAACAAATGTTGGCGCACGACCGTTCCGCTTGTCCTTCGATGTGGTGACCACGCAGAAAGTGTTGCCCAATGTGCGTGCGTAGCACTCGATGCGGCACGGTCCGCTGGCAAATTTGGCATTCAACACTGTTTGGACCACCGTGTGTGGCCACCTTATCACTGGTAGGTGCCGTGGGCATGCAGGGATAGGGATCCCGTGGAACAGTGGGCACTACAAGTGGGCGGAAATGCTACATCACCCCTGCATTCTCGGGGATCCCCAAAGAGATGGGGACGAAATCAAAATAGGTGGGGCCCACAAGTGGGCGGAAATGCTACATCACCCCTGCATTCTCGGGGATCCCCAAAGAGAGGGGGACAAAATCAAAATAGGTGGGGCCCACAAGTGGGCGATAATGCTACATCACCAAGGGGGACAAAATCAGAAGTGTTGGCCTAAACCCTGCCTTTTGGGAGGCCCACAAGTGGGCGGAAATGCTACATCACCCCTGCATTCTCGGGGATCCCCAAAGAGAGGGGGACAAAATCAAAATAGGTGGGGCCCACAAGTGGGCAGAAATGCTACATCACCCCTGCATTCTCGGGGATCCCCAAAGAGAGGGGGACAAAATCAAAATAGGTGGGGCCCACAAGTGGGCGGAAATGCTAAATCACCCCTGCATTCTCAGGGATCCCCAAAGAGAGGGGGACAAAATCAAAATAGGTGGAGCCCACAAGTGGGCGGAAATGCTACATCAACCCTGCATTCTCGGGGATCCCCAAAGAGAGGGGGACAAAATCAAAATAGGTGGGGCCCACAAGTGGGCGGAAATGCTACATCACCCCTGCATTCTCGGAGATCCCCAAAGAGAGGGGGACAAAATCAAAATAGGTGGGGCCCACAAGTGGGCGATAATGCTACATCACCAAGGGGGACAAAATCAGAAGTGTTGGCCTAAACCCTGCCTTTTGGGAGGCCCACAAGTGGGCGGAAATGCTACATCACCCCTGCATTCTCGGGGATCCCCAAAGAGAGGGGGACAAAATCAAAATAGGTGGGGCCCACAAGTGGGCAGAAATGCTACATCACCCCTGCATTCTCGGGGATCCCCAAAGAGAGGGGGACAAAATCAAAATAGGTGGGGCCCACAAGTGGGCGGAAATGCTAAATCACCCCTGCATTCTCGGGGATCCCCAAAGAGAGGGGGACAAAATCAAAATAGGTGGAGCCCATAAGTGGGCGGAAATGCTACATCACCCCTGCATTCTCGGGGATCCCCAAAGAGAGGGGGACAAAATCAAAATAGGTGGGGCCCACAAGTGGGCGGAAATGCTACATCACCCCTGCATTCTCGGAGATCCCCAAAGAGAGGGGGACAAAATCAAAATAGGTGGGGCCCACAAGTGGGCGGAAATGCTAAATCACCCCTGCATTCTCAGGGATCCCCAAAGAGAGGGGGACAAAATCAAAATAGGTGGAGCCCACAAGTGGGCGGAAATGCTACATCACCCCTGCATTCTCGGGGATCCCCAAAGAGAGGGGAACAAAATCAAAATAGGTGGGGCCCACAAGTGGGCGGAAATGCTACATCACCCCTGCATTCTCGGAGATCCCCAAAGAGAGGGGGACAAAATTAAAATAGGTGGGGCCCACAAGTGGGCGGAAATGCTACATCACCAAGGGGGGCAAAATCAGAATTGGATGCCCAAACCCTGCCTTCTGGGAGGCCCACAAGTGGGCAGAAATCGTGCATTCTCGGGGGTCCCAAACAAAGAGGATAAAGTCAAAACAAAAAAAAAGCAAAAAAAAAACTTTCCCAAGGTATCCCTGGTCCTGCCTATGTTCATGCAGATTGACGCCACTACAGTTTGAACCCAGGACTTTCAAGTTGCAGGGCACTGCTTTACCACTAGGGTAGGGCCCATCTCTGACATACCTCTGCACAAGAGTGGTATGCATATTTGGTCCAATTTGGTTTTCATCCACTATTGGGTTCTCCTAAAAAAACTGAGTATTTTGAGTATACACACATGGGGCAAAAACCCAATTTTTCACCCTCTACTAAGTCAAGCAAAATTTCCTTAGGGCGCCTTTAGCGCCCATGGTCCGGCACTTCCGGGCCAAAACCCGGCAGGGGGGGGGGGGGGTCGGCACAAAGGGTCCGGTCCCGGCGCCCCCCCCCGTGCCTAGGAGAACCCAGTGGGTACTCGGTTCGTGAGGATGGGGAGTGGGCCCTTAGGCGGTGGGATTGTCTCGTCAGTGCACCGACTCAGGGCTCCGCGTGCAATGGACGTATCAGACCGCACGGCCAGGTGAGGGGGGGGCTAACTAGGCGTCGGTCGGACCCCGCAAGAGCCTAGGTAGTCGCCCGTGAGGGGGACGGTCTCCCCTGAAGGGACCTTACACTTCGGGAAATCCTATGGCACAGAACGAACCCACCACCGTCGAGTGGCCCCTAGACAAAACGGGTGACAGCAGAAGGCTACATACCCGTGGCCTACAAGAATTCAAGTCAAGTAACATTGTACCAATGGGGTGGGTGAGCTTGCATGAGGCGGGTGGGGGACAGCCCTCTTCCTTGTGCCCCTCCCCCAAAAAAAACTACATTGATGGTCCCAAAAATACTACCGATACTAACCCCCGGGCCCGAAATGTGAGGGCACCCCACTTTGGCAAATGCTAGAAATAGGATTCTTGGGATCAGCGCATCAAGCGCAGTTAGGGAAATCATCATTTTTCAAGCATTTGGAAAAAAAAGACCATTTTCAGTGCTCACCAAAAACAGGCACCACGGTTCATAATAATGGATGGATGGTCCTGCCCATGGAGCCCTTTTCCTAAACCCCGCCCCCCCTCCAAGTTTTGGGAGGCTGTATTCAACCCCCCCCCCCCCCCTGTTGACAACCCGACTTCCCATGACAGCATGGCTTGTTAATTATCCATTGGTTGGGTTTTCACAAGAGAACTAGATTTCATCTGCTTTTTTGTGCACAAGCCTGAACATCAACCACTCAGCCAACAGCAACCAACAACACAACACCCACGACACCCACAAAACCATGCATCTGCCACCCATCATTCAACAATCCGTCCCTATTACTTGCCATGAAAAGCTAAATTGGACAGGTGGAATGAAAATGGTACCATGCAAAAGTCAAGGTTGTCCTTAACGCAAAAAAAAAAGTTGTTCCAGAACCAGGTAATTTCAAAAGAGCCTGCGGACAGTACATGTCTTCACCCCGATGTTGCCAATTGTTCAACCATGAGGCCCTAGCCCCAAATTGGTCTTAGCACAGAACCACATGATCCTAGCCCCACATGTGTTGCATGATAGAGTCAGAACCCTACCTCACACCCTGCACAATTCAACATGAACAAGAGCAATACTTTTTCTGATCAAATACAGTGATGCAGCATTCGACCACCCGAATGTTCCATCGCCGGTGGCACAGCTGAAAACAAACTCCCTACTGCCGGTACAACCTCTGGAAGTGCACCCTGACACGCTCCATAAGCTCACCCTTCCCCCCGCTCACACTCTAACCATGCTTCCTACAAATGGCCTTAAACTCAACCTTAGTCCACTCATGCAACCTCCCCCTCTCCATTGCCTTCAACACCGCCTCATCCACATCATACCGAAACACCAACTGCGCGGCAGGGTTAGAAATACTGGGTGCCTACTCCCATCGCTCTGCGGCGAGTGCATTCATTTTGGTTTAAGTTTCGGCACAGAAGTGGCCCACAAATGGGCGAAATGACTACCTCACCCACCGCTTCAGAGCGTGGAGCAAAATCAGAAATGGCCCACAAAAGGGCGAAATGGCTACCCGACCCCTGCCGTCTCGGGGATCCCCACCGCTTCAAAGCGGGGGGCAAAATCACAAGTGGCCCACAAATGGGCAAAATGGCTACCTCACCCCTGCCGTCTCGGGGATCCCCACCGCCTCAGATCGGGGGGGCAAAATCAGAAGTGGCCCACAAATGGGCAAAATGGCTACCTCACCCCTGCCGTCTCGGGGATCCCCACCGCTTCAGAGCCGGGGGGGGCAAAATCAGAAGTGGCCCACAAGTGGGCGAAATGGCTACCTCACCCCTGCCGTCTCGGGGATCCCCACCGCTTCAGAGCCGGGGGGCAAAATCACAAGTGGCCCACAAGTGGGCGAAATGGCTACCTCACTCCTGCCGTCTCGGGGATCCCCACCGCTTCAGAGCGGGGGGCAAAATCAGAAGTGGTGCCCAAAAGAGGGCCGGAATTGCTGCGTAACTCCTGCTTTCTCGGCGATCCCCAAAAAGGGGGGGTAGACATGGCCCACGTTCGGCCGGGGCAAAAAGGCCTCTAGGGGCTGTCCTTAAGGGCTGTCCTTAACAAAAAAAAAATCTTGTCCCTTAAGGACGGCCCTGCCAAAAGTACCGTTGGGCTCAACACATTCAATCACTTCAAGCACTGCCCCACCTTCTTTGTATTTGGTGCACAAGCTGCAATTCATGATTACCAGGCAGTGGTCTCCAACACAAAAACTGCTTGTCCCTGTCCGGATGATAAAGTGGCTGTACAATGCAAGAAGACAAATACGGCCAGAAAATCTGCATGGCTTCATGTTGCATGATCATGTACATTACATATACAATCATACATGCATGCCCTGTACATCAGAGCCTGAAACTCAAAAGGAACAAAATGTGCGCAGTGGGAACTTCAGTGAACACATGATGCCATGATGGTGCATGCAAACGCCAATCCTCTGTGAAATGCATTGGACGACTCAAGAACTGCATGCATCGACAGCTTCGACAAACTCCTTGAAACATCATCAACAAACTCCTCCTGTAAATTACAAGTGCCGCTAAAGCACACCCAGGTTGCGGGAAACAAGAATCCCAAACTGGGTCAACTCTGATGGGGCTGAACACGGAGGGCCTCAATATAATTTAAGAATCCTGGAATTCAAATGGCAAACCAGCAGCACTGCTCTCAGTGCACTACTGGATTTGCTAGGTAAACAATCGTAAGCAAAGCCCTCAGGCCTACCTACGGCGGGGGCAGTCAGCACAAGCCTTACTCACCGGGCGGTCGGGGTGAATGCACTTGGGCTTGAACTTCTTCATATCAGGGGAAGAAGCCCCAAACATGGAAGCATCTTGGGGGAAGGCGGAGCAGCCGCTGCTGAGAAAATGGACATGATGGATGAGATGGGAGGTAAGAGGTGAAATCCTTGGTATTGGGCAGGCAAAGAATTTTATTTCATATGTTCTGGAGACCTTTGTTGCTTTTATGCTTTCCATTCACAGCAAGAAGCAACACACGGGGCATTTGGGGTCAAGCACTGTTGGCACCCCAGTAATACCTTGCCGAGGGCTGGGTGTAGTGCCTACCAAAAAAAACCCCACTTTGTACCATAGAACCCCCCATTTTGTACCACAAAACTCCCCAGCAGATACCAAAAAAACCCCCACAATGTACCAAAAAACCCCGTTTGGACCAAAAAAACACCCGTTTGCACAAAAAAAAACCCCTTTTGACGTTGCCAGAATGGACCCCCACAAATCCAATATGCACCAACAAAAACACCCTTTCTACCAAAAAAAAAAAACAGCTGTCTTCCCCATGTATGCTACACTTGTGGACCGTTGTGTACCAAAAACCAACTTGGTTGCCCCCTTTCATACTAAAAAACCCCAGGATGGGTTACCTCAGGGTTTCCTCCTTTCCACCACTTTCTACAACTCACACACCCCTCCTGCACCCAAGCAAAACACTGAGAGGACACTCACATTTAGTTCCATGACCTTCCATTCCCTCTCCTACCTCCATGCCTGAAATTTGCCTGAACGGACCAGCCACATGCACTACAAGCAGAGCTAGACCTGGGCATATGATTTTTTTTGGGGGGGGGGGGGGGTAACAGTTCTAAGGATCCACCTAACACCCTGCCTGGGCTCCAACACCCCACTCACTCCCGGAGGGTATTAAAAAAAAAATCCCAGAAACTGACCAGACAAAATGTACTGAAAACCCCCAGATGTGTACTTCAAACCCCCTGAATTGCACCATAAACCCCCCCCTAATTGCATCACAAAACCTAATTGTACCAAAACCCCCCAAAAAATGTACCATAAAACCCCCCGAAATGTACAAAAAAAATCCCCCGGAATGTACCAAAAACCCCCCGAAATGTACCAAGAAACCCCCCAAAATGTACCGGAAACCCCCCCCCGGGGGGGGTTTCCGGTACATTTTGGGGGGTTTTTTGGTACATTTTAGCCAGGGGGGTTTTGGTACATTTTGCGCCAGAATGGGGGGTTTTTTTGGTACAAAGTGGGGGGCTTTTGGTATTCACCAGGGTTGGGTGGGCCTGGCAACAACCAGGCTCGGACAGGGAGGGGCAAAACTGTGATAAAATGTGCCATACCTTGTCTGAGTCGGGTAGGCCTGGCAACAGAACATATGCCCCTGCAAGCCAAACCTCACCAGAAGCTTAGGTGAGCCTGCCAACTCTCCTGCTTCATAATTGTCCAAGGGGGGGGGGGGGGGTTGCCAGGGGACATTTCCCATGGGGATAATTTCGGAACGGGAAAATTCGCCACCTCCAGAATCCTGAGGCTTGATGTTATTTCCTGGTGGCTCTGGATGGTTGCTTTTATTTCCTGGGGGGCTCTGGATGGATCACCGCAACGAAGATTGCCCAACAGATATATGGCGAACCATTTTCTGGGTGATAATTTTGAAGGCTGCCCAAGTGGGTGCAAATTGGCCCTGCAGGGCAAAGCGGTCTGCCCAAAGCGGTCTGCTCAATCGCGAAGGGTACTACGAGGACTGAATTCGCAGTGAAATTGATGGTCACACGCCGGGGGGAAATTCGCCACTTTCTTCACGGAAAAAATTTTCCCCGTGGAATTCCCCCCTCTCTGTAGTTGATCCAAATGTGCAACAACGCATTGAAAAGACACAGAAATCGGTCAGGGAGTGGACAAAACGATCAGATGCATCACACGCACATCGCATACCTATACCCAGCACAGGAATTGCCCGCCACCAATTGAAGGCTGTCCAGCTGCAAGAAGGAAGATGCAACAAAATCAGTCACACATTTCCCTGCACAAATGCTGTCCTAGATGCAACACTTGTATGCTGTACGGTGGGGGGGATGCACAGGAGCATAGAGATACGAAGTAGTGGGTACCGTGCCACAGAAGATCAACAAATATGATTTACCCACCATTGTACCTCCACATTCGACACCCAGATGCCAAGTGGCCCGTTGAGTCGCCCAAAAGCTCTCAACGATCGCTTATGCAACACATGATCCGCAGAGAATTGGCTGGTCGCCTTGCAGAGAGGCAAGTACAGGTAAATAAGGAGACGGAATTGAGTCAGTAAGAGGACAAATTGGCATCTTTCCAGGGCCGCTGGTGGCTCTCTCGAGTCGGCAGCCCAAATTGTGTTTAGAAAAATAGCCAGTTTTGGCTTAATTTTGGACCAATCATTTTGAAACCCCAGTACCATCACTGGTGTGCCCAGGCAATGTCTCAAAATGGGTCCAGATACTGGTCACCAGCAACGCTTAAGGCAGGTTTCAATATGAACATCATGAAAATCCCATCTGCTTTGGCATGCCAGAGTACCAACATGGATTGGTTGCTTTTCCAAAATGATGGGTATGCAAATAGCCTGTCGTTGAGCAATATTTCCCGGTGCCCATGATACCAATTGGGGGCCATTTAGTGGTCGCAGCAGCCAACGTTTAACCAAGCCGCACAACAGAACGCTTGGTGCTCAGCACTGCTCGTGCCAGCACACACACACACACACACACACACAATGTAGCGCGGATGTGATCACATGTCCTGGCACTGGCACATACCTGTGCTGGTTGAGGGGCAGGCTGTTTGCGGAAAGCCTTCATCACAAAAGCGAACATCAACAGCACTGGTGCTGCCAGCAGAGCCCCCACGCGGGTAAATGCACCGGACCACACATCTGTAGAAGACACAATGATGGGCACCTGGACACATGGGCACATGCAGACCACAATGCAAACGAAACAAGCGTAGCTCAACGAAAAAAATCAGGAAACACCCACCTCAGCCAACACTTTCTGAGCAAAAAGATCTGAAACAGGCCACCGGTCAGGAATCTTACTTCGTTGGACACTGAACACAATTGCAAACGCCCTCCTTCAACCCCCCCCCCAAAAACACACACAATGCGTGACGCCCCCCTGTGTGACATTCCATTTGGTTGTTGTTTCTTTACGGGGCCCTGGACAGTCACCCGTTCTTCCCTTCGCATGTTGCGTCGGGTCGCTGCTTTCTGTCAGCTGCTGCGGCCAGTGCTCCTGCTGGTGTCGTTTCCGCGTTCGCGGAGCCCAGTGGTTGGTGTGCCCCCGGGGGGGCAACTACAACCGGTCCTGATGCGACACCCCCCCCCGCTATCTGCCAAAACTTGCGGGGGGGGGGGGGGGGGGGATTGGCAGCTCGGCCGGGGGGGGGGGTACGCGCGACCCACTACTACAACATGCATACCTCAAGGGTGTGTGCGTGTTTGGGAGGCATGGGGGTATGGAGGTATGTATGAGATAATAGCGATTTCTCGTCTTTGCCCGGAAGAAAGTCTTAAGGGTCTTAAGGACCGAAGGCATAGTACCCCCTTCGACTAAGCATGGGACAAAAAATTTGGCGCCGTTGGCGCCATGGCCCCCTGCACTGCTATTTTCAAAACTCAGGGGGGGCGGGGGGTGTCGCATATAAGGCCCGGCCGCCCCCCCGGGGGTTTGCCGGGGCTGTGCTGGATGTGGCAGGGTGTGCCGTTTGCGCATTAGCGGCGCCCAGTAGTTGGCGTATTGGGGTTGTGCTGGTTGTTGCATAGTTGCATAGTTGCGCTGGGACCCACACCTGACCTTTCCACCACAACTACACTGAAAGAAATTCTTTTGGAGGCGCCTTTGGCGCCGTGGGGGCTATGCGGTGGGGGGGGGGGGGGGGGGCTATTCCAGGGGAGCGCAGGTGCAGAATGACACAGCAGAGCACAGCAGAGCTGACACATCTCACTTGAACATTGTAGAGCCATCCCAGAGAGGCTGCAACGATGCAAATTATCTGCGATGCACCACTGCCGCTCAGGGAACATTCCAGACAGAGTGTAGCAACGCTTGGAGCGGTTGTAGCAACACTTCCAAGCAGTGCGTAGGAAAGTACCTCCAGCAGCGTAGCTGGAATCCGCTACAAATCCACTTGAGGCAGTTGCACTGAAGGAAAAGAAGGAGAAGATGTGTGGTGCTCAAAGAGACATTGCTACAAAGGCTGACAAAAGAAGCAACTGGACGAAGCAATGGTATGAAAACCATTCGACCAAGAATAACTAAGGTCCGCAGTTGGTAAGCTATTTTCATTCTGCACTCTACATGACCACCCTTATTGTGTACTTTAGGGTTCAAAGCCCAGATGGCTCAAATGCAACCACAGTCAAAAGCTTTGCAACAAGTACAAGAAGCAGCAATAATCAGGCACCATGTGTTTGCCCCTCAGCTTTCCGGGGTGGGTGCTGTTATTCACACAACCCTATTTTGTGAGTGCTTGACAAATCTTTGCTGGCAGCACAATGCCACCCCGGGGGGGGGGGGGGTTCATTTCTAGACACCACCCCCCCCCGCGGCGTGGGCGGGTCCGGAATGGGGGGGGGGGTCAAAAAATCATGGGGGCATTTTTGAATTCCCTGTTTCATTCTGAACAGTTTGAATATACACAAGTGGGGTGAATCACCTCGCAGAGGTTGTTAGATCAAAGCCACACAGGCCCGTATATAGGGGAAAATGCCACATACCCCCCATTTTGGGCCTTTTTGGGCCTATTCGCGTACCCTACCCCAAGGGGTTGAATTGTTAGTTTAACCCCTTGTAAAATCATTATTTTGTCCAATAGACGCATCCCCCAATGAGTTTTTGGTCCGGACCCCCCCCAGACCCCCCCCCACTTGAAACCCATTTTTTTGAGGTTTTGAGGGAGGGCGGGGGCAGGGGGGGGGGGGGATGTCGAAAATCGACCCCCCTTTTTTTGGGTCAAAAATCATGAATCTTTTGGTTTTTTTTCGATTTTGAGCCGAAAAACTGTTGCCGGGTCCCCACTCCATGGGGTTTGTATGGGGAGGAGTGGGACGGGCGCTAGTGCAGTTAATGCAGTTGTTAGTCGTTTTTGCTGTGTCGGCGGTTTTGGCGACCTTGGTGACCCCGTGCTACCCACTCTGAGGGGTGTGAGTGGGGATGTTGTGACAGTATATACCTGCTAGGATACAATAGCACGCTTTTTCAGTCCCTAGCCTTGCCGAGGGCCGGTCAAAACCCGTGCCGAAGACGCGAAATGACTGTTTCCACCAATAATGGCTTATATGAATGAATGGGACGGTACACAACCTGCTTATGCAGTTTTTCACCCCGGGCAGCTCAGAAATTGAAGTTTTCGAAACTTATTTTTTTGAAATCGTGACCACACAAAATGACCATCCAAGGTGTGTAAAGCATGTTTTGGGCCGTATTTATGTGTTTTTCACCTTATTTGGGTATTGGGGGGGTTGGGTTCTCCCAAGGGATTGATACACAACCTGCTTATGCAGTTTTTCACCCTAGGCAGCTCAAAAATCGACGTGTTCGAAATTTTTTTGTGATGTGGTGACCACATAAATGACCATCCAAGGTATGTACAGCACGTTTTAGCCGTATTTATGTGTTTTTCACCCTAGTTGGGTATTGGGTGTGTGGGGGGGGGGGGGGTGTCAAACGGGATTGGTACACAACCTGCTTATGCAGTTTTTCAGCCTATGCAGCTCAAAAATCGAAGTTTCCGAAACCTTTTTTTTATATTGTCATCACCTAAAATGACCGTCCAAGATATGTAAAGCATGTTTCAGCCCGTATTTATGTAGTTTTTACCCTATTTTTGGTGTGTGTTGCTCGGGTTAGATTCTCTGCGCGGTGGACTTGCCGAAGGCAATAGAATCACCTCGCAGAGGTTGTTAGATCAAAGCCAGGCAGGCGTATATATGGGGAAAACGCCACATACCCCCCTATTTTGGCCTTTTTGGGCCTATTCGCGTACCCTACCCCAAGGGGTTGAATTGTTGGTTTAACCCCTTGTAAAATCATTATTTTGTCCAATAAATGCATCCCCCAATGAGTTTTTGGTCCGGACCCCCCCTAACCCCCCCCACTTGAAACCCACTTTTTTGAGGTTTTGAGGGAGGGGGGGGGGGGGTGGGGGGGGGGTGGGGGGGGGGGGGGGTCAAAAAATGACCCCCCCATTTTTTGGGTCGAAAATCATGAATCTTTTGGTTTTTTTTTGATTTTGAGCCGAAAAAGTGTTTCCGGGTCCCGACTCCATAGGGTTTGTATGGGGCGGAGTGGGACGAGCGCTTATGCAGTTTATCCACTTTTTCAGCCATTTTTCCTATGTTGGCGGTTTTGGCGACCTCGGTGACCCCGTGGTATCCACTTTGAGGGGTGTGAGTGGAGATGTTGTGACAGTATCTGCCTCCTAGTATACGGAAGGACGTGTTTTGCAGTCTCTAGCCTTGCTTAGGGCCGTTCACAACCCGTGCCAAAAACGCAAAATGGCTCTTTCCACCAATAATGGCTTAGTGAATGGGCTGGTACACAACCTGCTTATGCAATTTTTTACCCTGGACATCTCAAAAATCGAAGTTTGCGAAACTTACTTTTTTGACATCGTGATCACCTAAAATGACCATCCAAGCTATGTAAAGCATGTTTTAGGCCGTATTTACGTGTTTTTCACCCGATTTGGGTATTAGGTCCCAGGCGGGGGGTCTTCCAAGGGATTGGTACACAACCTGCTTATGCACTTTTTCACTATGGGCAGCTCAAAAATCGAAGTTTTCGAAACTTGTTTTTTTGATGTTGTGACCACCTAAAATGACCTTCCAAGCTATGGAAAGCATGTTTTAGGCCGTATTTGCGTGTTTTTCACCCTATTTGGGTGTTAGGTCCGGGGGGGGGGGGGGGGGGTCTCCCAAGGGTTTGCCTTTTTGGGCCTATTCGCGTACCCTACCCCAAGGGGTTGAATTGTTAGTTTAACCCCTTGTAAAATCATTATTTTGTCCAATAAACGCATCCCCCAATGAGTTTTTGGTCCGGACCCCCCTAGACCCCCCCCACTTGAAACCCACTTTTTTGAGGTTTTCAAGGAGGGGGGGGGGGGGGGGGTGGGGGGGGGGGTCAAAAAATGACCCCCCCTTTTTTTGGGTCGCAAATCATGAATCTTTTGGTTCTTTTTGATTTTGAGCCGAAAAAGTGTTTCCGGGTCCCGACTCCATAGGGTTTGTATGGGGCGGAGTGGGACGAGCGCTTATGCAGTTTATGCACTTTTTCAGCCATTTTTCCTATGTTGGCGGTTTTGGCGACCTCGGTGACCCCGTGGTATCCACTTTGAGGGGTGTGAGTGGGGATGTTGTGACAGTATCTGCCTCCTAGTATACGGAAGGACGTTTTTTGCAGTCTCTAGCCTTGCTTAGGGCCGTTCACAACCCGTGCCAAAAACGCAAAATGGCTCTTTCCACCAATAATGGCTTAGTGAATGGGCTGGTACACAACCTGCTTATGCAGTTTTTTACCCTGGACATCTCAAAAATCGAAGTTTGCGAAACTTACTTTTTTGACATCGTGATCACCTAAAATGACCATCCAAGCTATGTAAAGCATGTTTTAGGCCGTATTTACGTGTTTTTCACCCGATTTGGGTATTAGGTCCGGGGGGGGGGGGGGTCTTCCAAGGGATTGGTACACAACTTGCTTATGCACTTTTTCACTATGGGCAGCTCAAAAATCGAAGTTTTCGAAACTTGTTTTTTTGATGTTGTGACCACTTAAAATGACCATCCAAGCTATGCAAAGCATGTTTTAGGCCGTATTTGCGTGTTTTTCACCCTATTTGGTGTTAGGTCCGGGGGGGGGGGGGGGGGGGTCTCCCAAGGGACGGGTGCACAACCTGCTTATGCAGTTTTTCAACCCGGACAGCTCAAAAATCGAAGTTTTTGAAACTTTTTTTTTGATATTGTGACCACCCAAAATGACATTTCAAGCTATGCAAAGCATATTTTAGGCCGTATTTACGTGTTTTTCACCCTATTTGGGTGTTGGGTCCGGGGGGGGGGGGGGGGGGGGTGTCTCCCAAGGGACGGGTGCACAACCTGCTTATGCATTTTTTCAACCCGGACAGCTCAAAAATCGAAGTTTTTGAAACTTGTTTTTTTGATATTGTGACCACCTAAAATGACCATCCAAGCTATGGAAAGCATGTTTGAGGCCGTATTTGCGTGTTTTTCACCCTTTTTGGGTGTTAGGTCGGGGGGGGGGGGGGGGGGGTCTCCCAAGGGACGGGTGCACAACCTGCTTATGCAGTTTGTCACCCCGGACAGCTCAAAAATGGAAGTTTTCGAAACATATTTTTTTGATATTGTGACCACCCAAAATGACCATCCAAGCTATGCAAAGCATGTTTTAGGCCGTATTTACGTGTTTTTCACCCTATTTGGGTATCAGGTCGGGGGGGGGGGGGGGGGTCTCCCAAGGGACGGGTGCACAACCTGCTTATGCAGTTTGTCACCCCGGACAGCTCAAAAATGGAAGTTTTTGAAACTTGTTTTTGTGATATTGTGATCACCTAAAATGACCATCCAAGGTATGTAAAGCATGTTTAGGCTGTATTTACGTGTTTTTCACCCGATTTGGGTATTAGGTCCAGGGGGGGGGGTCTCCCAAGGGATTGGTACACAACCTGCTGATGCAGTTTGTCACCCTGGGCAGCTCAAAAATCGAAGTTTTCGAAACTTGTTTTTTTGATACTGATCACCTAAAATGATCATCCCAGGTATGTAAAGCATGTTTTAGCCGGTATTTATGTAGTTTCCACCCTATTTTGGGTGTGTGTTGCTCGCGGTAGATTCTCTGCGAGGTGGACTTGCCGAAGGCAATAGAATTTTCCGGATTGGCGGTTCCAACCAGGTTCTAATTAGTATGGGCGGGGGGTCCGTGGGGGGGGGGGGGGGGACCTAATTAAAAAACAGACAAATGCAAACCAGAGGTAATGCACTCCACAGTCGGGCATAAGTGCATCTTTATTCTCTATGCCAACCCTGGTTAAACCTCAAGACACACACTGTGTCTGAAACAGAAAACAGAACATCATGTCTGACTACATTAGTCAGACAATCACAGTCAGTAGCTGTCAGTCAGACATCAGCAATCAGTTTCAGATAAAGAGACCATGCATTACCGGCATGGCCGAAAGGAGCAACCCGCCGCTTGCCGGGGTCCCGGGGGGGGGGGGGGGGTCAGCCCTCACAGGTAAGTGCCCCCCATGAATGCCACAGATACCTGTGCTGTTGTCCAGCTCTTACACTGGAATCCACAGTAACCTGCAGAACAAATACGAAGGTGATATACAACTTGTGACCGAGGCTGTTGACCTCACCTTGACACATCATGGGGCTACATTGATTGCGTTTGTGAGGAGGATTGTTCACGTGCACACCCACTACTGTTGGCACTGAAACAACAATGTCCTAAACACATTGTTAAATTACTGAGCTCTATCTCATGCCAATGCAGTGAATTGCACAACAATTTCTAGGGCACAGCTTGGTTGCACGTTGTGTGCAGGAAAACACTCCTTCAACCCATGCCACAGCGTGGGTGTTGCACGCTCCCTCAGTGGGCCAAAATTTATTTAATTTAAATTTAAAAGTGAAGAAACCCAACGACCATCTTGTCAAACCGGAGCACTTTTAGATGGGTACAGCCTGTGCAGCCTGCATGGCACTCTTGCGGGCCACACGCCGGAGGCAGTTTGCTGCCCAATTCAGCACAGCCCATCCATCGTGTTTGTGCACAACCAGGGCTCTCAAGAGCCTGGAATACGGCCACACCGCAAAACGCGGTGAGAGTAGGAGCTGCCATCGAGCTACACTCACTGTGATCCATTCCTTGTTCCAGCACACGCAATACTCTCTCACAGCGCCTTACATCACCTGTGGCATCATCGCAGCGCCTTCGGACGAAGCTGCAGTGAGAAAGAACGGGGCAGTGAATCCCTTGTTGGCACGACGACGTTACATGGCCCTACTGCACAGGAAAACCACGCAACAAGCAGAAATGAACGCTGTGTGATGACGGTGAGGGGACGTCCATGGCTCACCAGCGGAGGAACGCAACAGTTTGGGGCGTACGCATGTCAACTGCGGCATTTTGACGAGGGTGAATGCTTAATCAAACCTTTGGGGCTGGGAACAAAAACATGAAACCTTGCATTTTACCTGTGCTTCCTCTCTGTTAAAATGTCTTAAGACCACAACAAAACGGCGCATGTAGTCAGTCACTTGGAAAATGTTTCCCTTTCGCACCATACCTGCTGACACTTACCCGCTGACTGCATGGCCCTTGATAGCCCCCGCCCATCCCTCTGGTTACAGGCTATGAAACCTGGAGGTTGGCGTTGGCTTGGTGCCCCTCTACCCCTTTTCGGGATTCAGTTTTATTCCGGAAATGCCCCATGCAAGAGAAGGTTGCGGCGCCAGGCAAACTCTTGGGCCGAAACGCTCCCGACTGGCGCTATCTAAGGGGATAATGTGGCAGAGCACAACATGGCCTGCACAGTCCTTACAGCCTGTTGCACTATCTTCTGGCCCTAGACTAGAGGCTCTAGAGTAGCATGGCAAAACACCCGGTTTCTTCCTGAGTGTTTGATTTTTTTTTTGGTGGAGTTTGAGGTCCGTCTATAGGGTGGTGCACCGCTAAAGCGCAAAGGAATGTTGCGAACACCAACATCAACAGAACGTGCACTGCCGACCAGGAAAAGCAAACCTGTGCTCAGGCTGCTAAGAGCCATCTGCGGACGCGCCACGGTCCCTGCGGAGAGAATGGAATCAAGGGTGTGCGGGACATCAGGTACAAATCACACATTTGGCCCCGTCAGAGCCCACAGCCGGTTTCAATAATTAGGAATATTACAGTACTTTGAAAACTTGGCGACACACTGAGGGCGAATTCACTTCAGTCTGTACTTCCTTTGTTTTGTCAAAATTTCTTTGGCTGCAAGCTCGTAGAGCAGACACAGCCCACGTGAGTAGGAAAGGAGACAGTAACTCAGGCTCATATGCACAGATCCACATACTGCCGTCCAGCTGTCCTTTAGTGACAACATTACTTGGGCCAGTTGGTTGGGAGGCCTGAGCATCCTGAGACTGTCACAGAAAAATCGAGAGAGAGATTTGATGTGACCTGCATCACTCTTCTTGTTTCAGGGATTGGCACAGATGGTAATGACTGTGGAAGGCTCTGTCACAAAAGAAGGTTGTAAACACGGGTGGCCGGGCTGGGCCCTTGTATGCGACCCCGCCAGCGCCCCCCCCCCCCCCGGGTTTTGAAAGATAGTGGTGCCGGGTCGGCCACCAACAAATGTCTCTAGAGAAAACTGTCCGGCGCCGAAGGCGCCAAATTTTTTTTTCATACTATGTGTTTATACTCAAAATACTCAAAATTTTGTAGAGAATTCATATTTGTGTTAAAACAACAAGAAAAAATTTTGACCTGAAGGAGGGCAACAAGAGGGCTGCAGGCCCTAACAGCAACCCTAATCAAGAGTGAATATTGGGACCGAGCTGGTGGGGGAGGGAACATCAGCTATGACTGGTGAGGGAAATCAAGAATGATTCACACATTGATGGCTCTTGACAAAGTGAAATTAGGTTGCAAGTGAACCCCATCACCACGAGGCCCACTTTCAAGGCTTTTTGGACTTCTCAGGGGCCAAAATGCCCCAAAATGGGCTCAAAATGGGCTCATTTCACCTGTTTGTGCACCCCAAATGGTCTAGGATGAGGTTTGGAAAAATGCGTTTTTGACCCATTTTTGACCCATTTTTGGTCCCAAAACAGCCCATTTTCAAGGCATTTTGGGATTTTCGGAGGATCAAAATGGGCCACCACAAGCTCAAAACGGTCCAAAAACACTTGTTTTAGCGTTGGACATGGTCTAGGATCATTTTTGAGAAAAGTCATCTTTTTGCCCCTACTGGACCCTGTTGACCCATTTGGGCACCCACCTGTTTGGGCTTGAGCTTGCGGCTTGCTGCAGCCTAGTGGGCCTAGGTATTGGGGTCTAGGCGTCCGTTTGGGCAATTCTGAGGGCTGGAAACCACAAAAAGTGGGGGGTTACGGGTGTAGTAGGTGCCCTCGGAATCGCATTTTGAGCCATGTAGCCAAAGATATGGCCTATTCTTGGTTTGTGGCTGTCGGCATTTGGAGCTTCCGGGGGCCTTTTTGGGCCGTTTCCGGGACATATCATGGAGTTAGAGGGCCGCAAAGAGCTTGTTGACACGGGGAAGTCAAGCCGCACATGAAGTGTATGCACCGTTTCCGTGCATTTGGCCATTTTGAATGTGTCCCAGGGCTTTTTTGGCCCTAAAAATGGCAGTTTTTAGCCCTAAACTGCAGTTTTTGAAACTGAGGTCTGCCACTTGCGAATCCCGTTCCGAGCCGCCACCGTTGAGTTTCTTGCTCAAACTTTGTGTGATTGTACTTCACACCCATAGGTATCATGCACCAAAATTTCACTTGAATCTGAAGCACCACGATGGAGTTCTGATTTTTGCCCATTTCGCGCGTGCTGCTGCTAAACCTGGTAGGTCCACCCTAGACACTAAAAAGGGTTATAAAACCAAGACTGGTTCCACCAGCTCGGTGACCCTAACCCTAATGCCCCCCCCCCCCCCCCCCCGGCAGGAACACCCTCCCGGACCCCCGGCTGGACCCCCCCCCCACTGCCCCCCCCCCCCCCCCCCCCCCCCCCCCCCCCCGGGTTTTGAAAGATAGTTGGGGGGTGGGTTGCATCAGGACCGGTTGTAGTCGCCCCCCCTGTGGTTGTAAACCACACGATTGATGCGGACTTTTTGGCCGGTCCTTCGATTGCTTTGCTAGAGTGCAGTGATCAACAACTACAGCAGTATGGAGTCGGTGAGCAAAAGATTGCGACCCTGAAGGCTACAGTGAAGCCTTTTCATGAGCCAGGTTTGTATGAACGTTCAACGACAACAGGAAGCGCAGTGCTATCGTTTTTACATTGGCGCGCGGCACACATGCCGAATTCTTGGTGCTGGCACCTTCCAATGAAAGGCGTGAGGATGAGGCGACTTGCAGACGCAAAAACATGTCAGCGGCTGTTCGGAATTGTAGACATCTCATGCTTGTACCACCATCAAAATAGCTCATTCGTAGATGCTTTTCCGTCCCGTGTGGAGCAAGCCAGTAAACAGTTTACCTTATGTGCTCCTTTTACTCAGTTCTCTGGTCGCACCATTTTTTTGGCACCAATTGTGCAGCAACTTTGGGGAACCCCCCTCCCTCCAGCACCCATTGCCCGAATGGGTGGGCATGAAGAGGGCCGCAAGCATGCTTTACATCCACAAGATAAAAAAAGGGTGTTGGAATTTTCGATTTTTGAGCGGTTGAGGGTGAAGAGCTGCTTATGCAACAGTCCTTTTAGGGACCCACTGTTCATTACAAACACTGATTCAAATGGGCCAACATTGGCCCTACGGAGGGCTAGCCACCGCAAAACACATCCTGTTGCATCCTACCATGCGTATACTGTCCTCGCATCCCCAATCCTACCCCTCTAGGGTGGTAGCACAGGGTCCCTAAAGCCAACGAAAACACTATCTTCACAAAATTCACAATTTTCGCCCTATTTTTAGTTCAAACAGTCATTTTGCAGCTTTCACACAGGCCATGGCCGGCCCTAGGCGATGCTGGACGCTGCCAATTGCAGTGTTGATCCTGAGGGAACGTTTGCCCGGTGCGCGCCTGGCGCGCTTGGCATCCAGATCAATGTTCCAGCCATCTATCCCAATGCTTTACCCCGTCATTCCGAGCTTGGGTGCCTTTTTCATAATTGCTAAAGCACAAATCATTCGTGCATGATTGGAAGAAGTGGTGACGAGGGAGTGTAATGACAATATTAAACTCTCATGGAATAATTGCTTGCTCTCTTGGGCACTAAAGTAATTGTCCAAATATCATGCTAGGCTAGGTCAGAAAATCCCATACAGACGCACGCCCCCAAACGGTTGGAGGTGGGACAGTGACAGTTGAAACTTTGCCCGACGCCAATGTCCCCTCACTATTTCGCCTCTTTCAAACAGGCCATGGCGGGCCTAGCCAGACGAAAGGCCATTGATATTTTTGCTCAAACTTTGTGCAATTCAGGTTCATCTCATCGGTATCAGCCACCAAAATTTCGGCAGAAATCAGACACGACGACGGACTCTACTTTGTCCCATTTCATGCATGCTGCGCTGCTTGCTACTGGTGCTGCTGCTGCTTGCTAAAAGGGGTAGCTGAACCCTCCACCCAAAAGAGGGATATAAAACCCTACTGGTTCCACCAGCTTGGTAAACAGACCACATCACCATGTGCCCCAAAACCAACCACTTCTACAGTGCAACAGAATTAATGCCATATGTGTTTCTCAATAGAAACCCATGTGCCTGTGTCCTACAAAATTCGCGACTGTGAGACAGGTTGTCATTTTGGTGCTGAGTAGACACACTATTTGGGTTCCATGATTTGAGGGCAAAAGTAATTTGAATGGCATCATCCAGCTTTGCAGCCAATTTGACCTTCCAAGGAATGCAAAATTAAAATAACAGCTGCGTGCTCAGAGAGTGGTCGAAGCAAGGCCGCATACCATGCTGCTGGGTCACCGAAGCCAGCAGGTTGGTGGTCACTTCACTGGGGCACATGTTGCCAGTGCTCAAGCAGCTGCAGAACAACAGGCGGGGTGACCTGCGACCGCTAGCCAGCTGCGCCAAGAACGTTGTTCCAGGCCTGCCATGCCACACCTCCTACGCAGTAAACCCCTACTTGCTGTATTGCCCACACACTTACACACACACACACACACACACACATGTTTGCTGCCAACATTTGTATGTGTCGCCAGTGTGGGGCTAACAACACTTTGTGCAAACATTACTGCCCTCTTGCATACGCGATGACACCAAACCTGCCCAGAATTGGCTGAGACTGAAGCATCCCATAAACCCCAAAGAAAAGTTCAAGCGACAGTCCGAGTCTGAGAGTGGGAGCAGGAGTGCGCACCTCACAGAGCTGAGCATGAAAACAGTGCCAACCATGGCCAGACCTGCGGCAGCAATCACAGGAAGGCAAGAAGATTGGCCCTTGCTGTACATTGCCATAGCGCTGAAATTTACAGAAATCTGCAGAGGTGAGATGTTACATGAGATAGGGATGTGGACACCGCATGAAATTTTCTTGCACAGCAATCCTCATGCACAGCAGTGCCCCAGAACATTTACTACCTCGACTGCCACTTTCAGACCCAGCTTACTTTCATTTTTCAGTCCAGTGTCACCTCAGCAAAAAAAATGAGAACCGTGCCAAAACAACAACCTTAAAGAAATACAACATAGCCAGTCGTTGTACAGGCCTGGAACGTGCAGTGGGATGGAGCGCCACGCCAAACAGAACCTCTGAAAAGGGACAAAACGCCCCCCAGCCCCCCCCACCCCCACCCCCACCCCCTTGTGCAAGCACGCTGAAAGTCATGAAAACGACGGTCACACAGTGTCCCCGTCCCGTGCTTAGACAAGCCCATGCTAGCTTCATCGTTGTTTTTGGTTTCACAAGCTCAATAACCAAATGGTCTGCATGAATGGAGCGCAGACCAAGTATCTCTGACAAAACAGAGGACATCAGTGGTATATGATAAATTTAAGCCAGCACGGGCTTTACTCCCATTGAGCGTCCCCTTGAAACAGTTGGGGGTATGGTGCGTTACAAATACCACAATTCCCCACCACACAATTAAGCACCGTATGTTTCAATCATCTGGCACAAACAAATGATGCCTTGATGATCTCATGACTAAGGCACAGAGATGCAAAGTTGCATAGGTGCAAACTTGCACAGGCGCAAAACTCATTTGAACGGCACAACATTTTACAACACCAAAACGCAAAAAAAGTGGGAAAAGGGGGGGGGGGGCGGGAGGTGCAAGAAACATCCCCAAATGGCAATCAGCTGCAAACTATCAACGAATTGTCAATGTGTACACTTTTGGGCTTAAAGAGAATTCATTCACAGCGAAAATTTATTGCAAATGGTCAGGGGAAATTTTGAATTTCCTCTTGCTCATTACCTGTTGTCCTAAAAACATCAAATGTGCTCATGTAGAAGACAGACAATATGCAGCCTGAGCAATTCTAGGCTACAGCTTCGTGGTAAAACTAACCCATCACACAGTCCCTCGCTGCTGGAAACGGCACAGTGAGATCAAAATAAAAACATCCTTCCCATGTTCTTGTCCAGGCTGCATGGCATTGTCAGAAGGCGGCCACATCATTGTAGTCTGCCTTTGCGCAGCTGTCCTGCGCCGCTTTCAAAATCAATCCATCATCTTAAGCTTAGTTAAGGATTACAGGGTGCCATCGTGCACTTTTTGCACATTTCCCACACTGTTGATACTCTTTTTCCTTGTCTCACACATATCCCTGTTATTATTGCGGTATGTGCCCTGCATGTATTTGTGGGTGCATGCAGGATCGTTGGTCTTCAGGGGCTGGATGCACTTGTGTGTAAAACATAGCTTAGTTGTCGCTTCTTGTCCTTTGTCAGTGGATATTGGAGGATGCTGATGGGGAATCCCCCGACGACTAATACATTCACAAAGCCAGAAGGGCTTGGGTCTTTCCAAAGCTGTGAGAAGCCAGGAAGAGCCGACATGGAAGAACCAAAAAGCAACATCCCAAGTCTGAGTAGTCTGGACCTGGGCACCATGGACAGGGTCAACTATCCACATTGGCCACCTTGCCGCTCACAAGAAGCAATCCACAAAGCACTGCTGCTACTCACACTCACCTCCGTCTGTAGGTAATGGGTCCAATATGGGGTTCCCAACTATGTTTGGTGCTGCACCAGTTTGTGTGATGCACTAGGGGGAATGTTTGCCCGGCGCGCGCCCGGCGCATGCCCGGCGCGCTACGCTTTGTATCAAGTATCCTATCTCTAGCCCCAAGTTTATCCCCACTTAGGGAAGTCCCCCAAGTAGACCGCACTAGACCGCCAACCTTCCATACAAAGCACGTTGCATAAGACGAAATATGAGAATTCAACAATACAAAATGTCACTCCAAACACTTCCAACCACCACCCTTGCCATCATCATAAACTGGGTGCAAAGGATGGGCCAGATTTTTAGACACTGCAAGAAGGTACTCCAGATTGTTTGGTGAGGGGGGGCAAAAACAGGCACGGGTGGGGAATGGTCAAAAAAAGATGCCCGGCGCGTGCCCGGCGCGCTTAGAGGGTAAATTTCTGAAATTTCTGAAATTTGTACAATTTTAACCTGGAAAAAACGCATGACATGCATGCACGCGCTGTGCATATGCCGTGCGCATGATGTGTAGACAAGGGCAAGATTGCAGCAGCCAGATGTGCAAAGGCCCAACCTTTTCCTACAATCACCATGCCCCCTTCTCCTCCTCCAGACGGAAATGCTAAATCACCATTGTTAGGACTGCAGTACTTCCCAGTGTTCACCAAGCTGAGACCACACAGTTAGTGGGGCTGGCTGAGAATTTTAACCACCACGGGTACACCTTCAAGGCACACCATAGATCAGTGTGGGAGAACGTGAGCAAAGGATTTCCACCACAACAATTCGACAAACTGACCATCTCTGATTGGACAAAGCCTACGATCGAAAGGAACAATGTGCCATGTGTGCAGCAGCAAACACAGCACAGAAAACAGTGATTTTTTTTTGGGGGGGGGGGTTCAGACTAAGATGAGCTGGCGTAGCCTGCTCACTTCATAGTACTCAAGATAACCTCTCGGAATCAAGGTTCAGAGCTGTCCAGTGCTAGAACAGTTCACTGCCAGCACAGAAGACAGTGATTGACATGGATGGCAGTGTTGGTGGCCATGTCTAAATGTGCCCCAAGGACAGTGCACACTGGGAGGCTACCCCAGTGATGCTTTGTCACACAAACCAACAGTCCTTGGGGGTATCCACCCTGTTTCCATTCCCTCCCCCCTTTTCATGACATGTGTCTCAGTAATGTGTGTTCTTTGTGATTTCTCTACAGGTACATCAAGGTGTCTCGCCTTTGGCATCATGGTGAGCCCTTCCACACAAATGTCCTCCAACACAGGAGAGGGCATGGGGCAGGGGCAGCAATGAATGCCATATCTCTCAGGGACATTCAGAATATGCCACCTTCGTGGGTTTTGGCACTTTTCGGCATTTTCTACAAGTTTTGCTTTCATGTGCAAACATGTCATCACCCAGGGGGGGGTAGGTATATACTTTTTGAAATCTGCAAGAAACCGACATTTCAGAAATGTATGCGTTGGGGGGGGGGGGGGTCACATTTTTCAGTGTAGCACAACACATTGGACGGTGCACACAAACATGGCACTGCACCGTTCATCCATTTTTACCCTGAATCTCTGTCATCGTCAGCATTCCCTTTTTCAGGCAGGGCTGGGACCCCCATTAGGGCAGACATCCCCCTGTTTGTGGACAGGGACATGTTTCTTCAATTTTTGCCAATCCTGCAACCTCCGTGCCTTCACTGGCACCCAACCTTCGTTAAGGGGCATGGCCCACAGGCCATTGGTTGTGAGGTCCACGTTTCGTTGTTTGAGCAACCCCACCTTGGGCCAGGGAATAGCCTCACTATATCCTGATTTCAACCATACATAACCAGGATGGGGCTGCAAATTCACTGGGTCAGGTGTGCTGCCAGACACATCAACGGCTTTTGTGGTGCATGCAGGGAAGCAACAGCCTGTGGCGTGAATTTGTATGAAGACATGGCAGCTGCCTGTTGAAAAAAAGAGGCAGCAAGCAACACATGCACCGTCCGAAACGGACAAAAATCTCAAACATGTCATCAGTACAGCATGCAGACCCAGGGTGTTCCAAATAGCCCTTTTCAAGGGCTTTCCGAATATACCCCACATACCCCTACCTCCGGAACACTCAGTGGGCACAAATGAGGCAACAATGCCCCCGACCCCCGAAAACCCACAAAGTTGGCATAATCAGCAACGTCCCCGAGAGATATAAATAAAGCACCAAACCACGAGAGGAGACGCACATGGGCTGACGCCTGCAGGCCTAAAACCATACAACCAGACCCTGGCGGGATCCCAAGCAAGTTGTCATGGACACTGGCTGGAGAGCACGGCAGCAAACAAATCAAAGCAATTCAATACCAGCTGTGAGACAACTGAGGCAGACACCACAAGATGTTGGCTGCATAATTATGAGAGAAGTAATATGGCCTCAAGGTGCATTAGCAATCACGCACTGCAGCTAATGTACAAGCAATCAGAGAGACCTGGTATATACACTGTGCCGCACTGCACTTCACTGCCTTGGAGGCATAATTGTGTCAAGATGTTGAACATTCCCTGCCAAGCTTCCTCTTAACACCTTATGCACCAGGCACCAACGGGTCGTGATAGGTTCTCTTTGGATTCAATTGGGCCAATGGCAACGCTTCCCCAAGGATTTCGGCCTTTGGGGGTGTGCGGTGTCCATGTTTCGATCTATCAAGTGGGTCCAGACCTGAGGTCCACTTCCACAAGTGTGGGTCTGTGCCTGGCGATCTATATAAACATGCTGTGGAAATGATTTTCTTTCCTCTCAAGCTTGGTACAACACCCACAGCACCAAAGGTGCTGGTGAGAAGCATGATGAGGGTCAAATGGCCGAAGGATGCCTGCAATGTTCTGGCAGCGCCGCATTAACCTCAGCAGAAGGAACAAGATTGTCGCCCTTCTGGAAATTAAATTGTTGTCCTTGTGTTGAGAAGCTGCAAATATCTTCCTTTCTGTTGCGAGGAATTTACATCTCTGCATGCGATGTGCAAAAGATGAGTACCACAGCTTGCCTGGCACTCTGGGCATCACTGCCCTGCATCACTCACTCTGTGTCACCAGCAAGCTGGCACTGCTCAGTGCCCGGCAAAACATAGTTATTGGCGTGCCTTGGGTAACAACATGAGGGTTTACACCGTGCGCAACGTCAAAAATCAACACACGTGTCCGCTTGAGTTTGTATTTTACTCGGGCGCAACAGCCATACTTGCACAGCAATACACGACAGTTCATGGACGCTGTGGGGGGGGGGGGGGGGTTCAAGGCTGGTGCGTTACTTTGTAGTGCAACCCGTGCCTACTGCCTGTTGTGAGACCTGTTTGGGTCATTGTGTCTATCGAGAGTGGCAGGTTGCATTTATGTAAGTGAGAGTGCAATGTTTGTCCTACAGCTAACGATTGCAGCATACTGCCCCTGTGGCGTCCTCTGCCCTGCCGGTGCTAGCGGGCTTTACATGCAGTCATCCCAGGGACCGACCGTGAAGTTCGAAGGATGCTCTCCGATGTACGGGGTTTATGACACAGGTTTGGGAGCACCTGTTGTTACCCCTCAGAAGTGGTGCGCTGCATGCCTTGTTCATGGTGGAATGTGCTCCCTGTGCCATCCGCCAAGCAGTCCATAGCGTTCTGTACTCGGGCTGAGGGTTCTGGGGCCCTGCAGCCCAAGTGCAGAACCGTGTGTAGGTGGCAGGGCAATGTCCGCGCGAGGGGGGGGGGGGGGTATTCCGGAGCGCAGCTTGCTGGGCCGTGAAGGAACTGACATAGCCAACTTCAACTGCAGCAACTACAACTGACCTCCTTTGAGCTAGAGGCCGAAGACTACGTTGCCCATACGTTGCCTCAGCTGACGGAACACTTGAGGACTTGGGTGGGCATCTCATGGCCTTGTCAAAGATGACCCCCTATCAGTCATACGCCTTCGGATTGATGCGCGCCAGATTCACAAGCCTGTTGTAGGCATCGAAAAACGTGACCTCGTAAGAGGTCCGTGTGGTGGTCTCCTTGGACCTCGCAAGGTCTTTCAGGATGCCGGCACACTGCTTGTCCTGCATCAAGAACTCGGTGCCCTTGGCCTCGTCCTCGAGCAGAGCTGGTGCGAGACTACAGAGCTCTCTTGCGGTGAGGCGAACCTTCTTGAATGCCGCCTTAAAATCCTCCACAGAGGACCCCACCCACGGCACACGCCCCTCGGGGTCTGGCCCGCTGGAATCCTCTCTCCCCAGTGGCAATCTCTTGGGCTTGTTGCCATACGCATTGTAAACCACATCACAAGACCCCACCTTGGCACACAGCGCGGCCTTGAACTCCTGCGCAGCAATCATCTGGCCGGCGAACGCTTCAGTGTCGGCGAAGGAGATCTGCAGTCCGGTCGCCTCCTGAAGCTCCTTTTGAAGGGCTTCGAGTTTGCGGACCACCGGCTCCAGCCCAACGTTCTCGGGGCGGCTCAGCTCATCGGCGAACCGAATCGATCCAGAGAAACCTCCCGTCTTTGTTGCAGGGTCGAAAGTGATAGCGTCGTGGAGGACAAGCCGCGTGATGTCTGCAAGAGATATGCCCAGCTCTCCACTCACAATTTTCCGTGTGATGAGAGCTTCAATTTGGTCACCAACCTTCTTCACAGGGATGGCCTGGGCGGGGGGCACAGAGGACATACCCGATGCCACCACAGCCCCAGCCAATGCCACCCTCCTTGAAAGCTCATCATCTTTTGCCGAGGTTACTGCTGCCATAGACAGAGGCTCCACATGGCACAGAGGCGTGTGGTTTTTCCCGCATAACCGCAGGAGACCAGCAGCAATGAACAGCATGCCACTGGCAACAAGCAGCAACGGAGCCATCAATGCATTTCCCAGAGCATGCGCCTCACTGCCCTCTGACTGAGGCACCGAATATGTGGTGACACTGCTCGGGTGTGCATAGTCAACCGCATACTCAGTACCCCGGCTTCGCAGAGACCGGGCAGGAGCAGAGTGCATTGATGCCTGCCCCACAACCTGTTGCAGCGTAGGTGGCGCTGCCACATGAAAGCTGGTAGGCATCGGGGCTGATGGTGCCGGACCAACCAAAAAAAGAGCCACTCCCAGAACAGCACCCACAGCAATGCCGTACTTCATGTGGTCTGACCGGTCCATCATTGCAAACAGCAGCACTGTGTCAGGAGGCAGTGAAGGTCACAGATCAAAATGTTTGGCTGCGGTAAGGTCCCAGGCTGGTGCAAACCTCCTGTCTTTAAAATGGAATCCTGGACCTATCAGTGCTCCCATGATGTCCGAGTAGGCTGTGTTCACATCCGCTATTCATGGAGAGTTTAGGTGTCAGTGCTGGAAACTGGGGACAGCATGGTACAGGGGTAACCGGTACACACTGGATATTTGACGGGTGAACCAAATTGGCGGCAGAATCAGCTGTGTGACGATTTGAACAACACAGCACGACCATTAGGCAACGCGTAATGTGTTGTTTCTCCACCCAATCTCTGGGGTCTAACCAGCTCATTTCAGAGGACTCATTATGCTACACCACCACCCAATACACCAAAGATTCCATCCCGCAAAACAACGTAAATTGACCGAATGAAACGGCACAGCATCTCTCCTAATTTGCCAACATTGACTCTCCTGTTTATCCGCACCCTTCCTAAGCTACCCGGCTCCCCAACTCCCAGGCTTCAGCTGGAGAAGCAACAGCTGAGGAGGTGCTGAAGCAGAATAATTTTCAATTGACGTCGGAAAATGGCCCAGGTTCGGGATTTGGGCCTACGGGGTCGTGAAATCTTGGCGTTTTGTTTTGGTCTTGGTGTTGTCGAACATTGTACAGATGTTAGGGTCTCAATGATGTTACTGCTGTGTCATTCATTGGCTTCCGCTTTGTGACTTGTTTGACTCCACGTAGAATCTTGACTGTCAATTTTGGTCGCAAGGCCCCATGTCCAACCCAGTCTACACACAGTGGGGCATGATTCGCTGCAATGCCAGCTGCTGGGGCTGCTTTGCCGTTTGCTGGCCCTTGTTATCTGCTTACGCCACCTCGGTCTGCAGGTTTCCAACAGCCTCAGCGGAATAATTATTCTCGGTTCAAAGCAACCTGCCAGCAGGTGCACTGCTGGGCGACTACTGCCATTTTCCCCTTGATCACCCCTTCTTGGATCTAGGGCGGTGCCTCCCTTTCAGCACCAAGCAACAGCAGCAGCAAGCAAGCAAAAAGCAGCATGCAGGCACAATCTACGAGAAGTCATACTTTTTTTTTGGGCTGGTGATTTGGCCTGAACTTTGCTTGATGGCATCTTTGGCAGGGCACGTGAAGAACAGGCTAAGAGCCAAGAAATTCAAAAATAGTAAAAATGGAGGGGAAGTGTTACGCGAGCGTAAAGAAGTGTCACGCGAGTGTACTCGCGTGACACTCAAGGGGAAAAAAATTATTATTTTTTTTGAGTGTAGCGCGAGTGTACCCGCAGTTTTTTTTTTTTTTGAGTGTCAGCGCAAGTGCAGATGAAAAAAAATCCAATCTGACCACCATTGCTACTTGGAGAGGTGAAGTGAGGCAAGCTCACCTCCACGGACATTTTGGGTACTCCGAGCATGGGCAAGGCAATGGAGCCGTGGCGCAGATGGATGATAACAGGGATAGCAAGGGAGACCAATAGGTGGGCATTGGATACACCGCAAGTAGCAGGTGTACAACAATTAGTTGGTAGGTTAGGGTCTATCGGGTTTGATGAGCAAAGGGAATAGGAGAGGAAGGGGTTGAGGGAGAACCAATAAAGATTGGATACACTGCACCTAAAAACGTAGTGGACAAAAGGTGAGTTGTTGTGAAAAGGGGGAGAGAGGAGGTGAAAAAAGGGGCATGGCACCTAGGGAGTGTTCACAATGTCTTGAACATGCGTCACAAAGGTTGGTGGCATGCATTCGGCAGTGAACATGCCCAAATCAATATTGGGGTCCGTCTGCAACAACTGCCGCAACAAACTCAGCGACCGATAACCACACATCCAATCATCATGGTTTTGGAAACCCGAAGCCTTGGCAATTAGTGGGATGCCTTTGTCGCGAAGCTGCTGAATAAGGGGGCGCATGTACAGCTCACTCCCTTGGCATCCCAAAAAAACACGTGCATGGCGGGCTCAACAACTGCCCCCAATGTTCGTGGCTGCGGTGGGTTTGTTCAGCGCGCCGATTGTTGCATTTTGTTGATGACATGTCCAACGCTCATCGCGTGCCGGACTTTTGCGGTGCATTTCCAATAACAGGCACCGTGCCCTGATATATGTGGCCGTGAACATGTTGCATTTGAGTTGGTCCACGATCATTTCTAGTGCTGGATGGGCCTCACTCAACCAGCATTGGGTGGGGTATGAGCACTACTTGCATCATTCCCTCACCGAGTACGTTAAGCAGCGGAATGGTTGGTTTGTGGGTTTGACACCACCAGGCATTCCTCGTGCAACCCCAGCCGAATCCCACGCCAATGAGGCCAGACTATTGGCTGATCGCAAGGTTTGTGGTTTCCTAGAGTTTTTGAAGAGAGTGGTACCGGCTACAGGCGGGTTCTGGAATGTTGAGGACGATGCATTTGATGGTTGTGCTCTTGACCCTCAACCGTGGATGTGGCAAAAGCCACAAGCCATCCATGCTGGCCATTTTTTTCTACGACGATGGTGAGTGTCTCTTTGTGAGGCAAGGAACTCCCTCCTCAAAGTGTGGTCGCTCCGGGGAGGTCATTCGCGTTTATAAGGCCGTGACGGCTGAACATGTTCGCCAATGGGAGGACACATTGGCAAAAATGGAGCGTGGTGACCGCTCCCGGGCAAACACTTCAATGCCCACCACCACCCGCACCACGCGTTCTAAGCGTCGCAACAAGCCCCCTCCTCTAATGGATGGTGGGTGGCGTAGTGGGCAAAAAAAGTGGCATGTGTGTGCCCTGATCCCCCCACCCTACACTTGTGCCGAATGCAACGGCAAGCGGTACTTGTGGTGCACACAGTGTGGGGGGTGCACTTTTGGTTTGACTACAGTGATTGTCCCGTGAGGGGTGGGGTCACTCGCAACACAGATCGGTGGGTTCATCTTCCTGCTGATCAGGAGCCTACTGCGCCCCCCATTGTGGTCCATGACAATGGCAGCAACACAACTCCGGTGGTGCGAACGCCTCCCCGACCCAAAAAGCAACGCAGTGGCGGTCATCCATCCAAGCTTGGATGCCTGTGCCTTCAAGACGGCGTCGTGGGGTGGGGTCATTCTTTGTGTACCTCTTCTCAGGGGTTGCGTCTCCTTCAAAAAGTGGTACACATCCTGCGCCCCGCTATGGTCGTAGGAATTGTAGTGGCAATCCCTTGAGATAGAATATCAGAGTCACTGTCATTGTTGTGCAAGAGCAAGGCACTTCCCTGTCCCTTGGCTGTACCTCGGCCCCTCCGACCCCTTTCATCCCAAGTGTCAGCCCGCTCCATCACGCCCCGCCTAACCTTGGAAAATTTATAAGGTCGCGAAACCAAATATCGCCAGGAATACCTAAGCGGGACCTGGAATTGGGTCTCCTTAAGGCTCAACCACAATAGGATCTCCTCACAAACACCCATAACTTGGAATGTACCACACGTGCAATGTGAGGCACTAGTGCAGCGAACACGAATAAAATCCACAAATGTGGGCCAAGGAACATTTGTGCCTACCAAGAAGTTGTCCGGTGCATGGGAGAGGTGCTCGAGCCAAGGGCATGGTCACAGGCCTTGGATTGGTGTGATGACCTCAAGCAACGTATGGGCAAGTGTGATCGCTCAATGTCACGCAAACCCCATTGGTGGCAGCGTTCGTTGTTTTTGACGAATAGCGATTGTCCTTCCAGGGTCCATGAGCAAAATCCAAGTCCCATTCAAATTGGAACTCATCATAAAATGCCTTCTTGACACTGCTAAACACAAAACGAACAGCAAGTTTGCTTTCAGTTGCTGCAATGGCCAGTGCGATCGGGGCTACCTGGTGCCGCCGCGTAAGGGTGCTAATCACGAAACACCTACTCTTATGCCATATGAGACCACCGGTGCCATCCACATATGCCCAACGCAGCAAGCCACAATAGGGCGGAAATGCTACGTCACCTTGCCACCTTGCCCACTTGTGGGCCACCTCTGATTCTGCCCCCCGCTCTGAAGCGGTGGGGACCCCCCAGGTGGCAGGGGTTATGTAGCCACCTTGCCCACTTGTGGGCCACTTCTGATTTTGTCCCCCCAAGCATTTTGCACTGAGCTGCAAGGGGAGTTGAAAACGCCTCTGTTTGGGATGTGCATCAATAATCCCACAGTGCGAGGCAAACCGCGCCATGCAGATACCAAGGCCGACTTGATTTTCAAGCGTGTCTTTTGTAACTACTTGTAAGTAGTTCCCATAGATGTTGGCCATGGCCCTGTCAGGACTCTTTTCTTGAGCCTGATTTTGGTTCTACTGCCCAACCCCAATTATGTTTTGTTATGTTGGCCGAGTGCCAACTAATTGGTGTGCATGATGGTTTGGCCTGGGTGGGGCGCCACTAACACAAGTGGCCGGGAATCGACTCGGGGGCCTTGTGCCCTGAAACAAAAGTACCACCTACCATCGAAGTGTTGACTACCTTGTTTAAAAACGGCAGCCGGGGGGGGGGGGGGGACTTAGTGGAACAAGGTAAAACTTAGTAAAAAAAAAAATTTTCAAAAAATTTTGAAAAATTTTCTTACTAGGTTTTACCTCGTTTCTACTAAGTTTTACTAAAATTTTACAAAGTGTTCCCTCGTCCGGTACTAAGTTTTACCAAACACCCCCATATACGACCGACTCTAAGACCTGCAAACACGCCACTGGCTAGCACTTTGAAGGATGTACAGTAAGTGTAAGGCTCAAGCTACTTCCACTCATCACCCGTTATCACCGTTAGGGGGGCAGAGCAATCCACTGCATTCAAAGCAAAGCAGTTGAAAGCACTCAAAGCAGTAGGATTGAGCGGATATCTTGTAGATTTGCGTCATTTTCTGTGCCCTTGAACTGCCATTTTGCGCTGTGAACAGCCATTGACTCGTAAAAATGGTACAAAATGGTACAAAAAAAGAGAAAAAGTAGGAATAATCTAATTTTCGCCCATTTTCTTGGATATCTTGGGAGTCCGTGGCGGATGCCTTGTGCATTCAAACGAGCCTCAATCCGAGAAGGCAGGGGTGAGGTGGGCTACCTCACCCTTGCCTTCTTGGGGGCCCAAAAGAGGAAGGAAATGCTACATCACCTCTGCATTCTCAGGTATCCCCAACAAAGGGGAACAAAATCAGAAGTGGCTGCCTCACCCCTGCCTTCTTGAGGGCCCAAAAGAGGGCGGAAATGCTACGTCAGCCCTACATTGTCGGGGATCCCCAATGCCAAGCATGGGGAGCAAAATCAGAAGTGGCTACTTCACCCTTGCCTTCTTGGGGGCCCAAAAGAGGGTGGAAATGCTACGTCACCCCTGCATTCTTGGGGATCCCCAACGCCAAGCGTGGGGAACAAAATCAGAAGTGGTTGCCTCACCCTTGCCTTGTCGGGGTTCCAAAGGAGGGCGGAAATGCTACGTCACCCTTGCATTCTTGGGGTTCCCCAACGCCAAGCGCAGGGAGCAAAATCAGAAGTGGCTACCTCACCCTTGCCTTCTTGGGAGCCCAAAAGAGGGCGGAAATGCGACGTCACCCCTGCAATCTTGGGGTTCCCCAACGCCAAGCGCAGGGAGCAAAGTCGAAAGTGGCTACCTCACCCCTGCCTTCTTGGGGGCCCAAAAGAGGGCGGAAATGCTATGCCACCCCTGCAATCTCGGGGTTCCCCAACGCCAAGCGTGGGAAGCAAAATCAGAAGTGGCTACCTCACCCCTGCCTTCTTGGGGGCCCAAAAGAGGGCGGAAATGGTACGTCACCCTTGCATTCTCCGGGGTCCCCAACGCGAAGCGCAGGGAGCAAAATCAGAAGTGGCTGCCTCATCCCTGCCTTCTTGAGGGCCCAAAAGAGGGCGGAAATGCTACGCCACCCCTGCAAGCCTGGGTTTCCCCAACACCAAGCGTGGGGAGCAAAATCAGAGGTGGCTGCCTCACCACTGCCTTCTTGGGGGCCCAAAAGAGGGCGGAAATGGTACGTCACCCCTGCATTCTCGGGGATCCCAACGCCAAGCGCAGGGAGCAAAGTCGAAAGTGGCTACCTCACCCCTGCCTTCTTGGGGGCCCAAAAGAGGGCGGAAATGCTACGTCACCCCTGCATTCTTGGGGTTCCCCAACGCCAAGTGTGGGGAGCAAAATCAGAAGTGGCTACCTCACCCCTGCCTTCTTGGGGGCCCAAAAGAGGGCGGAAATGGTACGTCACCCTTGCATTCTCCGGGGTCCCCAACGCGAAGAGCAGGGAGCAAAATCAGAAGTGGCTACCTCACCCTTGCCTTCTTGGGGGCCCAAAAGAGGGCGAAAACGGTACGCCACGCCTGCAAGCCTGGGTTTCCCCAACGCCAAGCGTGGGGAGCAAAATCAGAAGTGGCTACCTCACCCTTGCCTTCTTGGGGGCCCAAAAGAGGGCGGAAATGCTACGTCACCCTTGCATTCTCGGGGATCCCCAACGCCAAGCGCGGGGAGCGAAATCAGAAGTGGCTGCCTCACCCTTGCCTTTTTGAGGGCCCGAAAGAGGGCGAAAATGGTACGTCACCCTTGCATTCTCGGGGGTCCCCAACGCCAAGCGCGGGGAGCAAAGTCAAAAGTGGCTACCTCACCCCTGCCTTCTTGGGGGCCCAAAAGAGGGCGGAAATGCTACGTCACCCCTGCATTATTGGGGATCGCCAACGCCAAGCATGGGGAGCAAAATCAGAAGTGGCTACTTCACCCTTGCCTTCTTGGGGGCCCAAAAGAGGGCGGAAATGCTACGTCACCCCTGCATTCTTGGGGATCCCCAACAAAGGGGAACAAAATCAGAAGTGGCTGCCTCACCCCTGCCTTCTTGAGGGCCCAAAAGAGGGCGGAAATGCTACGTCAGCCCTACATTGTCGGGGATCCCCAATGCCAAGCATGGGGAGCAAAATCAGAAGTGGCTACTTCACCCTTGCCTTCTTGGGGGCCCAAAAGAGGGCGGAAATGCTACGTCACCCCTGCATTCTTGGGGATCCCCAACGCCAAGCGTGGGGAACAAAATCAGAAGTGGTTGCCTCACCCTTGCCTTGTCGGGGTTCCAAAGGAGGGCGGAAATGCTACGTCACCCTTGCATTCTTGGGGTTCCCCAACGCCAAGCGCAGGGAGCAAAATCAGAAGTGGCTACCTCACCCTTGCCTTCTTGGGGGCCCAAAAGAGGGCGGAAATGCGACGTCACCCCTGCAATCTTGGGGTTCCCCAACGCCAAGCGCAGGGAGCAAAGTCGAAAGTGGCTACCTCACCCCTGCCTTCTTGGGGGCCCAAAAGAGGGCGGAAATGCTATGCCACCCCTGCAATCTCGGGGTTCCCCAACGCCAAGCGTGGGAAGCAAAATCAGAAGTGGCTACCTCACCCCTGCCTTCTTGGGGGCCCAAAAGAGGGCGGAAATGGTACGTCACCCTTGCATTCTCCGGGGTCCCCAACGCGAAGCGCAGGGAGCAAAATCAGAAGTGGCTGCCTCATCCCTGCCTTCTTGAGGGCCCAAAAGAGGGCGGAAATGCTACGCCACCCCTGCAAGCCTGGGTTTCCCCAACACCAAGCGTGGGGAGCAAAATCAGAGGTGGCTGCCTCACCACTGCCTTCTTGGGGGCCCAAAAGAGGGCGGAAATGGTACGTCACCCCTGCATTCTCGGGGATCCCAACGCCAAGCGCAGGGAGCAAAGTCGAAAGTGGCTACCTCACCCCTGCCTTCTTGGGGGCCCAAAAGAGGGCGGAAATGCTACGTCACCCCTGCATTCTTGGGGTTCCCCAACGCCAAGTGTGGGGAGCAAAATCAGAAGTGGCTACCTCACCCCTGCCTTCTTGGGGGCCCAAAAGAGGGCGGAAATGGTACGTCACCCTTGCATTCTCCGGGGTCCCCAACGCGAAGAGCAGGGAGCAAAATCAGAAGTGGCTACCTCACCCTTGCCTTCTTGGGGGCCCAAAAGAGGGCGAAAACGGTACGCCACGCCTGCAAGCCTGGGTTTCCCCAACGCCAAGCGTGGGGAGCAAAATCAGAAGTGGCTACCTCACCCTTGCCTTCTTGGGGGCCCAAAAGAGGGCGGAAATGCTACGTCACCCTTGCATTCTCGGGGATCCCCAACGCCAAGCGCGGGGAGCGAAATCAGAAGTGGCTGCCTCACCCTTGCCTTTTTGAGGGCCCGAAAGAGGGCGAAAATGGTACGTCACCCTTGCATTCTCGGGGGTCCCCAACGCCAAGCGCGGGGAGCAAAGTCAAAAGTGGCTACCTCACCCCTGCCTTCTTGGGGGCCCAAAAGAGGGCGGAAATGCTACGTCACCCCTGCATTATTGGGGATCGCCAACGCCAAGCGTGGGGAGCAAAATCAGAAGTGGCTACTTCACCCTTGCCTTCTTGAGGGCCCAAAAGAGGGCGAAAATGGTACGCCACCCCTGCATTCTTGGGGTTCCCCAACGCCAAGTGTGGGGAGCAAAATCAGAGGTGGCTGCCTCACCCATGCCTTCTTGGGGGCCCAAAAGAGGGCGGAAATGCTACGTCACCCTTGCATTCTCGGGGATCCCCAACGCCAAGCGCGGGGAGCAAAATCAGAAGTGGCTACCTCACCCTTGCCTTCTTGGGGGCCCGAAAGAGGGCGGAAATGCTACGGCACCCCTGCAATCTCGGGGTTCCCCAACGCCAAGCGCAGGGAGCAAAGTCAAAAGTGGCTACCTCACCCTTGCCTTCTTGGGGGCCCAAAAGAGGGCGGAAATGCTACGTCACCCCTGCATTATTGGGGATCGCCAACGCCAAGCGTGGGGAGCAAAATCAGAAGTGGCTACCTCACCCTTGCCTTCTTGGGGGCCCAAAAGAGGAAGGAAATGCTACATCACCCCTGCATTATCGGGGGTCCCCAACGCCAAGCATGGGAAGCAAAATCAGAAGTGGTTGCCTCACCCTTGCCTTCTTGAGGGCCCAACAGAGGGCGGAAATGCTACATCACCCTTGCATTCTCGGCGATCCCCAACGCCAAGCGCGGGGAGCAAAGTCAGAAGTGGCTACCTCACCCTTGTCCTCTTGAGGGCCCAAAAGAGGGCGAAAATGGTACGTCACCCTTGCAAGCCTGGGTTTCCCCAACGCCAAGCGTGGGGAGCAAAATCAGAAGTGGCTGCCTCACCCCTGCCTTCTTGGGGGCCCAAAAGAGGGCGGAAATGCTACGTCACCCTTGCATTCTCGGGGGTCCCCAATGCCAAGCATGGGGAGCAAACTCAGAAGTAGCTGCCTCACCCCTGCCTTCTTGGGGGCCCAAAAGAGGGCCGAATTGCTACGTCACGCCTGCATCCTCGGGGATCCCCAACGCCAAGCGTGGGGAACAAAGTCGAAAGTGGCTACCTCACCCTTGCCTTCTTGGGGGCCCAAAAGAGGGCGCAAATGCTACATCACCCGTGCATTCTTGGGGGTCCCCGGGGAGCAAAATCAGAAGTGGCTACCTCACCCTTGCCTTCTTGAGGGCCCAAAAGAGGGCGAAAATGGTACGTCACCCCTGCATTCTCGGGGATCCCCAACGCCAAGCGCGGGGAGCAAAGTCAGAAGTGGCTACCTCACCCTTGCCTTCTTGGGGGCCCAAAAGAGGGCGGAAATGCTACGTCACCCTTGCATTCTCGGGGGTCCCCAACGCCAAGCGCGGGGAGGAAAGTCAAAAGTGGCTACCTCACCCGTGGCCCCTTAAATAACATGAGTCCTGTTGTGGCCACAGACCGCCTTTTGTGTGCACCGGCTTGTGTAGGCACCTCGTTGTGTGTGTACCGCCTTGCTTGTGGCCCCTTAAATAACATGAGTCCTGCGGTGGCCACAGACCGCCTTTTGTGTGCACCGCCTTGTGTAGGCACCGCGTTCTGTGTGTACCACCTTGCTTGTGGCCCCTTAAATAACATGACTCCTACGGTGGCCACAGGCCGCCTTTTGTGTGCACCACCTTGTGTGTGCACCGCGTTCCGTGTGTACCGCCTTGCCTGAGGCCCCTTAAATAACATGAGTCCTGGGGTGGCCACAGGCCGCCTTTTGTGTGCACCGCCTTGTGTAGGCACCGCGTTCTGTGTGTGCACCGCCTTGCCTGTGGCCCCTTATATAACATGACTCCTGCGGTGGCCACAGGCCGCCTTTTGTGTGCACCGCGTTCTGTGTGTACCGCCTTGTGTGTGTACCGCCTTGCCTGTGGCCCCTTAAATAACATGACTCCTGCGGTGGCCACAGGCCGCCTTTTGTGTGCACCGCCTTGTGTAGGCACCGCGTTCTGTGTGTACCGCCTTGCCTGTGGCCCCTTATATAACATGACTCCTACGGTGGCCGCAGGCCGCCTTTTGTGTGCACCGCGTTCTGTGTGTACCGCCTTGCCTGTGGCCCCTTAAATAACATGACTCCTGCGGTGGCCGCAGGCCGCCTTTTGTGTGCACCGCCTTGTGCGTGTACCGCCTTCTATGTGTACCGCCTTGCCTGTGGCCCCTTATATAACATGACTCCTACGGTGGCCACAGGCCGCCTTTTGTGTGCACCGCGTTCTGTGTGTACCGCCTTGCCTGTGGCCCCTTAAATAACATGACTCCTGCGGTGGCCACAGGCCGCCTTTTGTGTGCACCGCCTTGTGTAGGCACCGCCTTGTGTGTGTACCGCCTTGCCTGTGGCCCCTTAAATAACATGACTCCTGCGGTGGCCACAGACCGCCTTTTGTGTGCACCGCCTTGTGTAGGCACCGCGTTCTGTGTGTACCGCCTTGCCTGTGGCCCCTTATATAACATGACTCCTGCGGTGGCCGCAGGCCGCCTTTTGCGTGCACCGCGTTCTGTGTGTACCGCCTTGCCCGTGGCCCCTTAAATAACATGACTCCTGCGGTGGCCACAGGCCGCCTTTTGTGTGCACCGCCTTGTGTGTGTACTGCCTTCTATGTGTACCGCCTTGCCTGTGGCCCCTTAAATAACATGACTCTTGCGGTGGCCACAGGCAGCCTTTTGTGTGCACCGCCTTGTGTGGGCACCGCCTTCTGTGTGTACCACCTTGCCTGTGGCCCCTTAAATAACATGACTCTTGCGGTGGCCACAGGCAACCTTTTGTGTGCACCACCTTGTGTGTGCACCGCGTTCTGTGTGTACCACCTTGCCTGTGGCCCCTTAAATAACATGACTCTTGCGGTGGCCACAGGCAGCCTTTTGTGTGCACCGCCTTGTGTGGGCACCGCCTTGGGTGTGTACCACCTTGCTTGTGGCCCCTTAAATAACATGACTCCTGCGGTGGCCACAGGCCGCCTTTTGTGTGCACCGCCTTGTGTGGGTACCGCGTTCCGTGTGTACCGCCTTGCCTGTGGCCCCTTAAATAACATGACTCTTGCGGTGGCTATAGACCGCCTTTTGTGTGCACCGCCTCCTAGGACCCTTGCATTCTCGGTCCCCAATGGGTGAGGGTGGGTGGAAAAAAAGGGTGCCTAACTAGGGTATGCTTGGGGGAGGGGGGGGGGGGGGGTGCGTTGGAAGGGCCCGGCGGTCCGGCCGGCCGAATCGGCCGGCCGACACCGCCGCCGAGCCGAACCGCCGGAACCTAACTGGCCGAGCCGAACCGCCGCCAAGGGTACCGCCGGTTCATTCCGTCCAGCCCAGAGTGGGGGGACAATATCAGAAACAGCCCACAAATGGGCCCAGTGGCAATCAGAAGTGGGAAAACTTATTTTTTGGGTAAATCATTTACTTAGTAAAAAAAAAAATTCTACTAAGTAATTTACTTCGCCAAAAAAAAAAAATTTTGTACTAAGTAATTTACTTAGAAAAAAAAAATTTCTATAGTAAGCAATTTACTTAGTAGAAAACCCACCCCCAGAGGAAAAACTTAGTAAATAAGTATGTTTTACTAAGTTTTGAAACTTAGTAAGAAAAAAATTTACAAAAAATTTACTAAGTTTTACCACGGACCCCCTATAGGGAGGGGGGGGGGGGGGGAAGATTGGTGGAAATTGATGTGTTCCAAGAGTGATTGGAAACAACCTGGTGGAAACAGCCTTTTTAGGCCATGACCACCCATTTCTGGCCCATCTGTGCTTGCAAAGCCCCAAGACACATGAAAAGACCCTACTGGGGCACTGAAACTTGCGGTAAACAGGGATTCTGAGGGGTGTTCAATTATCAATGGCCACCTGTTGTCTTTCATACGTTGGCTCAACGGTGCTGCTGATGGCTGGTGCACACCATGCACTCTGCACACTGTATTGTGCACCCTGCACACATTGCACTGAGCAGTAGCATCAGCAAATGCTGGCTCAAGCAGTACGTGTGGCCTGCGCTGAACAAACAATGAAAGATGACTGATTCCAGGAAGGTCTGGTATCCATCGAGGAGTCTTGTCTGCTACCACAGGGTGTTGGGTACAACACTTTGCGAAAAAAAAATTGACACCTGATTGCTGTGTGTGTGCATGCCTCCATGTCACGTCGCACAGCAATAAAAACACGTTCACTGGGTTCCATGACCAACAGACCAGCAGAGTGGCACATCAGTCAATAACGGGGCAAAGAAGAGGTCAGTTCTGGTGTTTCCTTTCTGCTGCTCGCACATGCACAAAATCAGATTATCAGCTTGCTTGGTCATACTGAAAATCGCTGAAAGAGCATGATACAAAGCCACCTGGACACTGCGTTCTCGAGCAGATTTGCATGAGTATCGGCTCCCGTTCAGTGTTGAAAAACACTGTGCAACGAGAGCCGTACCTTACAAATGCTGGACAAACCTGAGAAACAATAACGCAAATTCTGTGGCACAACGACAGCCCGCAAAAGCAATGGTCATCCTGCTGAATTAGTACCTTTCAGTGCCGGGTTAGCCGTGGTCAGTTTGGTTAGGCCTTTAAAATATCAAATATCCAATGAAAGACAAAACAGCCTTTGAACAAGGGGAATTGGATAAAAAAAAAAAAAAGACTGTTTCGAAGTTTGGGGCTCCTCACTGTGGGCCAAAGATGAACCCAGGCGTAGTCAGGTCTGGCCTCTTCAAAAGGTTGCAGGTTACATCTGTGACAACCATATGTCATATTATCAAGGTTGTTGGATTCAATGACAATCTGTACAGCAATATTTCGTTGCAAACCATCAGTAAACTCAATCCAGAAACGATGCGATGGCGTAATAAATTCGTCCTTTCGGCAACCCCCACACAAGAAACTGCATCCACGAATGAAACACGCACCATTCAAAAAATGGAAATCAGACGGCAGACAAACATGGGGCAAACCACTCAAAAAAGGTGACGCTTAAAAGCTCAGAACACCAGGATATGCCTGCAGATATCCCCCAATGTAGCAATTCTCTCAACAATGGGATTTGGGGGGTCCCCCCCTCCATGGACAAAATGCCCTTCTGACGTTCGCACTGTTCACCCTGTCGCCTCTCCAGAGGCAAGTGGATCCAGAAGGGTGTCAATCAGAAGAGGCATGAGATGCAACAATTCACCGCAAATATGACCGTGGAAATTCAACTTTGCATTTCACAGGTGGGGGGTTCTGCAAAATCTCAAGGGACATTTCACAAATCTGATTAGTGATGGTATGATACAATGCATCAAAACGCAGGTCAAAACACTACGTCACGTGGTTAATTACTACCGGCTGATTTCTGAAACAAAATCAAACCATAGCAGCTTCTGCCCGGCCACCGCTGTTTCCACATTGCCTAGGGCAATGAAATGCGACAAAAGCGAGGTGGGATAGGCATCTGCATGAGGCGGGGGGGGGGGGGGTTCAGAGGGACGGGGATTGCCAAACGAAGGGAGCACCCCTGCTCCTGCAAGCGACACGACACATCCCTGCCCACACAACCACGAGCTCAGAGGGAATAGGAAACCATCCAAGCAGCAGCAATCACCCAGTCCAAGATCCTGCTGCTTTATTTCTCGTCAACAAAGTGGACATCGGAGAAATCATGGCCGACCTAAAGGCGAAAGACGGAGTCCTGTGTTGGTTCCCGTGCCACGACCAACACACGTCTGTGTGTGCCCGTGTGCACAGACAACGTCGCACATTCCACAGCGCTTTGCAAAAATGATTGCAAAAGCCACAATGAGCCACAGCCGTGTGCCTGTCTAGATGGTGGGCCTTCCACGCCGTGCTCAGAGGACAGGGAGTGTCATTCGTATCTGTCTGTGTGTCACTCGGGGACCCACCACGACCCCGATGATGAAACGGTGGTGCTCTTCACTAGATCCAAAAGCTTCTCGCAATACATTTCCCACCTTGAAACATTGCTTCCAGGCAGTGACTCGACACGTATGATCCAGCCGACACCCAATGGACGAATGGGGTACAAACACACGAAGAACGTCTAAAACATGCTTTGCATCGGGTATTTCATTTGCAAATGGCAATTTTGGGGGGCTGCGGGGGTTTCCAATTCCACAAAAGTCCCACCAATTCGGTAAAATCCGCCTACACAGTGGGGTGGTGCAGAAATCAACCCCAAATCCTGCATGGCAAGTGGGGGGCATAACCACACTGCACAGCACATACACAAATGCAGTGAAAGCAGTGAAGTGGAGCATGCTGGACATACCATCCACACGTTGACGGCTTCATACGTCGAAAGTGTCTCCCTGATCTGATCTTCTTTAAACCCTTTCATTTTCAATTGCTGCCGAACTGCATCAATTCTAAAAAGAGTGCAATGCTGCCATTTAGTGAGCCACGAGGGAAGGGGGGTGGGGGTCGGCGGGGCTTTCCTGGAAACCACCCAGGGTTGGGGGACAACTGCTCTAGGAGAGGGGGGGGTGGGGCGTCGTGACAGGCCCTTTTTCAAGCCCCCCCCTCCCCCAGAGTGGGGCTCTCCTGTAAGGCCACCCAGTCGCAGGGGACTGGTCAGGGACCAAAAAACCAAAAACATGAAAATGGCATTTTTGGCATCAGCACGTCGTGGGGAGTTAGAAAAGGCATCATTTGCCCCCCTTTTGATGAAAACTCCTTTTCAATTTTTTTTTGCCTGAAAATGGCCAAAATCCAGGTCCCTGGCACAAGAGCCCCCTTTTCAAACCCCCCCCCCCCCCCCCAAGGGTCAGGGGGCTCCAAACCCCCCCCCCTCCTCCTCGATCAACTTTCCAATCGCCCACACCCAGGCCCACCCACCACATACCAACGCCGCCCACCAAACCCCTCGGGCAGGAACCCCACCTTCAGCACGTATCTGATGCAACAATGACACTTCGGCCATGAACACCAAACATGCAAACCTCCATGTGTCAATTTCATGGAGACCAAAGCCAACATGCAGGACGGCCCCAGACTTGGTCGAGGGCAACAAAACCCTCATCCCCCACGAAGGGCTTGCGCCCATGACTTTGCGACGGTACAGTACAATACACTACCGCACAGTGCATTGCAGCACGTTACAATGCAACATGCTACACTACACTGCCGCACTGCGCCGCGCCGCACCGGGGGTATTTGGGCAAACTCGAAGGGTACATTCCTGTCGCCCGTCGACTCAGTGCCAAATGCTTGGGCGGCCAACTTGCAGCACTCTCCGACAAGAGTAACCCGAAATGATACCACTTGCCAGGACCCTGCCGGAAAGTAATACATGGCATAACACTACACTACACTACACTACACTACACTACACTACACTACACTACACTACACTACACTACACTACACTACACTACACTACACTACACTACACTGCACTGCACTGCACTGCACTGCACTGCACTGCACTGCACTGCACTGCACTGCACTGCACTGCACTGCACTGCACTACACTACACTACACTACACTACACTACACTACACTACACTACACTACACTACACTACACTACACTACACTACACTACACTACACTACACTACACTACACTACACTACACCACACTACACTACACTACACTACGCTACGCTACACTACACTCCACTACATTACACTAAACTACACTACACTACACTACACTACACTACACCGCACAACCCGATACGACAGTGCACGTTGCAGTACTTTGCAGTGGGAACGCCTCTGGTGTGCCTCCAGTGCGTTAGAACGAAACGTGTACGCTCCTGTGGCTTTGTTGTGCCACGTTGTTTTGTATTCTGTTTGTGCTGTTGTTTCAGTTCCGTTTTTTCAAAATACGTTGCGTGGTGCATTGTAGAATTGGTTGCATTCTTGTCTGCATTTGACAGTGTAATTATATTTTTACTGCGTTGCATTTTGTTGTTTCATGTTGTGCGGCATTTCACTGTGTTGCAGCACTAAACTACACTGCACTACACTGCACCGGCAACGCTTATCCTGCAGTGCTTGTGACGTGCCCTGCAGCATCCCCTGTGGTGCGCCGTTTGGGTGATTGACGTAGTATTCATAGCATTGTGCGATGGGCTGCCAGCCCCGGCACCCCCCCCGAAAATAGGGTTTGGGGATACATATTCCTCCAAAGGGAGAGCATGGGTTGTGGTTCCTGGGCCAAGTAGGTCGAGACCCGGAGCGCCAACCTAACATTGCATTTGGTGACCGCGTACACCCCGCACCAGCGGCCCCTCTGGAGACATTTCAAGTACGCAGCTCCCCCAAATATGCCTTTGGCTTTTGCATCCAAGATTTTGAGCGCCTCTCGCCAAACCTGAAAGCAAAACATACTTCACGGTATTGTTGCCTGTCTTGTCTCTGTGCTCTTTGATGATCTCATAGATCTGGAAAGGATACTTGTCCCACCGGGTTCTGGAGCAAGGAAAAGGGTAGAGACAAAAAGGAACTCATGCTGCATCGCAACATACAAACACCAAAAAGAACACGGAGTGGCAGGTGAACACCAAAAGTGAGGACTGTCCATCAGCGCACTTGGACACACGCAACTTTGACACCTCGCCAAAAGAGTTGCCATACGGAGAGCATACCCGGGGTCTTTTTGCATCTTTTCCTGGGCATCAATTAAACTTTGTTTGGACTGACCCATCAAGCGCACTGTGAAAATGAAAGTCGAGATGGGCTGACATTGTGCACCAAGCGTGGTGTCCTCAACCCCTGAGTCCAATGCGGTGTCGACGAGGGGTGGCCCCCTGGGCGAATTACATTCACACACAAACACAAACACAAACACAAACACAAACACCTTTCCCACAGGCGTGTGGAAGCACAAACGTAAAAAAATGCAACCAATGCGATGCGACAAAAACGGGGGCGTCGAGGAGTAATTTTCACCTAAATCGGTGACTCAGGCGGTCGGCGGCCATTCCATCTTTCCGCATAAGCCAGCAACATCGAGGTGTGCAAGATTACTACTTGGATTTTTCTCCTGCAGCCCGTGCAGCAATCAACCTCAACCTCATGTGCCCCTGACGGGCCTGACGGGCAGTGCACTCTGATTCTTGCGATTGATTTTCATCAGCCAGACCACGCAACCAAAGGGTTCTCAAACCACCCCACGTGTCGGGCTGGAGCCTCAGACGTATGGGGCAGGACGTGTAGGGGGAACACATTTAATAATGGCCATTGAAATTCACACGTCTGTTCATGGGGGGGATCCTCCTTAATTTTCCAGAACGGTGACGAGCTTTTTGTGACGGGGCAGACCAAACCCACCCCTCACGTGCACCATTGCAAAGGGGAGTCATATTTCAGCGTCACCAAAGCGCAAAATAAACCCCCAAAAAGGGACCGTAATGAGGTCGGTTGTCCAACTCATAGGGGAGTCCCTTGTACAGAACGGTCATCCGTTTCAGACCGTTGCTGTGCCAGAATCTTCGTGTTTCGGCCCAACGTTTCGGGGAAATCGGTGAAACGAAGCAGGGGTTGGGGGAATGCTGGGAGGGCTTCTGTCAAAACTGCCAAGATACCCAGAAGACCTGCAGCCTTTCCATTCGACACACTGCTTCCGAATCCCCAATCAATGATAGTTCTATGACCCCTTAAGCGGTATGCATGCAGAATCAGACCAGTGCTTTGCCGTCTCCACCATTCCCTCCAAAAAAAAATGCCTGAAAGGCGAGCAAACGGAACTCCGTCTGCTCACTTGGTTCTGGCATCCTCCCTACCCAAGCAGAGGCCTTCTTCTGCGGTTGCATGTATGCATGTTTTTTGGGGGCACGTTAAGCATGCCGCGATGCCCTTGTCGAGTTCGCCAATACAGCCACGGGAGGATTCCTGTTGATACCTACTTTAAAGGATGGCCAGACGGTATTCATGCGAGTACGTTGCGCAACCTCACGCTCACCCGAATCCGATTTCCATGCTCTAAGCTTCCTGCCCATTAATGCTCTGGACAGAGAAAAGATTCGTGACCTGGATGTGTTTTCATTCCCCTCACACACAACTGGCAACGTATTGAGACAACAAGCTGAGATGAAATCTATTAGAATCTAGGAAGTCTGTGTGCAAATACCTGCTTCGTCCACATCCTCTTCGCTGATGGTTTTTGCAAGACGCAATCGGGCCTGTGATGACAACGATTGGCCCTTGACAGACAAAACTGTCGCCACCACAGAATTTCACACAGAAAATGCACTAATGCAACTGCCGAAAGCAAGGCCAAGGGGCACACACACCAAGGCCTGTGAGAGGCGCAAGATACTGAGTAGGGTCCTTGGTGTTGTCCAAGTTGTAGCATCGGCTACTTGGTCATCCTGATGTGCACAAGGACAAGCGACCAAAAGGGGGGGCCGAGCTTGTGTTGCAACCTGAGACCAAAGCCAGATCCGAAATTAGCGGAGTCAAGGGTGAGTGGCTAAATGGGGAGGCTGAGGATTTCCAGGAAAGAGACCTGCCCACCCGGCTGGAGACCGCGGAAGGGGAAATTTCCGGCATCTTCGGTGTGAGCATGAAAATCTGCAGATCGCCGAAGTGGATCCGAAGTTCCGTCGGGGGTGAACCACCTTGGCTGGTTGTGTGACCCCTTTTGATGGTGGTAGAACTCCCCACTTTGGGGGGATAAAACCACCCACCCTGGGGGGATAACACCACCACTTTGGGGGGATGAAACCACGTCCCGTGACAAAAACCAACGCCTCAGGCTGAGCCACCGCACGTGACACATCTCTGTCGGCCAACCCAGGCTGTGAGGCTCGGAGGGTACTCTGCACCACCTGATATGGGGTGTGTAACATAGCACCGGAACTTCAAAAGGAGGGTAGTAAGAGGGAAAAAAAAAAGATCCTGAACGGCAGTTTTGGAAAATGACCACGTGTAGCTCACATGTTCAACCATGGTTGGTGGCGATTGGCGGTTGGCGGCGATTGGCGACTGGCGGTTGGTGGCGGTTGGCGGTGGTTGGCGGCGGTTGGTGGTTGATGATTGGTGGTTGGTGGCGGTTGGCAGTGGTTGGCGGTTGGCGGTTGGTCGCCGCTGGCGGTTGGCGGCGGTTGGCGGTTAGCGGTTGGCGGTTGGTGGTTGGCGGTTGATGGTCCCTTGGGGCGGTCCTTAACAAAAAAAAAATCTAGTTCCTAAAGGACCCCTCTGCAGATAGACGATTGCAGAAAGTAGTGTGACAGAGCGGAAGGAGGATTCAGACCTTTGCAGCTCGCATCTCTACATACATCCGTGCTATGTGGTTGCTCAGCTCCTCGGGGACTGTGGGAAACAGCTCTTTGGCTTGTCCAATGGCAGCTCTGGGAACGCAGTGGAAGACAGTTGCATCACATCGCAGCCACACACGCATCACCGCAAGACGGGATCATCATCCAACAATGCGCAGCCTGGTACAAGATTAGGGGGTTCGCATGGGGCGAAATGTCTGAATTCCCATGCGAAATGTCTGAATTGCCATGCGAAATGTCTAAATTCCCATCTGATGACTTGCACATCCATTTCAATGCAGGACCCCCATTTGAGTGTGGTGGGCGTGAAATTTTGTAGGCCTCTACAAAGCACTCGAGAAACAAAAGAACGCCTTGCCTGGGAGGGTGCTTCCTGCGTGCCGCAGGTGCTGCAGGTCTACAGAAATCCGTGCAATACAAAGTGCTCAAAAATATTGAGCCCTCCGAACACAAGCAAAACAGAAATCCAAATCGCTGGGCTCACGTGTGCACGTGGACACGTTGACGCCGTCGCGCTCTCAAGAAGAGATACTGAGTCCGAGCTCAACGTGCAAGGCGTGCCGTGGAATCCCGTTGCCGTGTTGAGAAGGGGAATGGCTCCCTCGCTTCTTCAGCATGAAGCACAGGAGCACCATTACAAGCTGTATTCCCCAGGGCAAGCAGCAGGTGCCAGCTCAACCAGTCATTCTGTGTTACTGTTTTGGCATGTTCGTGCGTCTGTGCTTGAGGAATACGACCATGACCTTCAACCACTGTATCTCCATTATGGCTCAGCAGACACATCGGCCCCCATGCCCCAGCCATTGCGGACGGGGAGAACTGGATGTTGGAAATGTAAACCGATTTTCCGGAGCATGCCAAACGCTTGGCATGGTCTACCACACCAGCAAAGTGTCCCTCCAACTATGCTTTGGTTGAAGTGTCGTGTACAATATTACTGGAGCCCATCCTTATGGCGTGTTTGGATGCTTGTGTGTCCATCTTGTGTTCACCCTGGACATCAGGTCTGCATGGGACAGACCTGATAACATTCATTTCGACCACATTCCTCTCCTGCCTGCTGACCATCAACTCTGAATCTCTTGTAATGAGGTGATTCCGTGCAACAAACGACGCGAGGGTCCTGCAGTGGTGAAAGAACGCGATGCACGCCAGTAAGAATGCAGGTACGAATGCAAGCATGAGCATTTCAAAACAAAAAACCTCTCAAACTCGTAAAAAGCGAGCGCAAAACAACGCTGGGACTCCTTCGAATCCACAAAGACGACGCCATACGCCACCAGGTGACGCATCAAAATACGGCCCAGGCCCACCCCATATCAGGAAAATGTAAAGTGAGGCCGATTCCGGTGCACACCCCATTTTTGTTTGCCAAAGACGCACGCAGGAGAGAACACTTCGTAAGCAAATGGCCTGCACACCGCACCTGTCATTGTCTACATCGGGTTCATCGAGCAGGAGCCATAAAATATCAAACCTGCACAACGCAAACAGATTCAAGCAAGCAACCAGGCACGTCAACGCATGCCACCGTCCACCCATGCAGATCGTGCTTTTCCGCAGCTGCATTTTTATGCTTGCCCCTGGACCACCCCCGAAACACATGCGTATGCAAACATGCCAAAGATGTGCGGGCGGGTTTTGAATTTGTTGAGGGTCGATCAGACGTCTTGCCCCTCGACCACGACCTACGCACGATGCCACGGATGAAGACAAGGCGCCGCCGAAAGCAACGCCTCCAACAGGAAAAACTGAAGTGCACCATCGCCTGCAGGAACTGGGGGATCGAAATGCGCAAAAGGCAGCTCCATTCACCCAGGCTCAGGTGCCCATCACACCTTCCGTAGGGCACTGACGGGGGGCGTGCATGCATACGCCAAGGGGGTGCTCAGGGACCCTCCAGCATGCGCCACCACTTCTTTACCTGTGTTCAAGCGCAGTGTTTCAAAAACAAAAAAAACCATCCGAGGCGGCATGCGCCTCCACCTGTTCTAAACGGCTGACCCATAGGAACGGACCTCTCATCACCATCCAAAATCCTGTCCAGCAACACTCCAACCCAAACAGGAACACAGTCGGGCCCCACATTTGGCATTTCGCGGTCCTGCGGGGGTTGAACTTCAACTTGCAGAAGTCATTCAATATTGTGCCCCATATGAACTGGGACATCTCCGCACACGATGCATTGGCCACAGAAAGCGCTGGGGGTGGGCACATACCGAGACAGCAACGACGTAGGCAAATTAATGTTCTCCTGGACGGTTTTGCGTCTGTTCCATGAGCCGTACAATGGATTGCTCGCTGCTAGGACAGAGACACGGGCATTCAGAGAGGTCACAATTCCGGCCTGTGAAAAAAACCAGGTATTTTGAGGGTAGTTGCTGTAGTACATGCCATGATATCCCGGTCAGCGCAGACCACTGAGGCCCTTTGGCCCAGTTCTCTCCAGAAGACAGGGGCAGCCAGTGACTCCGAGGCTTTCAACTGGACCCTGGTGCTCGCTGGCCCCTGGGGTGCCTGAGAACTCCCGCGCCAGCACCCCTTCCCCCCCCCCCCACCCCGCACCCACACGTGCACGCCGGGATCCTGTGATTACATTCGGGCCCTCGGGCGACACACCCTCCCCTCGCTTTCCACAAGAATGACACCATTGAACTCTTCACAGCCACAACCGCACCGCTGCTCAGGCGCAGCGTGATCACTGCACCCTCACCATATACGAGGCCAAATGCCACAGTACAGTGCGACGGTTCAACCCCCCCCCCCCCCCCTCTGGCACGTCTGCCATCCGTACACTGGCCACCGTAATGTGCCTTTTTGCATCGAGTCACGGAAGGCGGGTAGGCACCCATCCCCCTGGCCCAGTGCCAGGGTGTAGATTGATTGCTCATTTGGTGGTTGGATGCTATCGTTCCGTTGTCCATAGGCCCTTTCGACACCACCGGCTTGTCCCAAAAAACTCACGCGCAAATTCTGTCCTTTTACACTTGTTTGCTGCACAAGGGCTGTCTGGGGTGGAGTCTTCAAAAGAGAGGATGGGGGCTTGATAGACCCCAAGCCGCCCCCGCCCCCCCCCCCCCCAAAAAAAGGCTTCGGGGCCTCCTAAAAACAATCCCAGGGACTTCAATGACGGCAGTACTTGCGTTTGAGGGCACTGGGCCCCCAGTCATTTCCGGCCAAACAGGTGTGTAGCACTCCCTGAGGGCGTTTCACGATGAGCACACGAGCTACAAAGAGAGGGAGTCGGACTCAGCGTCGGAGTGGGAGCTTGAATAATAGATCTTGGCAATTGTGTGCACCAGATCTGATCGCTTGCCTGCTCCCCAAACCAAGTTGCAACAGCTTAGGGCCATCCATAGCCACCCAAGCGGCCACCAATGGGCATGGAACCGCCTTTGAAGCGTCAATCCCCTATCCTTTACCTTCTACAACATGGCCAGGAGAGGCACATGACGAAATAATGAAACTCGTGCTTGATTACATGACCAAGCAATGCCAAGAAGCTAAAGAATGCACTTGCCCCTGTTTAAACAGGCAGTGCACCAATCTCCAGCGAGGTGGAGCCGAAATTCCAAACCGCCCCCACTCGTTCAACCATAATTCTTGATGCCCAAGAGCACGCGGATGCAAAGCGTCCCGCTCCGGCCGGCTGTCATGACATGCCAGCGAATCCATTTGCCACGGACCAGATGAAATACCATGCATTGCAATTTGGATGAGTAGCAAAAAGCGTGGCACCATCACTGAGACATGCCCACATGCACACCTTAGCAATGGACACGGTCTGCTGCTCCATTACTTCATGAATTGATGTGCGATCAGACTAACGACAGACAATGTCAAAATGAACACCATGAAGCAGTAAATGCGAGAAGAGTAGAGCATGTCGCAAACCACTTTGGATGCAACCAAATACATCAAAACCCCATTTTAACACTGGTAGCCTTTTCCGACTTCTACAAACGTGACTGAGCTCAGCATCCCTGCTCAAAGAGACAGAGAAAGAGCGGTGCTTTGGAGCACGGGCGCAAACATATGCATTTGCTTATCTGCTTCGGTTGAACGACAGACATGGCGTTATGGATCTCGATACCACACAGCATTCCACCCCACCGGAACACCACTCTGCCAACAGGCGTTTGTCCCACGCCACACAGTGCGGCAGACAGCAGACCATGGCTCTCGCTTGACAAGCAATCAAACTGTACCTCTTCCATCTTATCAAATTCATCGATACAGCAAACTCCATTGTCAGCTAACACCAATGCACCAGCCTCTGAGAAAAAAGGCACAAGATGATGTAGATTGCGTGCACACCCAACGCACCGTGAAACGGTCGTCCTTCGGTATTAGCTCAAGACGGCGTGCCGGATGACAAGACGCTGGCTGGCCGGGACCCCCCAAAAGGGGCACAATTGACCGCCCCACGAAATGGTCCAGAGGTGACCCGGACCCGAAGTTTGAGAAAGAGTGAAAGGAATTGTTTGGGAATCAGTGTGACAAGGGGTCCGGACATATCATCATTTGTCGGGGGGTCAGCAAAATTATGCCGACCTTATAATTTCTGTTTGGCGCCAGATTTCACAGTGACTGATTACAATTAAATCAGCCCCTGGGCCGGGAGATTTCCCCTCCCCCAACTTTGGGGAGTCTATTGACCCCCCTCAGGCAATCGAAAATCCACCATGAGCGAAAATATTTGAAATTCTCTCTGCTCATCCGTGCTTTTGCTTCGACACAGTCACATCAACGGGCAACGGCCATTACCACGGAATTCCAAGAAATCCTCAGAAGGTCTTCAAACTGAAATTGCAAATCTCCTGGCTGTGTGGTCTGCTCCAATGCATTGCAAACTGCACTGGTTTTTTTTTCGGTGCGTTTTGCCCTGTTGTCCACAATAGCAATATGCGTGCGGGGTGTGGCGGGGAGGGCGAGTGTCCGAATTACCCATCACACCGCTGAGTTGAGGGGAACCACTTTGTACATAGACTCTGAACACCAAATAGGGCATTTGGAATGACTGGCATCAGGGCCGAGTATAAAATATTGAGGTACTTTTGGGAATAGCCCCTGGAGAATCCAACACGCCCAAAAAATATAGATCCCAAAAGTTCCTTTCATGCAGATTTCGAAACTGCGTAACGTACACCCACCAAGCCAAATTGCTCGAAAATAAGCTGCCACCGAGCCGATGGTCGCCAGCGAGTCTGTCCGATCTCCCAGAGAAATGCTCCTCACACCACCAATCTGTTCTTGAAGTCCCCAGCCATGCAAATGAGGCACGACCTCGGACAAAGTGTCTGCAGTGCCTTCTCTACCTATATATTTCTGTGCAACACTGTGGCACAGCACAGGTCTAAACTGGTCAAAAGGCACGTGAACGTTATAATGCACCATTGCATGTCACAACACACAAATTGTGCGCTTGATGTATCCCTCAAGCTATGTGCCGTGTGTGGAGGAGGAGATGCGGCCGGTCATCGCTACCGCTCGACCACCTCATGGTGCAGACGGCCCCCACCAGTGGAATAGCCCGTGGTGAAGGTGCAGCTGAGGGCCGGCCCCATCTAAGCATCATGGCGGCGCCTGTGTAGCAGGCTCAGGGAGCAAGAAACTAGCACTGGCATAGTCTTCAGCGTGGACAGTACTGTAGCAGATCGCCACCTGGAGTATCCAAGCGGTGAAAAATTCGTCACGTGACTGCTTCAGACCAGCATAATGACAAAAGACACAAACGCAGTGGTCGCTGCAGCTACAATCTTGCTACCAGCTATGAGTAGGGCCAGCATCGGACAATTGTGTTTTCGTAGTATGCGCAGCACGGCATACCAAGTAATGCTTCGCCGGTATAAGGGTCTTTGGTCACAGCAGCTGTCAAACCAACACCACTGCTACCTTTCCCAGTGGTGTAGATTGCTCGTGGTACAAGTGTGGATATCCACTTCAACATTTGACTCTTGGCCACTCCAGGGTCCCCCATCAGACACACATTTATATCGCCTGAAGTGCAAAAAGAAGCAAGATGGCGTTTTACTTTGAGAGGTCTGTGTGCAATCATGGATCTAGATCATGTTTTTGACCTGGGTCTGCATCTGGCGCTGGATCCTGGTCATACTCTGCTTTAGCATGAACAGCCAGATCCATTTGTGATCCAGACAAAGTTCCGCTGGATCCGCGCACCTCATTTCATGAGGCGCACAGGGGGGAGTCGGTATGCACGGGGCGCAGGGGGGGGGGGGGGGTTGTTGCACGCGGTGCACGGGTTGGGAGGGGGTTTGGCGCATGGAGGGGGTGGTGTGGCGCGGCACTGGGGTCACCACTTGAGGGTTGTGGTTCACCCGTGAACACTTGAGCACTTGAGCAAGTGATCCATCGAAAATTAGGCCGCACCAGGAAACAGTTCAGTGTCCACAGGAAGTTAGGCTGCACCCATGAGCTATTGAATAGGGTTGGGGTCACAGGCTGATGGAAAAGTTCACAACCCTTTTCACTGAGCTGGTGCAACTGGTAAGGGTTTATAGCCCTCTTTAAGGTCTAGGATGGAGCAGTAGCAAGCAGCAAGCAACAAGCAGCAAACAACAAGCAGCATGCAAGCAAGCGCGAAAAATCGGAACTCTGCCCTGTAGGTTTGGGTTCAGCTGAGATTCGCCTGATGATACCTACGAGTGTGAAGTGCAACCAGGCAAAGTATGAGCAAGAAACGCAAAAGGGGCGTGGTGCCGCAAGTGCAGGTGGAAAAGCTGCCAAAAACGGTCAAAAGTGGCGTTGCATGCCAGTTTATGGCACATAGGATGTAACGTGAAATACACAGTTGCGAGGCAAAAGATGTGCAGCTTGGATAGCAACTGCAATCTTTGTTAAAAAATGAGTGCCAACATTCAAAAAAATAAGCCATGGCAATTTTTGCTTCCATCTAGTTCTACTTCTCATCATGCATCATTTCAGAGCCACGACTACCACGATATTGGTGGCGGTGACCACTCATGTGCTAGTGAAGAAAAAGTATTTTCTGCAATGTCTTTCATCCTACTAATTTAGTATCTTGTCATGCAGCACACCAGAATGGGAAGTTCCAAAGGTGAATCCACAGAAGTGACCTAAGTCCACAAAAGCAGCAAAGCTGCCCAAAAAACGAGCCAACCCTCTGGCAGCCCCACTTTAGCAGAAAATGTGCATGTGCTCGCACATTGATCTGTTGACACCATCTCTCTTTGAATGCAGGATCTTCACTGAGCAACCAACGACATTTGTACAGCCTCGTCTTGCGAATCTCGTGCTCAAAGCATGGACGGTTTGATGCCGGGGAAGCAAAGGGGAACCCCTACCTTCTTGGGTAGCAACCTAGCCCCTGCCTTCTTGAGCATGACCACATGGGCTAAACTATTTTACTAAGGTGTAGAGGAAGCAAACTTGGTACCCATAGACCGTGGGCGGAATGGCCACATAACCCGGCATTCCCCATCACCCCAACCCCGAGCCCCAACACACACGGGTAAAGGGGGGGGGGCTCAAAAAAGAAAAAGAGTCCCCAAGGGACGTATTGCATAGTGTAGAGGGGTGGATTGTGAAAAAGTAGTGAATACAATAACAATGAATTGCTTGTCTTGTTTGCTGTCGGAATTATAACGCATGTTGTAGGGTGCGCCGCAGGCGCCGCAAGGGTGTAGCCCTCAATGGCCACCGAAAGCGAGGCCGCACCTACCAACAGTTGTGGACTGTATGCTGCAAAAAGAAAAAACCTTTAAGCCTTACCTGCAAACAGTTGCAGAAAAGAGACCCAATGATTCAGGAAACTTGTTTAGGGTTGTGGTGCACCTACTAACATGCTAACAGGTTACTGACGTTTGCAATTACCAGGTAACTACCATGGGGGACCCAATCGATCCCTGAGCAACGCGAGGTCCAACAAGGGTCCTCCATGGTTACATGGAGGTTCCACAAACAGTGTTACCAAGATCTGAGTTGAACTCCCACTATTGTTGAGCGAGCATCATGGGGTGTGTGGCAAGTGGCCCAAATGGTGTGGCGGTGAGGGATACCCAACATGGGCCACCACTACGTAGTTCCCCCCCCCCCCCCCATGTAGCTTTGGTTGGGTGGGGATGCGGGTGGCCACCTATTAGGCTGAACGGACCCGCGCACCTTGTGATTGGGATTTGGCACAGCCAAAGGAATTTGGCGCACAGGGGGGGGCGGCACAAGCCGCAGGAGGGGGGTGCGCTCTAAAGGCTGACGGAAGGGGGGGGGGGGGGGCACATGAGGTGCAGGGCGGAGGTTTGGCGAGCATGAGCCACACAAGGAGGCATTGATCTCATTGTTATTCTGAATTTTGATCCAAATGGTGGAGCTTGATATGGAAGATCTGGAAGATGGAAACCGTCATTCAGATCAGGAAGCAGAATCTAATCACTTCTGCATCTCCGTCTGGACCCTTGATTGCGATGAGAATCTGGGCCTATATTTAGATGTGGCTGTAGCCGCGGCCGCCACGCCTCATGGAGGCAACGCCGCGTAGCACGCCACAGCTGGCAGAGGCACACAGCGAAACTTGCCAGCACACAAAAGCAGTGTACCACAACAATGGCGGCGGACAGCCACACCACCTGCCGCAAGCACTAACACCGGCCCAACACCCAACGCCCAGGGTGGGGGCCAGACCCACCACACGGCACTTCACCCACACACAGCCACCGCCGCCCGCAAACAAGGCACGCGCGCAAGCCTCAAAGGCAGGCCCCGGGGGCTCGGACTCGGCCCTGCCAATGGGTGGGCGGCCCTATCCAAGCGCTTCGGAGGTTACCCGAACTCGGCCCCAACGGGGGGAGCGGCCCTGCCTGGGTAGCCGCGGCCGTCACACCTCACGGAGGCAGCGTAGCGCACAGCGCGGAGGCAGCGTAGCACACAACGCAGCGCAGCAGACCAAAGCCGCCAGAGGCACACAATGAGACGCTCCAGCACACGACAACACGCGGCACACAGTACAGCAGAGCGTGGCAAAGTAGTGTACCGCAACAACAGCGGTGGACAGCCACACCACCCGCCGCGAGCACCAACACCAGCCCAACACCCAACACCCAGGGTGGGGGCCAGACCGCGAGGCTGCTGCGATTAACTTCGCTAGGCGATCAGTGGGCAGCAATCTGCCCGGTTGTGAGACCAAGACGTTCTCTCCTGGTAGGTCTCCGTCTATGTGCACAACCAGGTTGTGTAACCTGCCCCCCCCCCCCCCCCCTCATTTAAATGTATCCCACCAGAATTGAGATGTGAGATCGGACTGTGTAACTTTTCAGACAACCTGGATTGCATCAGGCCAAATCAAAACGTAACTCTTGTACAATGTTTGGTGATGGCGCTTGTCTTGAGCAGGAAAGCACCATAAAATCGGGTGTAAAACAGCACCAGTGTCAGCACTGACCAAGGTAAGTAAAATGGAACTGGGTTGGGCAGGAGGAGATTCGTGAAGTGCAGGTGCAGCTGTATGTGGGTGCAGCGGCATCACTGGTGAGTGCAGGGAAGCAGGGCAAGCCATTGCCAGACACGTACAGACAATCACCAACACCATTCACAATCCATCCAGATCTTGCACAATACCGGTCACTTCAAGCTTTTCAAGACTGGCCAATCCCTCCCCCCAAAACATGTGGTAGTACCTGTGCAATTATCAGAAATCTGAGACTATCTCAAGTAGGAGATGCGAGGAATCTTTGTCAATGGCAATGACCACAAGCACAATTCCACTTCTTCTCGCTATTCCACTCCACAGCGATGCATACCTCGAATGGTCACGTCAGACAAAGATTTCGTTCCAGCACCAACCAGCAAGAGCAGCAGCACCTGTAGACACCAGCCATGATAGGACTGCGATGCGATGGTGTGATTGTGGCACACAGCATTGCAACAGGGCCATCCAGCACCCCACGAACCCATGCCAAGAAATGCACACAATCTGATTAGCGTGGTTCACATACGGTACGGTCCTATCTTGAAAGCCTATGAACCCTGCTGCAAACCACTATCCTCACTCCAAAACCCGCACCTTTTTTACGTCATTGTGACCCCATATCTCTGGGGCAATGCTCTGGCTCAGCTGCTCATATACGTCACCACTTTCATACAATTGCTCAACTTGCTGCTGCAGTTTTTCGGAGGATGTGTACTCTGAGATGCAAAATCCACACGGGTAAATGGAATGCTGTTTGGATTATAAGACCATGTTTCCTTGCAAGATCTGTAGCCCCGCTTCCACCTTTCAACCGCCTTGTGGCTGCAACGGTTGCAGCGCAACGACTGACTGGACGAACAAACGACTGACTCTTCCATGCACATTCTGACGGCTCATCCAGCCAGAAGATGACAACCTTCAAATGAACCAAAAGAGACGGGCGCAGCTCGACACACCTGCATAAGACTTTTTGTTCTGTTCGATTTTGAGAGCATGAAAATATACGTTCGTTACTGTACTGGCGGACAAAGCCTTGAAGCCATGTGCAGATTCCGGAAGATACACCTATGCAACAGACACGCATCACAACAGAAGCCACGTAGCTACACCCGACAGGACAGCGAGCGACATGCTACCTGACTGGGTTGCCTAGAGGCAGAGGCAATTGCCTCTGGTGGACAACATCGATCAAACCACCCACCAAGGGTGGCGAGATTGCATCCCCTGGCACGGGAAGCACAGTGGCACATGGCTCGCGGCCAATGAATAAATTGGTGCGGACAAACAGACAAAGATCGATGATATACGACTGTTTTGTGATCATGGAAATGACAAAGAGCTGCTCTTACACCGAGAATTCAGTGGGAACCAGCTGAATCCAATGCACGACGCGGGAGGATCCATCGTCAGATGAAAATGGCGGCACACACCAGTGGCAAAGCCGCCTCGTGTTTGTGATGATATTGTCATTATTCAACTCAATGACCCGATTTGCCGATTCACAGAACAAGAGAGAAGGAGGCAGCAGTGCAAAGAGGAGGACGCATACCCCTGTCACGTTAACAACATCGCCTGGAGTGGCCTGGCCAGTAGTGTTGTCCTCTGCAATTGCTGTATGAATGAGAAAGAACGGCGCAAAAAATACGCACCTTGCATGGGGAACCAGGATTGTTTTAATTGACGTGCTCATCAGGTGCGTATCCAAAGATCAAGGAACAGGAAAAAAAGGTTACTTGAGTGAACTGAAAGAGGTACAGTGCATAGGGGGTACAGTATGTGTTGCAGTGTGTAGATTGCACAATGTGCCATGTGCAAAATGCTGACATACGTCGCGCCAGCTCGGTTCCAATATTCAGCCCCTTGATGAGGCTTGGGTGGGGTCGGTGGCAGGAGTGTGTGCACATACAGATGGGGGGGGGGGGATTTCGTGGCAAGTCTGGTTCGCGGTGGTAAATTTCGCCGTGGGAAATTTCGCGGAGCGCCGTGGACTTTGTGTGGTAAATTTCACTGTGGTAAATTTTGCGGGCACTCCCAGAAATGTTGATGTGTGTAGAGCTTAGACACAGGTAGATGTTGCACTTCACTCTGGGGTGCACTTTTGCAGACCAAAAACTGTTCCATGAGGCAAGGGCTGAATGAAATGTGCGTGTACACAATCCACAGGGGGTTGAAGCTGAAACAGATGGCACATGCAAGACACCTGTCACTGTCACTGTGTGTTTATCACCCCCCGCCAGAGTCCACAGTGTGTACTGTGTGTACTGGTAGTGTATGAGAAATTCGCGGAGAACCCTGAATTTTGCACGGGAAATTTCGCACGGGAAATTTCGCGGTCAATTTGAAACGCGAAATTTCCCACGTGAAATTAAAAAGCCACGAAACTCCCCCCCCCCCCCCCCCCGTACTCGGGAAAACTACACGTTCCATCACCTCAGCAACATGCGATCGACATGCGTGCATCGGGCATGTATCGGGCATACCCGATAAATACCCACAAAGACCATGAAATTTGTGGCAAACAGTGCCCCGTAAATTTAAGGTCAGAAGAATTCCTGAAAAGAGGGTGTCTAGAGCGCCATGCCACTGCATCTTGCCTTTTAATTTTGCTGTTGTGTTGTTCATCTCATGTCAGATGTGCTATCCTTTCGTATGAAAATCAAAGTTTGGCACATTTCGTATGAAAATCAAAGTTTGGCACACATGGGAGGTTGGGCCCTTTCACCGATGGATCTCCAATGGACTGGCCCCTTTGCAAAAAGCTGGGGCCTGGAAAAACGAAAACATGGCCCAATTGTCTGGCAATTGGCTAGTGGGTTCTCCTGACAACCACTCGTCAGACTCCCGGAGGCAACATCGAACGCAGGATACATTGTATGGACCTGACCATTTCTCAAGAGACAATGAATACCTTTTATTGATCTGGGAATCGAGCCCTTCGGCACTTCTTCAGGCTGAAATGAACAATAGCAGCGATGTAGATACCGACCTGCAACGCGCAGCAACACATTGCGCCGCATAATGCGCACATCGCCAGGCATGTGAAAAATACAAAAAAGGGGCCTAAAACATGCTTTGAAACATGATGCACTCGCCACAAAGAGGACTGGGCGCGGAGTTGAAAGTTGTTATGTGCCCCCGTCGGGGCAGTGACCTTGCAATTGAAAATCCTAGGGCCCAACCGTCGGCTTTGGGGAGACGCCCCCCACTCATGGTACAGGGGGGTCTGCCTGGACGCACCTGGCCAATGGCAAGGGCGATTGCCCTCCTGTGTGTGGACCTGACACAGAGGAGGACAATCCAGGGGCTCCGTTGGCACAACCTACCTAGGGAAAAGAAGGGTGTGCCGGGAGGCAGGGATAGGCGAAACTAGGAGAGGAAAAGCAATGCGTAGCAACATGCCAATGGGCACCGCCGCCGAGGGAAGGACAATGGTAAAAATTGAAAACTTCCAAAAAATTCTATTACCTTCGGCAAATTCACCTTGCACAGCCCTTTCATGGGTCCATGTATGGGTGGGCCTAATGGCTGCTACATGGCTCCCCATGGGCTTATGTGTGCTATGATGCCACATACTGACCACTATGGCCAACCAAGTTTTGGCCACCCTAGTGGGTCATAAGCCCACAACCGCCCTTTCAGGGGCCAAAAACCACCACAATGACGGCTTAATTGGTGATACCTGGCTCCCCATGGGTTTATGTGTACTTCCATTATCACCAAATGATCACCCAAGCCTGGCCCAAGGGACCTGAGGGGTCGTCGGGGCTCGCCAGACAACAAATTAGTTTTCGGCCAACCCATGCAGGCCATTTCAGCGGAAACAGTAATTTCACGGCTTCCGCATGGAATGGAGACCCAAAAACGCCTTTTCGGCTCGGATTGGTAGGGGCTCGGTTCAAAACTGACAAAGGCTAACCCAACCTAACCCAACAGATTCGCGACTTTCGATCCCAATGAAGCGGGAGTTGGGGGGGGGGATCATCTCTTTGACATTTCTTGACCGCAAGAAGGGGTTTCAGATGGGGGAGGTGGAGTTTGGGGGTCCCAACCAACACCTTTTCGCGGGGATACTTTTATTGGACAAAAAAAGGATTTGACAAGGGGTGAAACCATGAATTCAACCCTTGGGGTAGATACACTGGGCCCAAAAGGGGGGGGGGGGTGCGTTCTCACATGAATGGAGGCCTGCGGAGTTCCTCTACAAGGTGATTCATATTCTTCAGCTCCTAAGACCCCGAGGACCCCCCGACGCAGGCCATGCAGATGTGTGAACTCCCTGCTTTGCGCATTTGAAATGCATAAACATAGGAACCAACGCTTATCCCCCCTTTTTTTGAAGACGGGGAGTGGGGGCGGAGGGTAACAGAGTCAATGTCTCGCAGATGAGGTTCACCTGCTCCAAGTAACCAACCCTCTGCTCGAAACGCCGAGAAATACAACCCCTGGCGGGGTTGTAGCTTGACAACTCACAGCCCATGCGCACCCAGAGGAATATTGCCACTTCATTGCAATCTGCATCGCATACCAATTCTTGGATTCGAAGTTCTTGAAACTTGCTAAACTTGCTTCCGCGAGGTTGGAAAAATAACCTACAACACGCGGCATCACCCAAAAGCTATCGGCGGCTAGCGCACCTCCATGAAACGAGTACACGTACGGAAGCGAACCATCGAAAGGGTGTACCTGCCGTAATTCTGGTTTGCCTTGCACCGTTCAGAGCTACACGTGACCTCGGGTGTATACACATCCCCTTTTACCTGTGGAAAATATCATGCCCAATACGTCTCTTTCGCGTCTCAATGACGAGTTGTAACGTTGTGTCGGCGTCACGTCTTTGCCGTGTCATTGCAAAGTTGGTTGCAAGGTGACAACTCATGAACTCAAACCCTCGCATTGGGCGTTGTCGCCCCACGCCTGCATACCGCTTGGTAGATCTCGTGCCCACATTGTTCACAAATGTAGGCTGCATATTGAATCTTGGGCTTGATTGCTAAACGGAAGAATGAAGAAACACCCATCGGTCCCATCTATTGCGATCCGACCCACGCGTCGTCACATTGGGAGTTGCTGTCCACGGGGTGAGGTGAACCAGAACCAGAACCAGGGGTTAATCCACGAAGAACAACAGTCGCCATTTATACTACCCCACCACTCTTAGCCCCGGTTTTGGAGGATTCGAATTGTAGAGAGGCGTGGAGGGCCACGGGTAGTAACCACCCCTTAGTTGTCACCATTCCAAGAAGGAGTAGTGTCCAAAGGAGTGGTGCTGTATTTGGGTGCGTACAATCCTGTGGAGGCAAAGTGGTCCAAGTGACTGCTAGCCAGAACAACGAACACTGGAAAAGGAACGTAGGCACAGATGCCTGCTTTCATGCTAGTGCTTGTCTGGCGCGACATGTCAGGTCTCTGGTAGCGTTTGGGTTTCTTGGTGTACAACCACCAAATTAAAAAAAGGTAGACCGTTTGCATGCACCAACGTACCTGTTGCAGCTGTAATGATCCCTTGTACGGTGACCAACTTGCCTGCAAAGCGCAGGTGGAAATCAAAAAGCCGTGGGCTCGATAAACGAATATCCGTTGCATGAGGGAACTCAGTCACACAGAAATTGATAGAGAACTCAATCAAGAAGGGTGAAGGTCAAACCTACGGCATCGGCTCGAAGTTGTCGCAGCGGAAGCCTCTTCTGGCCATCATGGACGATGACCAACTGGCTACACAAGAAAGAAACGGAAATTGCGGAGCGGCAGAAGCAGCGAAGCGCCTCGCCCTTGTTCCACATGGAAATTTGCGTGCTCTGGAATTAGAATTGAATCAATATCCACGAAGTTTCGCATGATCTTTGAGCGTTTCAAAAATCGCACGTCCAAGGACATGGTTGGCTTTCATAGCTTCCCGTTGCGGCCTATTTTCTGAAGTCCACGACCGGTAAGGCTGTGGCAAAGAGATTGATACATTGCTGGCAAGGACATACTAACGCCGGTGCATGGCCGGGGGTAGGCTTCGCATAAGACCTTCGTCTCCATCGGCTCCAATTTCCCTGCCCGCAAAAGGAGCAACGGACGAAACACCTCATACAACTTACAAAGCTCGACACCTCACGATCAACGCTAGGTACCTATCCTCATTCAAAACGTCCAACGTGTCTTTCTCGAAGTCCGCCTGAGACATTGGACGTGGTGAACTCACTCAAGGAAAATTGGGGCCAAACGACTTGCGCTCTCCACAAGGGGCATACGTCTGGTGACGGTTGTGGCATATTCTCATCGATTAGCTTGGAGATTTGGTCCATATACCTACGACACGTGCGAAAGGTCAACGCCACAAGGTGGGATGCAGCGTTTCGGAGCATTGGAGCAATTGGACGTGCAAACAGGAAAGATACCCCATTGTGTTGCTTTGAATCCGATCCGCAAGTTCATTCTCCATAACCTACGTGCGAACAAGGTTGAAGGCACCATTTGCCAATAGTCAAAATGCGCAACAAGCAGATCAACATACGGAGTGCAAATCGTCCAAGGATAGTTCAAAAACCTGTTTCTTTCGATCTGCGATTGCTTGCTGTGGAGCAAACAAATTTCGTAGAATCTTGCGGACACTGCCGGTCTTGAAAGCAGCAGCCATACCAGCATATCAACATATTTCAATGATCCAGATGATTCCGTAAAACTTTTCAAGGTCTTTTCGAGCCTTCCATGGTCATCCAGATAGTTTGGTAATTTCCCCTTCTCCGTTCCCGCCATTGCTGCCGTGTGCGAGCGCACCGCTGCCTGGGAAATCTTGCGGGCTGGATTCCCAGTTGATGTGCAATCAAACCCAGAAAGATGACAATGATATGCCTTCGGAAGAAGATTTTTCCTCCTTTGTACCTGTTATTGCATCTGTCCTAAACCACATCACTACGCGGAACCAGGAGGTATGCCAGATGATCGCAGAATGATTCGTCTTTTCGTCCCCGATTGTGTAGCCATTGAGTATTTTTGACCCCCCGTCCATTTTGCAGATCACGTGTACATCGGAGAAACTAAAAGTCTTTCACTCATTGAAAGTCCCTCCAATCGGCACAAGTGATTACCTGAACCGGTGTGTAATCCATCTTTTCGATTTCCAAACAATGCCAAGAATTCTTCTCGTTCCAGAATGCTCTCACCTGCTGCAGAATTGTGAAGTACGCCTATTGCAGCGGCGAATGTTTTATATTCGCCCTAATCTATCTTGACCGGTATGTCGTCCCTGGTGTACGATTTTCTTGATCGGCCGTTACATCCTAGAAAATACTCCAAGTCACACACATTACTTTGCAGGCTAATCACCGCCAACAAAAATTGCCACATAACCCCGTACAACGTACACAGACTGCTGATCACCAGGTGTGCCGATAATCACATACATATTTGATGTGTCGCATTTCAGACCTGCGAATCGGTTCAGCAAACTACCTATGTCTGCAGTGTACTTCTTGCAGCGAAGGCGCGCGACGACACCTATTACAGTAATGCATATTATTCAGCAATTGGGGGAATCTCCAATGCTGAAATTAACAAGTTGGAAGGCACCTTTTTGGTGCTCGTTGACTTCAAGTATGTTGTTTTTGTGGTGGAGTGACATTTGGGGATGCGACACGTTGTCAAAATGACACTGGCATGGCCACGATCTTTCGTCACTGCATGGACGCAACAGGCCATGCATTTCCTTTCAAACAGCTTATTCGTCTCGCCCGAGACATACGACCAATACAAAACCTACTTGATGCAGCATTCCAGCTCAACGCGTGATGCACCCGCAATGGGGCCACCCAGGTATCATTTTGCGATTTTTTTCATGCGCGAATCGCAACTTGCCACATGCATCTACACCATCTCTGTGTTGCAGTAAAGCACCCCAAGCGTGTCCGTCGTCATCAACTGGTGCAACGGCAATGGACGAAGATGATAACGCGCAAACGGTATGCAGTTCCCGCTTGTCAGAAAACGTGGGACGCTGTTTATCATTGTCATTCTCTCTTTGACATCCCATTCCTGCATTTTACAGGGTGTAGGGGCGATGAACACGAGCTAGCGAACGTCCTCTACAGTCGTGTCTCAGCTCTCACGTGTGTCAACTGCTGCTACTGTGACAGGAAGGGCAGATTGTGCGGTGCAGCATGATATTTTGTGACGACCTGAGGCAGTGTTTGTTGGGGAGCTGGTGGAGCAGTGGTCATGCACACTTTGTTGGATGCCCAGTGATCGGTGACTGATAGCGCTCATGCTGCATTACTCATCGAACCGCCCTTCCACGAGGAGGCAGACAAAGCGCGATGAGGTAGTATTGGATGCGTGAGAGGAGATGATTTGATGGTGGGATAGTGCGGCTTTCGCAGTGATTTCTGCGTCCCGTCTCAAACTTTGCATGGGAGAGTGAAGCTGTATGAGGCTGTTGACTTCCGAGCCACCACATGCGCGAGGGGACCAAGGAGACCTGTTGGTTGCCACGCGCTGCTTCGCAACAACCCTGATGGGGCGTGAAGCTGGCGGCTCGCTGGCGGCTTGGGCAGCCCCCACCAGGACTATTGCAGAAACAGCGTTTACCTTGATGACGAAGTCGCAGCGTAAAACTTCGGCTTCATCGTTTGACTGGACTTCCCAGTTTGGCGCTGGGATGGATGGTGAGTGGTATCATTCAACGCAATCCAGTTCTGTTGCACACCGAAGAAAATTTCTGTTTCAATGGCCACCCATGATTCAGAAATCTCTCTCAAGCCAAAGTAACCCCAATGACCCGGTGGATAATTGCACATTTTGACCAGGTATCAACAGGTTGAAGATTTCATTCTGACCAAGCCAAGGTTGCACGTTTTCTGCTTCCAGGTGCCATGTGTGCATTGAGTGCAGAGTGCAGTTTCCTTGCATGTGTCTGGAGGGCTTTGCCCCAGCTTTGCCAACTCTGTGACTTTAGCAGTGGCTGGCAGGTTTGATTGTGCACGTTTTTTGGGGATGGAGCGACACCTTTTCCCTCTGGAAAGTGTACCGGGTGTTTCCAGAGCCACCAGTATTGAGAGTCACTTTTTTCCGTCAGTCACTGGTGCACTGGTGACTCAAATACACGCTAACACACCTTTTTGAAAAAATGTTGTCAGTTAAGTTCTCCATAGGCTTGCCTATGTGTTGGACTCCCTTTTGGTGCACCGTGATTTGAATCCATGAATCTCCAATCTGGTGACTTTCCCCACCCCGGGGTATTCACATGTCAATTGTGTTGAATCTGAATCTGAATCTGTAAGTTTTTGCTGACCATGAAGGGCAACATGTCAAGAGGCACTGATCTACTTTTTCTCATCGGGTTTTTTGTTGCCGTGAAATCCCCTCGAAAAAGAGTGGTTGTTAGATCAAGCGCAGGCGCCGGGGCTGTGTACCCCCCTCCCCCCCCTTTTGGGGTCATTCGTGTAGCATACCCGAAAGCATGATATTTGATATCGAACCCTTTGTAAACTGATGATTTTGGCCAATAAGACAATCCCCGCGGAATTTTTTTTGATTCTGAGGCCTCTGTCGCTTATGGCCCCACAAGAAGAGGGGGGGGGGGTGGGGGGGGGGGGGGGGGGCTGGCTTTTAGACTCACCTCGCAGAGGTTGTTAGATCAAAACCCGGCAGGTGTATACAAGGGAAAACGCCATATACCCCCATTTTTGGGCTTTGTGCGCACCCAACACCAAGGGGTTGAATTGCTTGTAAACCTGGTGTAAAATCATTATTTTGTCCAGTAAACACATACCCAAATAAGATTTTGGTCTGGACCCCTCCAGACCACTTCACCCAATTCACTTCCACCGTGTTTATTTGACTTTGGCCCTACTTGGGTATTAGGGGAATGCCATGCACGCAGTCGGCAAACAGATGAACCCTAGTTTTGGGCCCTTTTCACAAGTTTTTGGTACTGTACCAGGGTTTTTTTGGCTTCCCAAGCGTTTGGGGTGTGGCATATTTGAATTGTCAGCAATTTCCCCCTAGAAGAGGCCCATCGACAAAGTGTACACAGCGGACACGACCCGGATCTCGACGTTGTCATTGTCGACACCGCAGCGAGCGTAGTATCTGTAGAGGCGGCCCGATTCGCCCCGCAGAGTACTCTTGTGGACAGATTGTACGTGCACCAAAACCTTGGTCGACTTCAGTGTGATTCTCGAACCGAGATGCTTAAGATCATGGATCGGTATGGCCACGCCCACAACTGCAAAGAAGTCCACGTGGTCATCGTTGCTCGAAGGCTCTCGATCGCCGATACTCAATGGTGGTGAGTCGACACCATGACCGGACAGTTTTTCTTCTACGATGCTGTTGGTTATAACTACAAACAGAAGTATCGATGGACACCTGGCCATATGGTATTGACACCTTTCAGTCCTCCCCCTAGTAAAAAGGTGACAGGTATTCTTGGGTGAGTATCCTGGCCTCTGCGTGCACAATATGCACGCAGTGCACACACAGTGCAAACACTTATCCTAGGTCCGAGGGGAGGGCTCCCAAGGGATTGGTACACAACCTGCTTATGCAGCCTTGCACTTCAGACAGCCAGAAATTGAATTTTTGAAGCTCACTTATGTGTTACTGCTGTCTCCTAAAAAGACCATCCAAGGTATGTACAGCATGTTCTCGGCCGTAATTATGCTTTTTTCCTTCTATTTTGTGTGCCTGTCGCTTGGGGTAGATTATTTGCGACTCGCTTGGGGTAGATTATTTGCGACGCAGATTTGCCGGGGTAATAGAATTTTTTTTAGATTTTTTAGAGGTGTCCAGTGCAAAATTTTTGGCGGCCGTGTCACCGACCAGAGTTCAAACCGCAGATGTAAAAGCTTTGTGGTCGGTGTCATTACCATTTGGCTAGCACCCCGCTCTGTGGAGCCTTTTCCCCCCATTGCTTAGGCAAAAGTATGCCATTGCAGAATGCCCAAACTCTCTTTTTCTTTATTGACCGCCTGCTGGCTTGGCTAGCTGATTGGATGGCTGACAGTCAGCCTCTTTTCTTCGTTACAGTCATTCGTCCACAAACATTGTTTCAGTGTTTTGTTGCAAAATGCGGCCGGACGGAATGAACCAATGGTACCTGAAGCGGCGGTGCGCCTCGGCTTGTTAGGTTCCGGCGGTGTTCCTCGGCCGAACCACTTCGGCCGCTGCCACCGGGGTGCTGCATGTGATGCTGAACAACCACACGCCCGTGCTGGCGCTAGTGAGCAGCCTGGAGTACGCAATCCCAATTTGACATCTCGATAGCAGTTTGGGTGGGTTGTAATGGACAAAAATGGGATCACCTCTTCATGGCGTCCCGTGACCAGGGGCGGTAGATGAACCTCGGATATTCTTTGGTGCACGTGGCATCTCCAGGGTACATCAATTTGTACAACGTTGACAAAGACGGACTCGCAAGTGTACAACATTGAATTGTATTTTTGTCGAATGCCTGAACATATGGAGGAAGCCGCTCCTGAAGAAGCTGCAAAGCGCCCACGGGCCGATGATCCACGCTTCCGTCACGAGGTTGTTAGCAGGGAAGCCTCTTTTTCGGTCCACCGTGGTGTTCAAGATCGGGGAATCAACAACAACGGGCGATCTGTTGTCGTGACTTTGGTGTCTTAGTTGGGACACATATGCTTCCGTCACCGATTTATGCCGCTTCACGCTTTTCATGTGGCATTCACTTGTCGAAAAGCATATGTGCAATGGACATCATGAGGCCCAACCAGAGTTGATTCACCGGTCGGAGCTTTTGGCGGCCAAATTCCGTGACATTACAAGAATGCACCGCATGCTCTATGCCACTTGGTCCGTAGGATCCAGAGATACATGCATTGTGCATGGTTCCACATTTGTTGATGCGGCCGGAGTTGTGCAAAATCATTGCCAAGAGACTGACCAAACCTAAACCTGTGAGTGCCCAAGGCAAAACCACCAAAAGCAGACGGTGCAGAGCGATACTAATAGGTAGCCAGGGCAACACTCGCCGCTCGGCGACGGGAGTAGGCACTGTGTTGGTTGGTACGTTAAAAGAGACAAATTGCTCATGTACATCCGTCGATGCTTTTCGATTTGTAATGGTGTGGCTTGACATAAGATCATTGCATTTGCCCTAACAGTTCGGATGCCTCATCGTGTCACCCCGTTTCTTGATACCTCCACCGCCACGGGTGTACAACAATATGATGACTGCCTGGATAAACACCACGTTTGTGAGTATTGAGATAAAGTTACAAAGACGCTAGATTACATGGTTTCTCAGTTTCACATGTGCCGGCACAAAACAGCCTCTGGCGGTGCTGCACATGATGCTGAACAACCAGAAGCCGGTTCTGGCGCCGGTGAGTAGCCCGGAGTAAGCAATGGCAGCTTTCCTCATTTGGGGTCTCAACAGTAATTTGGGTGGGTTGTAAAGGACGAAAATGAGACCATGCTTTCATGGGAAACCTCGTTCAAATCCCCCCCCATGGGGGGCTTTTAATTGGGGGGCCGGGGAATGGGGCCCCGCCCCCCTCCAAAAGCAGTCCCTATGCCATTATATACGACTCGCGCGCTGAAACGAAACATATCCCAAAAGTGTACGATGCAGCCTCTCTAAGTGACCGCCTCGGAGAGCTGCTTCGCGCCGTCATATTTGTTTTGATCAATCATGGCTGTTTTGCAAAGTTAGGACCTTTACAAGGTTTTAACTTCTTTAGTAGCATCCACTAATTCCATATAAGCTAGGGATGCGATTTGAAGGTGCACTAGCAAAGTTCAGGGGCCGAACAACACCATATATAAGCCACACGCCCCAAATCTCAAGAAATCTGTTTGCCATATTGTTTATTTGCTGTGCACGCGTGCATTTTGCAGTCGCCGGCCTTTTGCGATCTTTCATTTGGACTGTCCAAAGTGAAATCGGCCTAAAATGCACGAAATTTTGATCTAAGACCAGATTTATAAATGATTCTAAGAGCCTCGTCATGCTGTTTAATTAACAAACCGCCGTCATTTTGTTTTAGCACCGCTTTTCGATTTGACGGTTTTCAGCGCACCGCGCCGCCTCTTAAGCTCCGAAATGAAAAGAACACACCCAAATTGACCGAAAATGGCCCTTAATTTCGTCAAAATCCGATACAATAGGCCCGAGTTATAAATATGTCAATTGTATGCTATTTGCACCCTGTGTCGCTAATCTTGCCCAATGCACCCTCCCTGTCCTTGGGCTGCTAGCTTAAACACAAGGCAAAGGAGTGTTTTTGCGTTTGTTTGTCACCGGCCCGCTCCATTTCCGACATAGAAAGGTGACCCAAAAATGGCTAAAAACGTAATAAGGCTTTTCTTTTGATGGTGCTTTGCACCAGCAAAGGAAAAGCCAAACCAAGCACAAAAGACAAAGGATTCATTTAACCTTACTTTTCCACACCCTCCACAACATATCATGTATCATTGCTTCATTGAAATTTCGTCAAAATGCTCATCGCTCTTTGTTATAAATACCTGTTCATGCATGTGCATATTGTGCAATCTGAATTGGCCGTCCGATAGATACCCTTTAGAGGCGATCGCAGCCCACACACTGCCCTTCCCCATCTCGTGGAGCCCCCCTCCGCTTGTTGAGTTGGTTTACATTCTGGGCACCCGTTTGGCTACTCGTGGCTTTCTGATGCGTAGCATTATAGCCCCCAGGGAGAAGTGGCCCAATATGGAACATTGTTTGCGCCGTATTTTCTAACGTTTCACCCGCGTGCTTGAGCAGCTATGGGTTTAGGATTATCCAAAATGGGCTCAAAAGTTGTATGCCTTGTTGCGACAGGTTTTTGGGGCAGGTTGTGGACTAAGGGTGGCCCAGATGAGCGGCATTTCAAGGAGATCATGATACCTCTACCAGAGCATTGCTTTGAGGATTCTTCTAAGTTTAAAAGGGAGGTAGAGAGATTATTCCGTCGCATCCGCTTACAAGGCTCAAAAATGAATTGCAATTGTAGCCCAGCTGCGCGCTGCTATGAAACACATCTATGATCATTTTCAAGAACCCCTAAGTGGAGCTATCGAGCCACGCCTCGTTCGGGTTGTGCATTTGCATAGGATGAATCATTTTCCCTGTGTTCCGCAATGGGTGCACACCTATCTTCTGTGCAGCCCTTGGATGTTGATATGGACGGTTTGGTTGCCCGTACCGCCAAAACGAGTATACTTGCAGCTAAACAAGCCACGATTGTATGGGACTATTGCTTTGGAATTTCCGATGAACATTTGGCTGCAGTTTTGCTAATTCGCGAGCGTCTAGCTGATGCAAGCTTTGGTACTACTATGGAGGAATCGTACTAATTTGTTCTTTGGCGCAACAGTGCTTTGAAAGGTATGAAGACCTTTAATGCCACTGAAATACATATTGACATGAGTGCTGGTTGTTTCGGTCATGGTGTTGTGGAGTGTCAATTCATTTTTCTCAATGATGTTGGCTCGAGCAACGAAGCAGGTGTGCCTGCTCACAAGCGCCGACGCCACATTTGTAGATGCGATGTCTCCTTGAAGGTTATGGCGTCCGCTCTGCGGAGTGTGGCGTAGGTGGGTCCCAAGATTTGTATTCGGATTAAAAAAGATCTTTTTTCACTATGCAAACCCGTGACTGGCTAGGTACGGACTATGCATCTCTGCAAGCGCGCGGCTTTTCTCTCCGCATCTGTTTCCGTAGCCCGTTGATTGAGGAGGAGAAGGCCAGCGTTAAAGATGCTATCATGTCCTTTGCAAGGCAACGCCCATCCATGATGGCCAAATACACATATGTTGCGAATTGGGTGTCAATGGTGCACGTCGATGGTGGTGGCAGCTGCGCACAAGCTTTTGCTTTCATTTGCTCTTGGTTAAGGAGTTTGATGCAAAACCGTTGGAGCGCAGTGCCATTGTACACCGAGTTCCCACCTCTTTGTTGTTGACTCAAAATCTTGAGACCAAAACAGGAGTTGAATTTGAGAGATATGATGCACGAGAGCCGGAAGCGCATGAGTACAACTCCGATAAGTTTTTCTAGAGAAGGCATGTAATTTTGCCTCTCTGGTGTGGAACATACAGCAACCACGGACGATTTTCAGCTGTACGTTTGCCCCCTTTGTTGTTAGTTACAGCATACAAATTTTCGTGTGTTGTGTTAGCAATCTTTTTGTCCCGCAATTGACCTCTTAAGAATACATTTCAACCGAAAAGTTTCACCATTGTACAATGGGCAAGCCAACGTTTGTCCGGTTGGTACTACATTTACACTTTTGGTTCTGGATATTGCTTCTTGTTCGTCCCCTATGTCCTGCCAGTGTTTTTCTGGGATGTAAAGGCGGCAAACACCTATTTGGTGTAAAAAATCAACCGTAAAAAGATACAACAAGTGCAAACAATGCAAACAACAACCAAATTAGTAGAAAAACCGTCAAAGATACGATTTGAGTCACGAATTCATTACCATGAAGACTATGAACAATTAAACTCTAATATGGAAAAAGAATTTGTTTGTCCAAAAAAGGTGAAATTATGAGAATTGCCTCAAGGAATTTCCATTCATTGCTGGTTTTAGGATGCTAAGAGAAGAAGACAAAACAGTGGGAATATCAATCAAGGATGCAAGCAAATTCATTCCAAAACGAATTAATTGTTGCAAAGATCATCTACAACATCGAAGAAAACCATGTGGCCTAGATTGATAGGTTAATGTCTCTTCTCTCATGCGATCAAGAAGGAGTAAGCTGAAATGTTGGAGCTTAGGCGGATGGCACACGCGATGCAGAAGACAAGTCAGAGATGATCAACGATCGAAAACCATGCGTGTGCAACAACACAAAATCATACTATACAAGCATGCCGAAAAGTACAGGACACTCATCACTGTTGCATACGCTATTTGCGCACTCTGCCCTGCTGCGTGGCACCGCACATTTGCACTTGCCTCCTAGGACCATTGCACAAGGTGCACATGGCCAGAAAATCACCGGGGGGTGCACTGCCCAGTCCTAACAATGGCTACGGCTACGTGACTTTACAAAAAAGCTTTTGCATGGAATTCAAAACAAAAGTATGCAGCTGCAGTGCGCCAGTGACTCGCCACTGAGTGCCTGAACATAATCCACTGATAGACTATAACCTATACACAACACCCACTCCTATTAGACGTGCTGCGCTACCCGTCCAAGGTATTGTACATCAGGAACCCATGGTTCCCGGTAGACTATAACTCATACAGAAAAATATGCGCTACTCCCTACATGTCACTGTCTTATCCGAAAAGCATATATATGTTACAAAAACCATCAAACCCACACAATGGCGCCACGTGGCCATCATGCCACTGTATTCACACCTTGAAAACAAAAAGAAGTTGATACAAAAATTTGACAAATTTAAAAGTAACAGACGACTAAGACGAAAAAGAACACATGCGCCACAAAAACGCAACCCACATAGCAGCAACAAGCAGTGTAGAGCACGAGTGTGGAGTCTCAAAAAGAAAACAGTGTTGCGAACGAGTAGCAAGCTCTCACCGAGCTCAGTGTGCCGTTGAATAACGTATCTAAAAAATTCTTGAGGGCTTCAAATTAATTTACTTTCTCCACATGTAGCACCTCGCTAGGCTGTTTGTCGATTGCACTGCCCTCAAGCTTGTCCATGACAGAATGAACAAAACAAAAAGACAAGAAAACAACAAGCCAGAAACACAAACGTAAAGTCAAGTAGAAAAACCAAAACTACACACAACCGGTACGCAAGTCGCGATCGCAAGACACGTTGCTTCTCAACACGGGACTGCATGAGCAACTTCTTCGTGTGCTTGCTTTAGACGAGCAAAAGCAACGGTCAACGAAAAAGACCAAGAAAAGCACATGTATCAATGCAACGTGAGTAAAAACCACAGCGACGCGAAAACGACGAAGAGACAACAACCATTGCAAAGCACCGAATAGTCACACTCACAAAAGCGTATGTACTGCGGCGTATCCACTCATTGTGCACTGCAGGACAACACATATTCGGCTGCCCCTACAGACAGCAACCCAACCACACAGGAGCACAAACAAATCAATTAAACAGCGAAGCACACAAACACATGCAAGCGTATGTTGCATGCACGCAGCTTTATTTCGCAGAAACCATCAACTGAAAGAAAGTCAACTAGCCGGAAATTTGAAAGGTTGAAAGAAAGAACACACCATAAAGTGAGAAAGCCCCCTGTTACAATAACGCAAAACGGCAACGGCGCTCAAAGCAAGCCCTTGCACAGGAACAACCAACGACGGCGCTCTATGCAAACCTCACAAGGTACAAATCACCAACAGCGGCGCTCCAAGCTGCCCCCAGCAACTACACACCAAACATCTGCAAAGATATTCTACCTCAGAAAGGCTCACGCGCTACGTTTTGGCTTTTCATGTCCTGCTCTTGTTCCTCACCTCCGCGGTTGACTTGCCCCAGATTCCACCGCTTTTTGACTGCCCTGACCACCTTCTTGCTTCGCCAAAACCCTCAAAGATTCCGCCTGATGATCCCGCTCAAAGCCGCGGCACAATTGCAGAATCTCTGACATGACCCTCAAACGCCCCGTAAATACCACTTGACTCCACAAGGTTCCGCCTTGTCAGGCCGCCATTTCCACTAGAAGCATCACAGCTTTGCATCCTCTCCAAAAGTTCCAACAGAAGCCAGAACACACGACCCTGCACTGGCTCATTCTTGTAGTATTGCCGTAACTGACTAACTAGGCCCACATCGCCATCAACATACTCTTGGTCTACACTGCGAACAATCTTTACTCTGCGCACACGAGCTTAGTGACAACCCCAGCTGACAGGTCTCGCATTGCGCAACTAAGCGCCATCCCACACTTTTGCACCTGGCAATCACCTTCGGCATTCAACCCATGTTCCACACCACACGAAACAGGCGCAGAAGAGGAGTAAAGAACCTCCCACACTTGTCGTTGATCACGTCACGGCGGCATTGCCTTTCGTTCTTGACATAGTAGTTGTCCTTGTACATCGCCGCAACCCGCACTACATTACTACAATGCTCATAGGAACACGATACTTCTTCTGCTGTCGCCATTCACCAACCCATGCAAATTTCGGCTATACCTTGATGCGTGTCTGTATCACCATGAACTTGAATTTATGGGTCAGTACGGACATTAAAGTAAACATTAAGCACAAAAAACCTTGAATTTGTTGGAATTTTGATTGCTTTGGTAGCTTTTTGATTGTAGGTGGACGGCACAGGCAATGCAGAAGGCAAGTCACTGATGATGAACGATCAAAAAGCATGCCTGTGCAACAACACAAAATCATACTATACAAGCATGCCGAAGAATACAAGACACTCATCACTTTTGCACACGCGATCTGCGCACTCAGAAAGATGTCCTCCAATTATGCCCTATAGATTTGATTGAAAATCCTGCAAGGTTTTCCTCCGAGAGAAACAGGTTCACAACACGTAGTAGAGCAAGGGAACAATAGGATCGTGTCAATGATTAGTTTGTGAAATCCACAGTATCACAGAAGGGCTGCAGATAGACAAAGCAGGTATAAACACAAAGATTCAATCACAAATGGATAATACAAAAGATTTTATATGAAAACTGGACCGACTCTAGCCTCCGAGATAGCATCAAGCACTTCATGTGCCCCTTTTGGGTGAAATGGTGCTGGTTAGGAATGTGGGGCATAGGTGTCAGGCCAACACAGAAAATGACTTGGCCAAGCAACTGAATTCAGAAACAGTTCAAAAGTAGAACCACAATAAGTGGTAGAAACAATTGAGTATAGGGGTCTTGGGGTGGGAGACCACTAGGCTTAACCTCCAAGGCCTAAAGCATGAAATGCCTATTTTATTTCGGTATATCTTCCATGAAGGAAGGTACCTCCGCCCAGTTGAGTGGTAGGGGTGAACTTCATGGGGGGCTAGGGTTACAACCCTAGTTACTTTGAAAAAGTGTACTTTAGGCTTCAAAAGAGAGATAAAAATACTTAAGTTAGTCTTAGCATCAACAAAAGGGTTTTAAGGGGGGCTTGGCCTGGATCAAGCCCTCCAAGAAAGACATGGCAGTGACTTTTTCTTACACCCCCCTGGAGTACTAGTTAGCTAAGCTAGTAGGACCAAGGAAAAAGGCTGAAATATTCCCAAAATTACCTCAGAAAATGCATTAAACTTAACAAAAACATCCTCATCAGTTCATAGAAGCCTATCACACTGTAGGTAACCTCGAAAAACAGTGTAATGTATCGTGAATGATGTCCCTTCGATGGGGCATTCGTCAAAAGTCGCCAGCGTGCGACGAAAACTTTTGGTAAAAATTTGGGGGTAGTGGGGTTTGAACCCAGGACTGCCAACCTAGAGCACATATGCTTGCCCACTAGGGTACAATCGAACGCCCTAATGCGGACGGCCATCGCTGCATAAACAGCGTTTTAATAAAGGTCCTGACCAAGGGCCAGGGCGAGCAATACTCCCAATGGAGGACACAAATCTCCAGGACCTGAAAAAAAAAGAAAATGTAACCAACAGGGAGTGATTCCTGCATTTTAGCAAAAGATGTAGCGATTTAACAAGTCAAATCGCTAAAGATTGACGAAATCACGCGAGAAATCGTCATTTTTACACCAAAACTCAAAGTCGCAGACAAGCGCAACGGAAGCGGACTTCAAAAACAAGGTTGCGCAAGCGTAAACGGCTTTTGAAAAAGTGTAATCCTATTGCCCGGATTTTGGCTGGTGGGTATTGTATCCCGTATTGGACTCCAGTGAACTTGAATAGCAAGCACAGCGCAACAACAACACTGAGACCTCAGTTAAGCCAAGCAACAATGATCCAAATGGTCATAAATCCGACAATACCCTATAAACAGAATCGGATTTCACAGACGATTATAAAACATCTGATTATGCATAAAATCTTTTGATAGAACCCAATTCTATACACGTTTTCTACCGTCATTTTACATCTGTCCTTTTGCCGGCGCGTCACGCGCGCGCCGGCAGATCTCTGCCTGATTTCAATCACAGCAAATTCAACAACTACCATCTTTAAACGCAATCACAGCATTATTTGTCCTATCCTATTGCACTCCCCTCACAGAATATGACTTGGGGTTTGAGGGGGAGTGGGGACCACCCCAAGGAATGTTCGAAAAAACTGAACAGTTGGATAGAAGCAGATAAAGCTGGCTTATCCCCACAGTCGATCACACATATGAACATCTAGGGGGGCAGAGTTGAAATTGAAAGCACGTACTGTCAAACATGTACAGCCGGGGGGGGGGGGGGGGGCTGGGCTGACTTGTGCCCAAACCTGAACCAGCCCATGCAACTCAAATACGCAAAGGAAATGAAAATCAGGGTCGCATGTCGCGTCCCGCAGGTCGGGGGTACAACTTAGTACCCCGTTGTCCCTGAAACAATCCCTTACACAAACCTGAGGCACAAGACCATGCTCCCCTCACAAACCTATGCATTGCACTCCCCTCACAAACCGGACCTAGGGTTCCTACCTTGCCCAAACCTAAGCTTTGAGCTTCCAGTACAGCAGGGGGGGGGGGAAGAAGCTGAGTAGCTACCTCAGCAACATGGGCAGAAAAACTCAGATGGGCTGAGAAAACACTTGTAAATTCCCATGTAAAAACAGTAACCTCGAGTGGGGCAGCACCTGTCACAAGCCCCACTCAGCACAAAATACATGAGGTCAAAACAAAACAAAATTCCAAAACACCAAAAAATTCCCCACTGCACACGTTGCTGCCACTGCACTGCTTGACAAAGAAAAACCAGCCTGCAATTAAAACTCCAGCAAAAAGAATGCAAAAACACCAAGCCCCACACAAAAAAAAACTGTGAATCCCGCTGGGTGCACAGAAAATTAAACTACTGTACAACCCCAGGACTCTTGGTGACTTCTGCCCTTAATGGGCCTTCATTCATTGCTAGGCTTGGATTGTGCATTCCTCACGAAGCTGGATCACTGAAATCGTCATTGGCTGGCCTGTAGCGGAGGCAGGGGAGGGGAGGGGCAGGGGCTGCAGAGCAAACAAAACAGGATAAGAGAGGGAGAAGAGGCACACGCATGTCAGGAGGGGGGGTGGGGGGACTGTCAGGAGCGGAGGTGTGGGTGCACTCTGTTATCAGTTTACTTTCTGAATTTAAATCATCTGAAGTTTGGGGGGGGGGGGGGGGGGCTGCCAGCTGTGCTGACACTGATATCACGCTTTGGGGGGGGCTGTCAGCTGTGCTCGGTGTTGCCATGGACGTCACAGCACTGGCCCCTGAGAACGGGCCCCTACACCACTAGCGATCCCTTGTCCAGGGAGAGGCCAGGGTTGCAGGGCAGGCTGAAACGTCATGGTACTCCCACTGAAACCGCCACACTTTGTGGTGGAATCAGAGTCTCACACTGTGACAGACTGTCTGTGACTATCTGTGTTTGTACCCGTGTCTGTGACTATCTGTGGACAGGCACTGACTGGAGACCTCACAAAAACCATATACTTGGGACCTATCTGTGCACAAGTTCACACAAGGGGTCAGTAGAGGAGAACAGCCAGTCTTGAGACCTGCTGCTGATTAAGCAGAATAGACCAGCTGAACCACGGCAATAAATTCTCCAGAGTCGGAGGTCCATTTGGACAGCGATTGATTCAAACGGAAATAAATGGGGCGTTGACGAGCTAAGTCTTCAGGTCAGATCATCTTTGTGTGATCAAAAACAACATCTCTGGCCCACTGAAAGAATCCTCTGGCAGGAGCAACACACAAGAGCAAAAGGAGAGGGAACCTGGGTCTTTAACCTTAGGGCTGCAAGTGTCCTGATATGGTGCGTGGTGTCCAAAATAGGGGACACATACCCAAACGTTTGCAGTCTTGATTGCAAGAAACAAACAACAACAATGAGGGGCAAAACAGACTTCTTCGGTTACTGGGGACGATGCAACGTGGACAGAGCACTTTTGGTCCCTGTGGCCGCTGCATTAATTCATCGCCCCTCAAAGCGCCCCACATGCCTGACCGCTGCTGTAGGGCATTGGTGCATGGCACTCACACTGAAAGCGTCTGTCTGTCTGTACGATCAGTAAAGGGCCATGGGGTGCACGTGAGCCGATCTGTTCATTTCACTATCCATAATCTGACGCACACCAACACACATACACACAATAAACATACCAGAGCATTGACAACGCTCTGGACTCGATCTCCGAACAAATCCCAGCATCCAAACCAATCATTGAACTTCAAATTGACAACTGAACATGCAAAACAATAACATGCCAACAGAATAAAAGGGAGTGAGCCGTCAACGGCAGCTGATGATCAGCAGACCAGGCAACCTGAACTGCTATGCCTTTGACATTTGGAATAGTCAAGCATGGCTGAGAGATCAATCGTGGAATGAATCGGCATTGATGAGCGCAACAGCTTGTCAAGCAACGCCAAACCTAAAGCTGTCACCAAAAATGCTAACCCATGCAGGTTCAAGCACTCGCGCAACTGCTGGAATAAGCTCAGCTCCAGGTGGTTGTATTGCTAGAAACGTTGTCAGTATGTGGAGACAAAGGACATGAACACGGCTGAAGCGAGGGTCATCAAGGCAATTACACCCATTGCAGACGCACAGAAAATACCCCTGCACTCGCGGCACCCATAAAAAAATCCAATGAACTCATGGAACGTGAACTTCTGGATGCCCCTTGTAACACGCACACACAACCATCGACAAGAGACATACCAGAGCATAGACAACGCCCCAGCTTCACTAAACTGTGCTTGCCTCCAGCTCAATTGCATTCTGCAAGCAACGACAAATAACTGTCAAGCAGCTTCAACACTGCCGATGCAGCGAAAGAAATTCTGCTATACATAACATTGAAATGTCATGAAATCATTGAACCATGAAACAAGCAAGTCACAAAATCAAATCACAACATGTGCCGCCCGGCCATTCAACACAAAAAAAACAAACAAGACCAATGAAAGGTCCAGCCAATCAATGAACACTAAGGAGAGATGAAATCAGCAGCAGCTTCAACACCGCTGCTTCACAAATGGGAGCAAAGGAAGTATCAGTCAGCAGAGCAAACAATTAACAGACATACCAGGAATCTGGTGTCTCTGCTGAGTGCTTCACTCCTGAACCCCTGACAAGCCTCCACACTTCAACTGAAATTCAGTCTGCAAAGAAAAGAAATTGGACAATGTATGTTGAGTGCAAATGAAAAAATCGTAAAATGTCAGCAAGACGATCGCAACCAGCGGTGTGACAGATAATTATCAAAAACATATTGCACATGCACAGTTACAAAAATTAATGTCACACACATATGCATGTAATGGCAGCGAGGAAGGGATCAGAAAATCATGTGACGAAAGCCCCAAAGACTGACCACGACGTACAGACATGCACCACCTGGCAAAGCAACCAAACCAAAGACATACCAGATATCTGGTGTCCCGGTGCATTGCTTCCGTGATGAACTCCTGAGGAGCTCTCAATTTCTCTTGTCGTCTCCAACTGGTATGGTACATGCTGTGGCACAGAATGACGCAGATGCAACACGGCAACTGGAAAACAGAAAATTATTCAACGACGTATTATGTCTCCTACAGCAGGTCACGTGCAACAGGCCGGAGGAGCAGATGCAAAAATTCTGTTGAAGAGTACTCAACTCCTGTACTTGCTGTACAGTACACAACAAAATGCAAAAACAAAAAACAACATAGTGTTCGACTCAAAGTGTCCGCACATGTAAACACACACCTGCAGGGTGTGTGTTTGCTGAAATCTTCGTCCCTGCAGTGGTCACCTGTAAACTCAGGGAAAAGTCTTCAAAGCTACTTCCCCAAAGCACAATCAACTAGCGTAAGCTCAGAAATTCATAGGAAAAATATTCACAACACTCAAACTGCACCGCACTGACACGTCACAACTAAAAGTAAACCACTCCACAGCACTGCACTTGAAACTAGTGTACAATGCACCAATGGCCAACAGGTAAGAAAAAAAATTGAAAACTGCACGACACTGTGTCCTGGAGGTCAACGGCCGCAACATTTTCACAATCCACTTACTGAAAAACTGGAACACGCACAGTTCCTGCCACAGTGAACCTCGGGCAGGGCAACCAGACTTGCAAAAATTATTGGCAGCACCCACTACAAAGGCGGGTGGTATCTGGTGACATGCAGCGTGTGGCTGGAGCACGGGCTCTCATTCTCCACACGTGCACTTGCTGCTGCAGCCATGAGCATAAGCACTCAGCACCGCAAAACAAACAACTCAACAGGAACACTAGGAGTAGTTGATGTAGGAGTATTCTGTGGCCCTGACACACTGTACACCATAATAAACACCACACGGCACTATCAAACTAGAAAACAAGAAAATGGGCAAACACAGAAATTTACTAATCAACAATTGGGAGCAGGAGCACGCCTTAATCAGGCTCGTTATGTGGCCTGGGGGGCTGTTTGGCGACGTAGTTGGTGTAGCGCTCCTCTGAGGCCTGGCGCCAAGCTTGCCATGACCTCCGCCTCTGACGGAATTTTTCAGCCCTGCTCTCCTGTCGGTCCAGCCCAGTCAACTCCTCGTCCTTCACCTTGGGTTGCCATTTAGTTTTGAACTCCTTGTCTCTCACTGTTGTCCAATCCTGATTGCGATGCTGCCCCTCGATGACTTCTGTCCCTTGAATGCGGGATAACTGGGACAGCCCCGCCCGCAACCCTTCGTTGGACATCTTGTATTGCCCGTTCAGTGCTTGAAGTTGTGCAATTTCCGCTTGAAGCTTCTCATTGTTCTCATCGTACTCCATGAGCATACACTCCAATACTGAAACCGAGCCTCCCCTGTAGAAACGTAGTCCTTTCCGGAGATCATCAACTTCACACCGTAGCTCAAAATTTTGCTGTCGGAGCTCCGCAATTATGGCCATGCTGCTTTCACGAGCAGATTGTAACTGGGCCACCTCCTGACGCGCTTCATTACGTTCGCTTCACAGCCGTTGTTCATGACCACATCTTGAGCACTGTCCCGATTCCATGACCAGCTGGAGTGCACAGGACTAAGGGATGACGATTTTGTAATCCTATTGCCCGGATTTTGGCTGGTGGGTATTGTATCCCGTATTGGACTCCAGTGAACTTGAATAGCAAGCACAGCGCAACAACAACACTGAGACCTCAGTTAATCCAAGCAACAATGATCCAAATGGTCATAAATCCGACAATACCCTATAAACAGAATCGGATTTCACAGACGATTATAAAACATCTAATTTTGCATAAAATCTTTTGACAGAACCCAATTCTATAAATGTTTTCTATCGTCATTTTAAATCTGGCCTTTTGCCGGCGCGTCACGCGCGCGCTAAAGAAGGTCCCTACCAGGACCGGCCCCCGCTGTGCCCCTTCCGCCTGTTACCCCTGCCGATTTGCTCCTGATCAACGATTGCATTTATCAAAATCCAGGGTTCCAAATCCAAAAATATAGAAAATATTATCCTCCTTCAACCCTGCACAGCAACCGGATCCCACAAATACAGCAATAACCCAATCCACACTGCGGGCTTCCGTTCAGCACACCGGTTGTCTCACGGTGGCGGGCATGTACAAGAATTGCACCAAGGAAGAAAGCCCTGAAATTGACATATGAACACAAATAAAGCAAAGTTGGGGAAAGAGGTAAACATACACATCCAGAGCCATAAACCCCTCATTCCCTGGACTCAAGACCTTCCCTTGACTCACCAACATATTGCCCTGAACCAGGTCAAATGAGATGGCTGAATGCCATGTGTCACAAGTCACTACACAAACCCCAAAAATGTGTTCACTCCCAAGCCTCTAAATCCTAGCCCAATAGGGGAGGTGGTGTGTCATGGCCTAGAGTGGCACTCAGGAGCATGCCCTACCCTGACATAACCTTGGTTGGACTTGGAGTTGAATGGGCTTGGAGAACTGCCCCATGAAGATGACCTCACAACTTAACAAAATCAGGCCAAACACACCATAGTGCCCAATATTCAATTATATACTCAAAAATGCATACGGCAAATACCCAAATGCTCCATGCATGTGTCAAACCGGAAAGTAATATACAAGGGTGATATAGACCAAAGGTCCATGCCGTAGAATATCCCATCATTGGCTCCGAAACCCTTCTAGTTATGTACATGACATGCTTCACAAGTCAACTCATGAATTTGAGACCTAATTTTGTGAGGCCTCGTGTGCCACGCCAAAGTGACCATGTGATCCGGCATATGGTGAGGTACAACACCGAAGCATATGCTAACATATAAGCAACATACCATAGTTCACGGATCTCTAGGCACTTTACTGTTAGCCGACCAGTTGAGCACATAAAATACAAAAATGAGCATAAAATGAGGTCAAAAACATGCAAATAATGTCAAATTCAAGATAATTACAATAGTATATAACTTCGCTCACCCATGGTGTCAACCCATGACTCAAAACACAATTGCCTGGGACCATTTGCAAACAATCCCCCCACTTGGATCCCCATATGGACGCATAAGGACACCTTCGAACCTCCTCCCAACACGCACCATGAAAATGGGAAAATTGATATTGGCGCTTGTGGGTCGCTCCGTAAGCCCTCCCACATGCACTATATGAGCGGTAGACTTAGTCTAGCGCTATGGAGTTCACCATTGGGACATGGGCAAAGCCCTTGCCACGTATGACTCCATATATCTTCCTACAAACGGAGATATGTAACATGGGCGTGAGCATATCGAAGCACATACCATGCATATAACACATACCCTCAAAAGTGGCTCCCACCATGATATGCCATGACCCTCCATGGACATAACTTCACGTTAGAAATACGTAGGAACCCAAGGAAAGTTGCTATGCAACCCCAACACTCATGCGGTACACTCGAAAGTCGCATTAAAATATTCGGTTTCACGGTCCAAGAGTTATATATCACTTTCTACTTTCTTGACCATTATCTCCTGCTATACCGGGCATGTGTACACACCAAAGGCGTTTGATGCTTCCTAAATTAAGTTGAGACCAATGCGGTTCCAACCAAATTCTCGAAATTGAGACTACTCGCGGTGAGCCGGAGATATGACCTTTCAAAGTGGCCTCACGAATCAACTTTGTTTCGCCTATATCTCTAAGCAAAACAAAGGGCATAACAAAAGGAAGGTTGATTTGTGATCGGGGAAAAATGTCGGACCACTCGAGATTCGTCATATCGAGTGCGGCGATGTCGAAGTCAAAAGTTCGATTCTGAAAGTCTGAAAAAATCGGATTAATTTTGCGAGTGTGTAATATGAAAAATGCGGAAGCAAAGAACCCTTTACTGATGAAATCTGACCCTTCATCGGGGTTTCCGCCAAAATATCTGTAAATAACAGTTAACCATCCGGTTACCGCAAAATCGCGAGCGAACTGACAGTCGCCGATACATTGACAATCAGAACGGAAGGCTGAAAAATTACGGAAACATTATGATAAAAAAACCCTGTTGATTCCTGATATTCTGATATATAAATCTCCGCTGGCGGCGCCTCGGTACTGAATGTGGCCGCTCATAGCCGGAATGGCCAAACCTATCACACTATCACATCGGGTTAGATCAGGTGGATGGGAGAGTATGATATCAGCCAATGGCGGCTTGCCGGCACATAGATACACACCCCAAGTGACCCCAAGATGGCCACGGGGGTCCGAACCGGCTTCACCCCCCTTCTCAGAGCGTTGTTACCGCTCGGAAGTCATTGAAGAGAGGACGGGAGGACCCCAATGGGCTCCAACCCCCCCCCCCCCATGTCCCAAGGACACATGGAGGCCCCACACACGTCGTAGGCGTCCCCCACGCCCCAAGGGAGGGGTGAGGACACTGATAATCGGTGCCCTACGCCATATCCGGTCTCCTCTTGATCTACAATATGGACCAAGGGGATCAAAGATAGAGAAACGTCGTCGGTCGACCTAAAAAAGTATACCACAGTGAAATATATATGTGGAGATCGAGTGAAGGGGGTATATGGCCAATGAAGGCCCAAAAATCCCCGGATGAACGCCCTCACCCATCTCCCAAGCACAAAAACAAACAAAAATGCCAAGGGGGATCCATTACGGTGCTACAGCAGCAACCAAATGGACCAACACGTCCTTGACATCCAAAGAAATATTCTTTTTCTTCAGATAGTCCATCCAGACCGTGGTATACCTCGGCACGAAACTGCTCGGAGGCTCCCACGAATCCCTGGATGCGGCGAATCCCTTCCAACGGACTTTATAAAGCCTTCCCCCAGGCGTCCCCGGGTCCGGCTTGTCCGCCAGGATCTTCTCAGCGGTGAAGTCATCGTCCTCACCCTTGTCGTCCAAGTCCACATCGCCGGCTGTGAACTCGAAGGTGACGGGATGTCCGCTGGGGTCTGGTGCTCGGGGACGAAGCTGGGTATGGTCGCGGTCCAGGATCTTGTTATCCCCCACAAGAACCGCATACACATCCTGCCCGACCTTCCGCACGATTACCCCCGGCACATACCAAGATGCCTGCCGATGCCTGGACAGGACATCCTTGCGGTGCCGCTCCACCCACACGGTGTCTTGGAGAGCATACTTCTGGACTTTTCCCTGCTTGAAGTACTTGGCCCTCTTGTCATGCTCGTCCTGAAGTGCCTTGCACACCTTGGCTGCCGTGTTGGTACTCCCGATGACGATAGATCTTCGGGTTCGGCTTCAGCTTGATCTTCGCTGTACCAAACCTCCCACGATCTGGAGGGTTCTTGTTGGCGACGCCACTGAATAGCCGCGGATAGGCATTGATGAGCCTCTCCTTCAGCTCGGCGACCTTCGGGTTCTCCTGGGCCTCTTCAGCCGCTTGCTTCGGTATCGATACAACCGACCGCACTGCGGTATAGGCCTCTTCTGGGTCCGATTCCGACTTCTCCTCGTCCGATATGCCGTCTTCATCGTCGTGGGGAGCTCTTCCCACCGATAATCTTCGGAAATTTGCGGCATCGGGCTGGTGACTGTCGCTATCGGCACCCATTCTTGGAAAATCCCATGTCGGTGGGTCCGACCCAACCGGACCATCGTATTGGTCCGCATTGTGATCCATGACCCTCGCCACGAACTCATCCTTCTCGTACTTGCCGGTGACCAACATCTTGTCATCCCACCAATGCGGAGATGTGACCATGGCCCGCCTCTTCTTGGCTGCCACACGGTCGTGCATCCCCATCCGCATGTAGTTGACGACGTCGTCGATCTCGGCGTGGGACAGGGTGTCAATGCCATCAATTGGCTGATCCGTCCCCTCCTTGGGCTTAAACATGACCTTCATGGGCACCGCCTCCACCCTACGGATAAATGCTTCATCACCCGTGGGTTGGGCTTGCGCCCCATCCACCAGGAAAGCCTTGGTACCCCACCCTTGACCCGGGGAGGGCATTGATACACCCTTGGCGTCGATGAACAACTCCTCCTCTGACCCGAATGACATCTCGTTCAGGGTGATGGAGTCCAGCGTCGACTTGAGACCCTCCAGCGGACATGGGGTGGATCCTATGCCGGTTATGACCACGATCCCCTTCGCCCTATCCGCGACGATCTTCTCCACCGTGCGTCTGGTATTGTCAAGGGAGCCATGCCAATACATGGGCCCCCACTCCTTCAAACCCCAATGCCTATGCCAGGCTGAGTCTCCTTGAGGCCAATGCCTCCTACACTTCCGCAAGAGTGGGGCATCCCGGGAAGCGAAGACGTCCGTCTCGGGCGCTTTGGCTCCCAGCGTCTGGATCATCCTGTCGTACACCTGCGGCGCCATTCCATACTCCGTGAGCTGAACTCCGCGGTCTCCTCTGGACTTGGCACCCACAGCTTGCACCGCTTGGACGATCTGACCCTCTTCCTCAGCATTCCATTGGGATGATCCGCATGCATAGTCCGTGGACAGCCATGTGAGGCATTCATCATCCTCCCGGACCAGCGTTGCACGATGGGGAAGGGCTCCAATGGCGTTTGCCACCATGAAGTCATACCCCATGATCATATCCCAATCTGTAATGTCGGCCACATAGAAGTTCCCGGTAAAAGTGCTTCTCTTTGCCAAATCAGGGCGGTTCAAGCGCTCATGTTCCCAGAATTCCATACTGATAGTGGCCTCATGGGTGCCACCACCCATAATCTCTCCGTTGGCGACCTTCAGGCGGACCGGTCTCCGGCTGGGCTGCAGGAAGTCCTCCTTGAACAACCCTCTCCGGACCAGGCTCACCTGGGCACCCGTATCCACCAACACATCCACCACCTTCTCCTCTCGTCCGCACCGTACTCGCACTTTCAGGTGCAACTGCCGCTCGTCGCCATGAGGTGTATGGACGACTCTCACGGCATGCAACTCTAGCACGTCGGGGTTGTTCAAGGGTATGGTCACGGATGGTGTAGATCTTGGGCTGGTCCTGCCCATCCACGGGGCTCTCTGTGGTCGCTCCTTCCTTCTTGCCATGTCCCGTACCCACATGTACTTCCCTTGGCAGGGCGCTCCAGGGGTTGGGAGTGGGGAAATTCAGTGTTTTTGGCACTTCTGGAGCCTTCTTCGGCACCCGATGTGCCTTTGCTTTCTCTAGGATTCCACTGATTTCCGGAGGAGAGACCTCCGAGGTCCCACTCCCGTGGGGGCTCCTCTAGACTTGGCTTCCCGCAGCCCCTTCCGGCTGCGATCGGCCAGGACTTTGTCCACCACGTTGCTGGGCTTTGAGTTCCTCCAATGTCCTCAACATGTCCTCAGCAACCTCCTCGATCGACCTCACTCGTCGGTCTTGGCCAGGTCCACCACCATAGCCTCTTCCTCCGCCTTTCCCTTGGCCTTTGCCTTGGCCTTTTCCCCTGTCTCCGCCCTTTGCCTTCCAATCGGAAATCCGCTGCTCCTTGGGCTTCTTCTCGGGGTGGGCGGCGAAGTAGGCCTTCTTGTCCGCCTCATACACCTTGCACTGACGGTGGTCGTGTGCATGGTTGTTTCCCTTGCCATAACAGACCCAGCACCCGTCATGCTGAGACCTGTACTCCCGGAACGAGAGCGGCCGGTTCCCGATCCTCCTTGGCTCTTTGCCCTTCTTGGGTCCCATCCGGCTCCATCTGGACCGATCCTGCCCATGGTCCCTCACGTTGTGCGCCACAAACGCGAAGAAATGGGCCTCCTCGTGATCCTCCCGGGACCAGTGGTCTTGGCCACTTCCACTACCATCCTCCGCGGAGTTGGCCGTGTTCTCCTGGATCTCCCGATGATGGCGGTCTTCTCGGTGGCCTCGTTGTCCATGACCATGTCGATCCTGCACGTGGGCCTCGTTCTTCGCATTGAGCTTCAACTCCACCGTGATGTACTTCACGATCTCGTCCAGGCTCATGCGGGCGAAGATGACCTGCATCCTCAGCGGCTCCCCGCGCCTCCACTCCACGTTGTTGAGGCGCAGCAACCTTTGCCCCATGGTGTCCCCAAAGACCTCCACGTACACGGCGTTCTTCAGTCCCAACATCCGGTTGGGCTCGCCCAGGTTCCTCCTGAAGAACTCCATGATACCCGCATGGGTATCCTCCGCCGCCATGATCCTCACCGCCACTCGCTTCTTGGCTCGCTTCTTCTCCTCGTCCTCCACTCGCCTCTTCCAGTTGCCGGGGAGGACGTCCTTCAGCAGGTGACGAATCTCGCTGGCCTCATTCCAGTCCTCCACCAGCTTGAGGCATCTTCGGTACTTTCGCAGGTACCGGTTCCACTCCCAGACCCGCAACTCACCGCGGTCCAGCGGCAGCGGGATGGACCACAAGTCCTCCAGCTTCTGGTTCCGAGCGTCCACCCGCTCCTCATCCTGCAACCACTGGAGGCAGGCCTGCTCCGTACAGATCAATCCTTCCCGGATCTGATCCCGCAGCTCCTCCTTCAGGTCCTGCGCCAGCCGGTGTGGGAATGTCCGACATACCCACTTGTCCCGCGGCGCTCCCCGCATCTCGCCGACGACCTCCTCTGCGAAGTCCTCCCAATCCAGGATGAAGTCATCCAGGTTGGAGGGGTTGCCATCGTAGTAGGGGATTTTGATTCCCCTGAGGTCGTCAATCCTAATGGCGTCTCCGACGTCCCCAGCCACCACTCCACCGAGATGGATACCACCTGTGGCCAGGGGGTGTGAGTACACTCCCCGTACATCCCTCTCCTCCATGTAGTGCGGTCCAGTTGGGCCTGAACCCATGGGGTTTGGAACGCGGGAAGGACTTGCTCCATCCGCCGTCCATATCCCCGTATTGGGGTCCTTCGCCCACAGGTTTCCGCCTGGATGACCTCGACCTTGTCCTTCGGCGCTTCCCATGGTACGCCCCTGCATGGTCTGGCTCTGGATCTCCTCTTCCGCATAAACTGCATAGGCAGTCGTAGTGGGCGGTGGATCCTGGGTGGCATGGGACATCTGTACCGTCAGGCTCCTCGGGTCCGTGGTTGCGTGCCCTTCCCGCATGGACCCAGCCGGCGCCGTTTGTTTCCCGAGCATTGTGGATTCGCTGAACATGGGAACAAAAGGCAGCGCACCCGGGTCAACACGCGGAGGCGCGTAGGGTGCCTCTGCAGGGCCGCCCATGGGTTTATCCATGGCGCTCCTGAGGGTCTTAACCCGCTCCACCAGCTCTGCGGCGGCTGGCTTTGCCGGGAGCTTCGGACCCGGGGCGAGGGGCTGTAGCTCCTCTAATCTTTTCAGGCGTCCCGACATGTCCTCCACCAGGTGGAGGAGGCTGTCCACCACTCGCTGCTGCTTCTCCAGGGCCAGCTCCAGATTCTCCCGGTACCTGTCCCGTTCCGCTCGCAGCTCCTCCATGTCTTTCTCCGCGGCCAACTGGTCATCCAGGATCCCCGCGACGTCTTCCTCTAGACCGTCCTTCGCGTTGTCCAGGCGGTCTAGGCAATGCACGATGGCGTCCATCCCCATCTTTGGGTACTTGCCCATGAGGAAGGACACGTGCTCGCAGTGGCACTCAGCCTGCTTTCTGCCTGATCCGGCGCATCCCGCGGTTCCCGGCACCTCAGACTCTTCGCCCATGGGCATATCGCCTATGGCGTCCGTCTCTGGTCCCGTGTGCCGGGGCACAGGTGCCGTCCGGGCCCTGGCTGGCCTCTCCAAGCCCTCGGCGTCGTGCTTCAGGGCGGGCTCGGGGGCCGTATGCGCCCTGGCGATCGGCGCGGGTGTCTCCTCCGACTCCGAGGGGAAGCAAGTCCGATAGCCATCGGAGTACCCCTCGGATTCCCAGAGCCTGACCGGGCTGGGGTCCGTATCCATAGCCCCGGCGTCCCCTGCCGCGGGCTTGGGTGACCCGCGCTTCCGGTAGCGCCGGGCCCGTCCTCCACTGCTGCCTGAATGGCAGGCCTCCTCAGAGTCCTCCGCGGCGGAGCGGAGGTTGCATGCCTTTCGGCAGCGACGCTCACACATGGAGACCAGATCCTCCATGTCAAGTCCTCCTCTTCCCGAATGTCGTACTTCTCTTCGGGCTTCACCTTCCGGAGTTCGCCATGCTCTTGAACGTCTCGGCTCTTCTATGGCTCCAATCTCCGGCGTGGTCTCAACCGAGTCCACAATACGCTACCGGGGCGTACTTGGGCAGGGCTCATAGGGGCCCAAGTCCCCGGGTCGGCGGTAGGTAGGGGCAGCAGGTAGTCCTCTGCTACCATAAAGAAGGTCCCTACCAGGACCGGCCCCCGCTGTGCCCCTTCCGCCTGTTACCCCTGCCGATTTGCTCCTGATCAACGATTGCATTTATCAAAATCCAGGGTTCCAAATCCAAAAATATAGAAAATATTATCCTCCTTCAACCCTGCACAGCAACCGGATCCCACAAATACAGCAATAACCCAATCCACACTGCGGGCTTCCGTTCAGCACACCGGTCGTCTCACGGTGGCGGGCATGTACAAGAATTGCACCAAGGAAGAAAGCCCTAAAATTGACATATGAACACAAATAAAGCAAAGTTGGGGAAAGAGGTAAACATACACATCCACAGCCATAAACCCCTCATTCCCTGGACTCAAGACCTTCCCTTGACTCACCAACATATTGCCCTGAACCAGGTCAAATGAGATGGCTGAATGCCATGTGTCACAAGTCACTACACAAACCCCAAAAATGTGTTCACTCCCAAGCCTCTAAATCCTAGCCCAATAGGGGAGGTGGCGTGTCATGGCCTAGAGTGGCACTCAGGAGCATGCCCTACCCTGACATAACCTTGGTTGGACTTGGAGTTGAATGGGCTTGGAGAACTGCCCCATGAAGATGACCTCACAACTTAACAAAATCAGGCCAAACACACCATAGTGCCCAATATTCAATTATATACTCAAAAATGCATACGGCAAATACCCAAATGCTCCATGCATGTGTCAAACCGGAAAGTAATATACAAGGGTGATATAGACCAAAGGTCCATGCCCAAGAATATCCCATCATTGGCTCCGAAACCCTTCCAGTTATGTACATGACATGCTTCACAAGTCAACTCATGAATTTGAGACCTAATTTTGTGAGGCCTCGTGTGCCACGCCAAAGTGACCATGTGATCTGGCATATGGTGAGGTACAACACCGAAGCATATGCCAACATATAAGCAACATACCATAGTTCACGGATCTCTAGGCACTTTACTGTTAGCCGACCAGTTGAGCACATAAAATACAAAAATGAGCATAAAATGAGGTCAAAAACATGCAAATAATGCCAAATTCAAGATAATTACAATAGTATATAACTTCGCTCACCCATGGTGTCAACCCATGACTCAAAACACAATTGCTTGGGACCATTTGCAAACAATCCCCCCACTTGGATCCCCATATGGACGCATAAGGACACCTTCGAACCTCCTCCCAACACGCGCCATGAAAATGGGAAAATTGATATTGGCGCTTGTGGGTCGCTCCGTAAGCCCTCCCACATGCACTATATGAGCGGTAGACTTAGTCTAGCGCTATGGAGTTCACCATTGGGACATGGGCGAAGCCCTTGCCACGTATGACTCCATATATCTTCCTACAAACGGAGATATGTAACATGGGCGTGAGCATATCGAAGCACATACCATGCATATAACACATACCCTCAAAAGTGGCTCCCACCATGATATGCCATGACCCTCCATGGACATAACTTCACGTTAGAAATACGTAGGAACCCAAGGAAAGTTGCTATGCAACCCCAACACTCATGCGGTACACTCGAAAGTCGCATTAAAATATTCGGTTGCACGGTCCAAGAGTTATATATCACTTTCTACCCTCTTGACCATTATCTCCTGCTATACCGGGCATGTGTACACACCAAAGGCGTTTGATGCTTCCTAAATTAAGTTGAGACCAATGCGGTTCCAACCAAATTCTCGAAATTGAGACTACTCGCGGTGAGCCGGAGATATGACCTTTCAAAGTGGCCTCACGAATCAACTTTGTTTCGCCTATATCTCTAAGCAAAACAAAGGGCATAACAAAAGGAAGGTTGATTTGTGATCGGGGAAAAATGTCGGACCACTCGAGATTCGTCATATCGAGTGCGGCGATGTCGAAGTCGAAAATCCGATTCTGAAAGTCTGAAAAAATCGGATTAATTTTGCGAGTGTATAATATGAAAAATGCGGAAGCAAAGAACCCTTTACTGATGAAATCTGACCCTTCATCGGGGTTTCCGCCAAAATATCTGTAAATAACAGTTAACCATCCGGTTACCGCAAAATCGCGAGCCAACTGACAGTCGCCGATACATTGACAATCAGAACGGAAGGCTGAAAAATTACGGAAACATTATGATAAAAAAACCCTGTTGATTCCTGATATTCTGATATACAAATCTCCGCTGGCGGCGCCTCGGTACTGAATGTGGCCGCTCATAGCCGGAATGGCCAAACCTATCACACTATCACATCGGGTTAGATCAGGTGGATGGGAGAGTATGATATCAGCCAATGGCGGCTTGCCGGCACATAGATACACACCCCAAGTGACCCCAAGATGGCCACGGGGGTCCGAACCGGCTTCAGCGCCGGCAGATCTCTGCCTGATTTCAATCACAGCAAATTCAACAACTACGATCTTTAAACGCAATCACAGCATTATTTGTCCTATCCTATTGCAAAAAGAAGGTATGAGCCGTAGTTTTGAAAGTTTTAAAGGAAGTTTTTGCACAGTTGCAGCACAATTTTTATAACCTTTAGGGAAAAGTTTTCAAACTCAACCCACACCACAGAGCAGGTGGACAACCCACCTCTCAGGTATGCCAGTGTCATCTCACACGCATGCATTGCGTTCGTGTTGGTTGCTTCGTTAAAACGTTAGGGTTCTCAACGCTGTGTTCGTTGGGGGTTCGGGTGCTCCTCTCTCTTGCTCTGCACAGGTCAAAACAGGAAGGAAAGGTATGCGATGCGAATGGAGCGCGCAGCGCGCACATAGGGTTAGAATATGCGCTGTGCTCGCGATGCATGTGCCTAATTGAGGCATTCACCCGCTGTGGCGCTTTCCCTGTACCCCAATTCATCCTTGTTCTCTCTTCACAGTAAGAAAAGAAAGTGCTTGCTCGTGTGTAGCCGTAGCGTTAAAGTAGGGTTGCTTAAAACGCTTAGGCTTGTTTATAACTCGCAATAGGGTTGTTTTGCGTTCGCTTTACTTCGGCATTCACACGATGCATGCTGAGTAAGGTAGGTTAGCCCAGGAGGAGCTCACCTCCTGGTTGAGTCAGTGTGGTTATGGTCTCGCCTCCCTTCCCTCCATGCGTGCACACGATGCATTAAAGGGATTTGATAGTAGGCCACGCGCTGTGCACGCGGTATGAACCCTTGCCAGGTTACCCAGGGCTTCGCCCTGCGTTCCATAAGGGAACGGGCGAAGTCCTTAAGCTTGCTTGCTTGCAACTGGGTTCAGGAACAGTGTATTATAGGGCACACTAAGAAGCGTATACTACGTGGAGTGTGTCTTGGTTCCTCCGTCTTGAACTCAGTTCATTGGCCTCTGTTGTACAGGTGGGAGAGGTACGGGGTGATTGGTGCAGTCCTTTGAGCCATTCTCAAATATGCGGCGCTGATCACACAATCGAATGACTGCGCCTCAGCCAGGAGTGGCGAGGGCAGTTCAACTCCATCGACATCCGCGCTGTGCACGCAACAAGAGCACCCCTTCCCTCCAAGCCCTAGCAGGGAAACGTGTTGTGACGTCCCTGTTAGGCCACAGTTGCTTAGCAGCGCTGTGTTCTCTTGTCTTCCTCACAGGAGGGTCATTGGGACCGGAGACCTCATTGACAGCAACACCAAGTAGCGTGTGTAGGGGTTAGGGTCAGCAGGCCTGGCAGGAGTTGAGTGCAGGTGATGAGTGCTCACCCTGCCTTCGAAGGCCGGTGCTGGCGTTAGTGAGTGTAGTGTAGTGGTGTCTCCTGTCCCGCGTGCTTTTCCACGTGGGCAGGGGAGTGCGTTGGCTTTTGGCCCTTAGCAAAAATGGGCGTTTTGTATGCCCTTAGCACACTTGGCCACCCCTCCCCTCTAGTAGGTAGGGCTTTTGCTGTCTTCCCCCAAGGATAGGCGCCAGCACAGAAATTGGGCGCCATAGAAGTGGTAATAGTACCTGATTAGGACCTTCGGTCTGACGTCAGCGAAGCCCGGTCTCCGGGAGCCACGCCGGGGAGAGAAGTGAGACACACACAGACATACGTAACCCACATAGGGGTATGGTAAACCCTGTAAGGAAGGGTAGAACCCCATGGGTGTGGACCAGTCAGGGGCTCTAACTGTGGGCTCGCTTGTCCCCAAGGAGGGAAGACACACCTTGCCTCATAACACCTTGCTTGTCATTCCCCCCTGGTGTAGTAAGCCACCGTTCTTCGTTGGCTCCCCAAGGTCATTACATCAGGGTAGTCCCCATGCAACACATGGTCAACAAGGCATACACTCGCTGGGTGGCTGCAAACCTGATAAGCGGCCACCTGGTCCACGCTGGAAACCATAGGCATGGGTCTGCAGGGCACAGACAGGGTCAGTGCAGTGCTCAGTAAGCAGTAGTCTGTGAAAAACCAATGGCCTTCAGCCAGGGAGTGGTTGTCATGGGGGGCTAGCGGTCCTGTCCTGCGATGCAATGCGGGGCAACTGTGACAACTGCTCTTACACTCATACACAGGCACGTCTGCACAAGAGTGCTCACTGCACCTGTGAGGTTAGAACACAGTCAGTAGATCGACACAGGGGAATTAGTTTCGCTTTTTACGCTGGGACATAGTCTCAGCACGGGTCAGTAGCTGCCCTCGCTCACCTCCTCCCCCATGGGGGGCTTTTAATTGGGGGGCAGGGGAATGGGGCCCCGCCCCCCTCTAAAAGCAGTCCTTATGCCATTATATACGATCCGCGCGCCGAAATGAAACATATCCCAAAAGTGTACGATGCAGCCCCTCTAAATGACCGCCTGAAAGAGCTGATTGTCACCGTCATATTCCTTTCGATCAATCATGGCTGTTTTGCAAAGTTAGGACCTTTACAAGGTTTTAACTTCTTTACCAGCATCTACTAATTCCATATAAGCTAGGGATGCGATTTGAAGGTGCACTAGCAAAGTTGAGGTGCTGAACAACACTATATCTAAGCCACAGGCCCCAAATCTCAAGAAATCTACTTGACATCTTATTTATCTGCTGTGCACGCGTGCATTTTGCAGTCGCCGGCATTTGTGATCTTTCATTTTGACTGTCCAAGGTGAAATCGGGCTACAATGCACGAAATCTTGATCTAAGACAACATTTATAAACGATTCTAAAAGCCTCGTCTTGCTGTTCAATTGAGAAACCGCCGTCATTTTGTTTAGCACCGCTTTTCGATTTGACGGTTTTCAGCGCACTCAGCCGCCTCACTAAGCTCAAAAATGAAAAGAACACCCCCAAATTGACCAAAAATGCCCTTAATTTTGTCAAAATCTGATACAATAGGCCCAAGATACGAATATGTCAATTGTATGCTATTTGCACCCTGTGTCGCTAATCTTGCCCAATGCACCCTCCCTGTCCTTGCGCTGCTAGCTTAAACATAAGGCAAAGGAGTGTTTTTGCGTTTGTTTGTCACCGCCCGGCTGCATTTCCGACATAGAAAGGAGACCCAAAAATGGCTAAAAACCTAATAAGGCTTTTCTTTTGATGGTGCTTCGCACCAGCAAAGGAAAAGCCGGACCAAGCACGAAAGACGAAGGATTCATTTAACCTTACTTTTCCACACCCTCCACAACATATCATGTCTTATTGCTTCATTGAAATTTCCTCAACATGCTCATCGTTCTTTGTTATAAATACCTGATCATGCACGTGCATATCGTGCAATCTGAATTCATCGTCCGACAGATACCCTTCAGAGGCAATCGGGCCCGCACACTGCCCTTCCTCATCTCGTGGAGCCCCCCTCCGCTTGTTGTTCTCAAGGAGGTAGGAGCGGAAGATAGGGTTGATACTCCCATCTGTTTGCATGAAGGCTGACACAGGTTTCCAGATCGCCTCAGATAACCCATAGCCATCCCATAGGGTTAGGAATTTCCAGCCCTGTTTGTACTCGTGGCGAGCAATACCTGCAACCACGTAGTAACCATCGACTGCCATCTCTTCGGCAGTCATCTCTTCGAGTTCCTCTGCCTCCTCTGGACTGGCAGTGTTCTCTAGGTCTATACGCTTGACCTCACTGTCGCTGAGGCGCCACTCATCCCAGGACAAATCGTCAGGGGAGTGATAGTGCCTCAACTGTTTAGGTGCACACAGCAGTTCACCACCTAGGCGTGGACTGCACCTGACATGGATCCTGGATCCATCTATCCTGATGATACAATAGGGTCCAAAATAAGGTTCCTGTAGGCAGTTACGTGGCCAGGAGGGTAGGCGTGGATGGTGAACCAAAACAAGGTCACCAACGTTGAAGCTGGCAGGTCGCCGTAGGCGGTTCCGTCGGCTCAGTTCACGGTCACGAATGTGTCTCAGGTTAGTCCCAGCCTGGTTAGCCAAAGACTGCTTGTGTTCCAGCCAATCTCCCACAGGGCTCTTGAAGTCCTCAGGAAAGGGGGTTTTGAAGAACCATGCAGGTCGTCCTCCATGGAACTGTTCGTGGGGGGTGAAACCCGTAGAGGAGCTCCCTTGTGAGTTCATGGTCAGCACTGCCCAGGGCACTAGGCGTACCCAGTCCTTGGTACGCTCCTGTTTCATCAGGATTCTTAAGTTTTGCTCCACCACACGGTTCTGTCTCTCACAGAGAGGGTTAGACTTGTGGGTATAGGGCACACCTGTGGTTACTTCCACGTTGAGGGCATTTAGCACTCGTTTGTACCACTCAGTGTCACTGTGGATGCGTACATCCGCATCAGAGTGCACCTGCTTAGGTGCTCCATAGGGTTCGAACCATTGTTCGACCAAAATTTTCACAGTCTGCTCACCTGTGCTTTTCTTATTGCAAGGGAACACACGGGTGAAGCGAGATAGGCCACAGGTGACCACTAGGCAACTATCATAGTCGCCGAAGCGTGGTAGGCCGTGGATGAAATCCACGTAGAGAAGAGAGTCAGCACAATAGGGTATGGGTAAGCTGGAGATCAGGCCCCTATCCCTACTGTCGCTCTGCTTGCTGGCATGACAGCCACAAGCATCCACAATGGTCTGCATACGCCACCTCAGTTCAGTCAGGGTTAGACTAGAGTAGAAACACTCACGGAAGAAGTCCACTGAGCGATTAGCGCCAGTGTGACCAGAACTGAGATGGAACCACTGTAGGCACCCATCCAGTCGTGCCTCAGGCACCACAATTCGGTCCTCGTAGAAGAGGTACTGATTGTTTTTATACCACTGGTGCCCGTCAATGACACGGGGTTCGAGATCAGTGCTGAGGGTTTGGAGTATTTCTTTATACTCTGACTAATAGTCGGTTAGACTCCAACCCTTCAGGATTCCGGCAGTGCGCATGGACAGGTCAAGCTGGACATCCATACGCTGGAAAGCCTCTGTGGCGAGCGCCTCAGAGCTCTCACCTATAAGCGCGTCGAAGTTGTTGCGCGATATATAGTCGGACAGTTCATTCTTTATTCCGGGGATATGATGAACTGTCAGCCTGAACTGACTCAGGTAAGCCCACCACCGCTTTAACTTTGCTTTCTCTGGTGGTGGGCCCTTCTGAAAAGACTTTACAGGTTCCTGGTCACACAGCCAGACAATAGGGTTAGATCCCAGGAGTCGGGATTGTGACAAAAGCACCAACATACCGGCCAGGAGGTCGTGGTCATAGGTGCTGTAATTGGAACGCGCCTGGTTCCGTTTCCAATTCCAGTGTCCCAGCGGCACCAGTCGCCACTCACTGGTAGGATAGTCATGTTTCAACGAACCATCACGGTTCAGTCCACTAGTACGATAATGGCAGTGGGTTAGTTCAGCGGGGTTAAGCTCCTGCCATTGGTAGATCGTACCACTCCCCCCTACATCACTGGCATCAGTGATCAGGACTATCTTGCCCTTAGGGCGGGGTACCCGCAGGCAGTTGGAGGAGGCAATTTTCTTCTTCAACTCCTGGAAACACTCTTCCTCTCTGGCGGTCCACCTCCAGGGAGTAGTTTTCTTGATTAGGTCAGTGAGGGGGGCAGAGGAGTAAGTAAAATTGTGGATGTGACGCCGATAGAAATTACAGGCGCCTACAAAACTGCTCACGTCGTGTAGACCCTTCTTAGGGTCATCGCGAATCTGCATGTCCTGTAGGGGCTGCATCTTAGACGCGGCTGGTTTCCACCAACCATACCCCACGTCGAAACTCAAGTATTCCATCTCCTCTTTCATGAACTCACATTTTTCGAGTTTGATTCGGAGATGGTTTTCTTGACAAACAATGAAAAATTCACGGAGGAGAAGGACATGGTCCTCTTGGGTATTAGTACCCAAACTCACGTCGTCGATGTGGGCCTCCATTTCTGCACCTCGCGAAATCAACTCCTGTACTAGAGGCCTGCGCCTCAGTATGTGCAAAAATTTGTTCATTAGCTCTTGGAAAAGTGCTGGTGCATTAGCCACCCCGAAAGGCATAACCTTCCACTTAAAGACACGGCCCTTAGGGGTTATAAAAGCCAGCAGCTCCTGAGCTGCGGCGGTTAGGTCCACCTGCCAGAAACCAGAGCGTTTGGGCATTTTGGTCTTGTACCTGCATTTGGCAATACGCTCCAGGGTGTTTTCCATGTTAGGAATACTCCCTGAGTGGTTCTGGGTTTTCTTGTTGACCTCACCATAGCCAACAACCAGTCGTAGGGCAGTCGACCCTGGTTTGGCAACCAGGAAACAGGGACTGCAGTGATGGGGGTAGTCCCCCTTCTTATATTCTTCAACGAGGCCAGCATCAATACATTCTTGGATCTGGGGCTCGATTTCTTCAACCTGTTCCTGTGGAGCGGGATAGGGACGACGCCTCACTCGCGTCTTTTCAAATTCAGGTTTCAGTTTCAGGTCCATCTGGACCAGTTTTTTACAAGAGAGGGGGGGCGGCAAGGCCCCGAATGCCTCCTCATAGGTTATCAGCAGTTTCTTCAGTCGGGGGTCAAGGTTAAGACTCTCAAGTTTCTGCAGGAAATTCTCCTCAGCATGGAGGTTGCTCTTTCCATGTTCTTTCTTTTTCTGCCGATCAGCAGTTTCGGCAGGCACAGAACCATCGTCCCACTCAGGGGAACATTGCTGCCCATAGTGCAGAGAATAGATTAGCGGTATCTCAGGATCAGGCAGCGTATAGGAATCATTGTCCTCCTCAGACCAGATGGAGGATTTCCAGGTCTGTCTGAGGTATTGCAGCCGCTCTTGGCGCTCAATACCTTCGGCCTTCAGGTACAACAGCCGCCGGAGTTCTTGAGTGTCGTGCTCAGACAATGGCATGTTATTAGAAGCAGGCCGCGCCAGAGCATCAGCACTCCGGGCCACGGGTTCACCTGTGTGCATAGGCTGCATTTGTAGCACTGGCTTCCCAACAGGGGAAGCGGGCTCAGAGATTGACTCTAGATCTACCTCCTCTGGCAACAGCTGGGCTAGGAAGGCACTGTGTTTTAAGTCAACACAGCTGGGATCAACAGGAGGGATAGTGCTGGCGATCTCAGACAGCTGGTCTTCAGCATCCTCCTTTACAGCTGCAGGTTCCAGATAGCCATTGGGAGACTCACACCCTGTAAGTGTGGCAGATAGGTGCTCAGGAGATCAATTTTTGAGATCAGAAAGGGTCAGGCCACAATTTTCGGCCATGACCTCTTTCAGTAGCACCTGGTCTAGGTCATCCAGGGGTACAGGATTGAGAGATCCATCGACGATGGACAGGAAAGTGGCCCACTCAGGGGCCTGCATAGCTGTGTCTGAGTCCTCAGGCACATAGATGGGGCCGTCGGGGAGTTGCACTCTTCCCACGGTCATTCGATCTAGCATACGGCGCCAGTAAGCATGTTCACCAGAGCAGCCCCAGTCAGGGGTGCACATGACAACCCTTCCTCCCTCATAAGCGATTTTGGTTAGAACCTTCGCCAGCAGGGAGAAGGGAGGGTTAGCATACGCTAGGCCCATTGCTTTCCAGAAGAAACGGAAAGCATTGTTCAATTGTTTCGAGCAGTACAACTGCATGATGTGCTGTTGTTGGCTCGCAAACAATTCCACCTGAATGTCATCCAGGTTTACGTTAAGGGCCGCCAGTCCATTTTCAAGAACGTGACGGGCCAATTGGTAGTTTTCAGTACGATAGTTAGTCTTGGATGCGTAGCGCACCCCAGACTCTTTTTGTCCTGACAGCTCCAAAGGTACGGAGAACAGCCCACTGCCAAAGTTGCAGTGCAAAGAATAGGGGTGCTGGAGAGACAGCATTTTTACCTGGGGGTTTCTTGGCAGGAAGTCTGTACCAATGACGATGTCAAAGGCGTCGGTGTCCAGCACTCTGCAGTGTTGGGTCACGGTTTCGTCGCCCAGGCATATAGTCACATCGACCCCCCCAAAGAAATGCATGGTACGCCAATCCCCTACTCTTATGGCCACGGTCTTAGTTTTCTTGAAAGTCTTTAGCAGGCGCCGGGCCACTATGGAAAGTGTTGCACCGGTGTCAAGCACTGCTCGAAAAACTTGATCCCCGATTTTCACGAGGATCCAGAAAACCAAGTCCTCCTCTTCGGAGCCGCCCCCCTACTCTTCATCAGGGAACTTGACATCCACCCCTGCAGCTATGAGGGACCTGGCCATCCAGGCCAATCGCCTCTTCTTGGAGTTATTCTCCTCAAGGGTAGCGTTATCCCCCTGGGGGCGCTTCTTGGGATCACCTGCGGCAGAAGGGGGTGTAGCAGCAGGAGGGGGTGTAGCAACGGGCGCTGATGAGCGCCTCTGGGGGTTAGGGGGTTCACCTTTGCCACCCCCCTTGCCACCTCCTTTACCACCTTTGTCCCCATTCTGTGGGTTTTTGGTGGGTGTTTGGGTCTTCTGGTGTTCAGCCTCCTGCCGCTTGAGTTTATCACTCTCGCGTTTCTTTATGTGACATTCGTGTTCATAGTGACGACGTTTGCCACAATAGCCACAGGTGATGGTACACCTGAAATGATCCTGATGGGTCACAGGTTTCCCATCCTTGGTATGCTGCTGTCGCTTCATATGCAGCATACAGCTACTGCGTTGATTGCAGTCAGGGGCATGACAAGGCCCCCCCTTGTCATTGACAGGTTTGCAGTAGAACAAAGGGGGTGTACCTGCATCAGGTTTAACCTCATTCATGGCACGTAGGTTACCCCTTCCTTTACCACCTCCCTGGTTGGCGTTAGTGGGATTTTTAGGCTCTTTCCCTTCGCCACGTTCGGGGGTAGGGTTACCCCCTCGACCCAAGTGCTTCTTGAGGAATTTCTCCATGTGGGAATCATTCTCCCTCTCAAGAGCTAGCTCAATCAGAAGGTCCACCAGTTCATCGTACGAGTGGGTCCGACTCTTCCTCTCAGAGGTAGAGCGGCAATCATCCCACGTACGTTGGGGAATCTTACTCATGAGCGACAGGTGGGGCTCAGTGGCTCCGTAGGAGCCCACGTTCATCCGTGAAAACAGATAATCCAGGTCGCACACGTATTCAGAGATTCGCGCAGCGGAAGGAAACTCAGGTAGCATGGGTAGCTCCTCTATTGACGCGTTCCCGTGGGGGGCCTGGCCACGGGACGCTGCGGTGGTCACGCGCAAGTGAGCAGGCAGGCAAAGCAGTACGCTCACAGGGGCATCATTGCGCTCATGTCATGTGACAAAGCGTTTCAGGATCCTTGCCACTCTGCAAACGAGGAAACAAAAGTATGTACAGCAACACATCAGGATATGTACACATGGGGTTAAGACTGGACTGGGGTAAGGGCATCACAGGACAATAGACACTCAGTCCCAACTCGTATCCCAATCCCAGGTCCGACCCTCTCAGTGGCTGATGGGGGCGGGGGCTCGAACACAACCCATGCCCTGCTCAGTCCGGACCCTGAAACCCTGCCAATAGGGGAGGTGTCCCGCCCAGCCACAGGCGAGTTCCTGGGAACCAAGGAGCTCCAAGGCCAACCGACAGTGGCTCCCTATGCTCCGTTAACGGCAGGTCCCAACTCCTCTCTGAGCCAGAGAAATGGTAGCTGAAAATGGGCTGTTTCAGCCCAAACCGGTATTAGCTCAAAAATCTCCAAAATTGACCCCTCGTCCGGAGCCGCCAGAGGTAGGGACGAGGCAACTGATCCTATGCCCTTTGAATACGAACTCTCTGGAGCCCTCACCCAACCTGGTTCCCTCTGAGGTTCCGGCATCAGGGCACCACGGGTTCCTCAAGTGGGGTCATGATGCCAAAATCACCAAAATTGGCGTCATTCCCATGCGTGGCTCGCCCGGACAAGGCAAGGCCAATGGCTCACAGGATAGGAGGCAGGACCTAGGACTCATATCTGAGTGTACAACTTGGAATTAGGTCCGGGCTCCCTGTGGGCATAGAGATATGGGGCCGCCAATTGACCACACGGGGGGGGGGGGGTGAAATTGGGGTCCCAAAAGGGGGTCATTTTGGCTGCTCGAAATGAGCCAAAATTCGGGGGTGCTCCCAATAGTATATCTCCACGCCGGCTTGGAGATCCGATCCGCCATTCCATACTCGATCCACCGGGAGTCCAACGGAGACTCCCATGCACTTGGCTCTCGAAGATCTCCATGCCACTCAGCTTGGGGACAATCCCAATTGGGTCCACAAATGCCAAAATGGCAAAATTGTCCACACTCACTTTGGGCTAGCACCTTAACGAAGGTTGCTCCGCTTCGCCCACGTGGTGTGCGAGCCATGAGGACCAATGTCCATATCACCCATGTCATATATGGTCCATTGGTCCATGCGTCCGGCGTGCACGCGGTAGCTCAACATGGTGCACGGCGGGCAGAAAATGTGGAAAATTGCTCAAAATGGCCGAAAATGCGCACACTCATGGTTGGGGCAAATGAGGCACATGCCCGACTTGGACCGGAGTGAGCCATAGGATTGGTATCAAGTCATATGTGTCCAACATATCTTTTGGGCGTCGCCCAACTCCTCCGGTTTCGGGAATGGCAGGGTCGCCAAGTGAGCCCATGATTTGGGATGGTCCCAAATCGCCAACATGGCAGCCACGGTACGCCAAGCCCAAGAGGAGTTATTCGCCGGGTCCAAGATATGTTGGGCACCGAAGTATGTACCCTCATAACATACTTGGGTCATGATGTCAATTGGGCGCAACGTTGAGATACACGGTCGCCACTTGACATCATGACGGGCAAAAAACAGCAATATTGGCGAAAAAACACCCAAAAGTGCCTTGAAAGGCGCACAAATATATTATAATATCTTCGGCTTGGATTGAGTAATCGACCAATCCTTCTAAACACAATGACTTGACACCAATGACCTTCGATTCCACCTATGTGCTCCACTTGGGGGTTCAAAGCGCCTTCGGCTGCCCAGATTTTCTGGGAAAAATCTGGGACGTGATCCGTTATATCAAGGAAAAAATTGCGGATCACTCGAGGACTGTTTCAGTCTTAACTTCAAGAGAAATCGTATTATAGATTTATCTAATGCAGTCCACAGAACGGGCGACGACAGGCGGCGCGACTGCGGCGATTTCGCGACAATTGGAAATCGCGGTAGAAATCGGGTATTTCACCGATTTCCGACCGAGAGTCGCCTAAGACAATAAAGTTATGGTAATTCTACATGGATTTAATGGTTAGAAATCGGGTTCCAGATCTCGCGGGTTAGAGAACAGGGATATCCCGCTGACAGCCGGTGTCAACGGCTTCCGCACGGGTGTGACGGCTCACAGGCCTCCGGGCCATGGGCCATAGGTTCTGGGAACCACTTCCCCCCCCTCCTTAGAGCAAACCCTGGGGGGGGCTCGATGACACCCTAGCATGGCAGCGGGTACCCAGGACTATCCCCTGAAGGGGGGGGGGGGTGTCACATCCTCACTTCAGGCTGATTCGCAGGTTAGGCTGTCAAATCCCACAGTAAGACAGGTACGGTGCTGTAGCTGTTAGTAACTGCAAGTATAGTATCAAGTATCAAGTCCCGGGTCCTGGCGGCGATTGTTCGGCATCCAAAGGACCCGTTAACCCATACCAGGCGCACCGGGTGCCGGCTGCTACGGTCACTACCACAGTGGCAGTGGCATACACGGCCAACATAGGCGTCACACGACGACCGAGGTGGTCCCACAGGTCGAAAGCGACCACAAAGATCCATCAGGCTACCCCAAGCTTCCCAAGGCCCGCCGGCTGGGGGAGAGTCCCCAGGGGTCCTTCCTCGGGCGCACCATGTCCATATCCACCACGCGAGTGCAGAGTGGTACAGCCGAACGAGCTCCTCCTTAAGGGATCGGGCATCAAGGCCGTCTTTTCCCTCGCCCTATTACCACGAAGGCCATACATGAGGGAGTCCTCATGCAGTGTGGGCGGAGGCGTCGACTCCTCAAACCACCAGTTTCCCAGGCAGACTGACCGAGGTCAGGAGCACCGGAGGCCGCCATCCGACTGCAAGTGCGTCTGCGAGTCGGTAGGCTCACACTGGGACTGACAGTGGCGGACCGCTGGGAGTGTAGTCAGGCAAATGGGCTTCCCGCCTGGCGCCATCAGGATCTCCACATCACAGCGAATAGGGCACACGGTATCACGGGCACTCAAACAGAAGAATCTGTACTTAGGTACTGGTCCAGGCTGGACCTTAAGTAAAAGCATGTAAACGGCGACTCAGGGCGCCTTCGTATGCCGTTTCGCATCCCTTAGGGGGGGAAAAACAGTCCACATCTCAGTGATGGGCCGATAACACTTAACACAAAGACGCACATATCCTGGGGAACAGCAAAACAAGCAATAAGCGGGGTAAATAGGCGTGTAAACACACTCTGGATAGAGCGCCAAACCACGCCCCGGTTGGGATAAGGCATATGCAGGAGGGTGGGCAAGAAAACGCCTGAGTTCAGGCCATATATAGTCGCGACACACGTAGACTGGTCTGGATCCCGCAAGTGCCATGGGACCAGACCACACACCGAAAATCGCAATGCCGATGACAGCGGCATCCGTTGCGCAACGTCGTATGGGCTTCAAGGCCCGAAGAGCTCAGAAATATGAAGGTCAGTCGCCCCACCTGGTTTCCCAAGGATTCAGCAGGGGGGGGAGTGACGAATAGAAGAAGAGAGGGGCCATCCTCCTCTGGATTCAGCAGGGGGGGGTATATGGCCACTCTGACGGCAGGTCACCGAAAGATGGAAGAGAGCAAGCAAGTAAGGGACGATCCGTCGACCTCACAGGCGCTCCAAATGCATCAGGGGAGAGCTCAGGGCGCTGATCAGGCACCCCTGGCTGCAATCGCCCGGGTGAGTGCTGCCAAGTCCGAGACATGGATCTTGGTCTTGTGCTTGCGGATGTACTCCATGAAGGGAGTATTAACCCGCGGCACGACCGAGGAGACGGGTTCCCAGGTGTCGTGGGACGGCCCATAGCCTCGCCAACGAACCTTGAACTCCAGGCCTCCGGGTGCCGAGGCGTTAGGACGCTGAGCCAGGATCTTCTCGACAGTATAGTCGTCCTGCTCAGCATAATTGTCGTCCGAATCAGCCTCATGTGCGGCGTAGTCCAGGGACACATGTTGGCCACGGAGGCCGGGTTCCCGCACACGGAGTTGACTCTTGTGGCGCTCCCGGAACTGTCCGTGACCCACCTTGATGCGGTAGGTGTCCTCACCAATCCTGCGGACCACCTCTCCGGGTGTGAACCAGGTTTTGGTGCGGTGGGTGCCCATAGGGCGGGGTCTGATCACCCACACCGGGTCTCCCACCCTGAACTTCTGCGCTGTCGAGCTCGGGGCGGACTTCTGACGCTCAGCATGCTCCTTCTCGAGCTGCTGGCGGATGTCCCGCGACGTTTGCTCTTGCCGCGCGAACAATTCCTTGGCGTCCATAGCCATGCCATCACCAGACAAGGGAAGTCCCCGCCCCAGGGGGTCCCTGCCGAACAGAATCTGGTGAGGGGACAAACCACCGGGAGTGGGGGTGTCATGATGGGCCTTCAGAGCAGGCCACATCTCCTCAAACCAGTTCCGCCGTGGATTGGTGATGTGAATCTTGCGCAGCTTCTCGAACAGCTGCCGTCCAGCCACTTCAGCACGGCCGTTAGACCGGCTGAGATAGGCGACGCTCTTGGCATGTCGTATTCCCATGAGGGAACACATAGCCTTGAACCAGCCACCAGTAAACTGGGGCCCTTGGTCACTGCAAATGGTGCGGGGGATGTCAAAGACGGTCAGCCAATGATGAATCATCATGACTGCCACTTCCTTGGCAAGCAACCCCTTTTTGCGTGCCGGAACGGCTACTACGTAGCCACTGTGGCGATCCACACAAAGAACCACACAGTCAAAGATCTCCTTGCCAATGTGCACTTCGGGCATGGAGAAGACGTCCATGGCCACGCTCTCCATGGGCTGGTCAGGAACCCGGGTCCATTGGGCTTCCCCCTTGACGTTCCGGTTATCGGGATTGCAGGCCTGACAGACCGAGCAACCCTTCCTGAACTTCTTGATGGCCGTGTAGAGACCGATATGGTCGATCTGGAACCGACGCTGCATGTCAAGGGCTTGCTTCTTGACCCCTGGGTGCAGCATGTGGTGGTGCCAAGCTTCACATAGCTCGAGCACCCGGGACTCCGGTACTAGCAGCTTACCATTCCGGTAGAGCTTGCCATCTTCCTCAGTCAGCCCCTGTGGCCACTTCTGCCCGTCATCAGGGTCGGTCACAGCCCTATACTCGGCCGCAAAGGCCTCAGACTTGGCGTAATCGTCGGTCCGGTCGTCCTGGAGGCAAGATTCAGGGAAGAGGTGCTTGTCGGACTCAGCTCCATCAGGGGCGAGTACTCTGACCGCTCTGCCCATCCTCGTTCCGAGGGGGGCATCCGCAGCCATGACGACGAAGCATTTAACACCCTCCTCCTCCATCAGGCGCTCCATTTCAATGATCTTCTTGGCTTCAGCGGTCTCAGCCTCATCGCCATGGGCAGAGATATCCGTCATTCCCTTGCTGGCGGGATAGGCCCACCTGCTGAGACAGTCCGCCACGGTGTTATCCTTCCCAGGAATATACACAACCGTGAGGTCGAACTTGGCCAAGGTGTCATGCCATCTTGCCCGTCGGGAGGCGGGACCAGAGGGGGTGTCCACGTGCTCCTTGTGCCACGACTGCAGACTCTGATGGTCGGTGCAGACGGTGACAGGATGGAGGGCTATGTACCCAGCCCATTTCCTGAGAGCCATGACGATGGCATACGCCTCCTTTTCTCGGGGCCTCCACGTCCTCCTCTGGCCTTCCGCCAGGACTCGGCTCCAGAAGGCCACGGGCACGTGCCTCCCATCGTCAAGCACTTGTTCCAACACAGCGCCAACGGCGCAGTCGGAAGCGTCGCTGCGCAGGACGAACCCTCAGTCGGGATCCACGAGGTGCAGACCCACTGCGGATAGCAGCGCCTGCTTCATCCCCTCAAAGGCACGGTCGGATTCTTCAGTCCAGACCAGAGCCTTCTTGGACCTCTTCTTGGTCCCCTCTCGGTTGCCCTTGAGCATGGTCGTCATGGGGGCTGCGTACTCGGCATACATCTTGATATACCCCGAGTAGTAGTTGCAGAACCCCAGATACGCCCGTAGCTCAGAGACCGTTTTGGGCTTTTCCCAGTGCTCGATCGCGGCCACCTTGCCAGGTATGGGCTTCCGCTGCCCGTTCCCGACTACGTGGCCAGCGAAGACCACCTCGCTTACCGCAATGGTGGCCTTGTCACTGCTGCCCGTGAGTTTGTGCCGAACCAGAAGGTCCAGCACTCGAGTGACGTCCCTTTCATGTGCCTCCAGGAGCTCCTCGTAGCTCATACTGGGGTCCCCAGACGCGATGATCACGTCGTCCGCGAAGGGGTCCGCACAGTCACGCACCGGCTCAGGCAGGTTCTCCAGCATCCGCTGAAAAGCTGCATTGCCGTTGGTAACGCCCATGGGCATCACCTTCCACTGGAGAGGTCCAAGTGGAGTGCTCATGGCTGTGCAGGCACGGGACTCCTCGGCGAGAGGCATCTGATGATAACCATGTTTCAGGTCAATCTGTGAGGATCCTCCGCCGGTGTTGTTTTTGCAGCATGTCCTCAATGAGGGGCAGCGTATAGCTGTCATGCTGCGTTTGGGCGTTCAGGCCGCGGTAGTCGACCACGAGCCGCCATTCACCGGCCACCTTCTTGGGGACGACGAAGCACGGAGAGGCCCATTCGGAGTGGCACGGCTCGAGCCAGCCTCTCTCGATGAAGTCACGGAGGATCTTCTTCATGGCCTCCTTCCTCTCGCCCCTCAGGGAAAACTCCCGGTGCCGATACACACGGGGGTCCTGCTTCAGTCGTATCTTGGCCTGGCCATACGGTCCACGCACCGGTGGGGGAAACACAGGCTTTCCGCTGAAGAAGGTGTCCCCATACTTCTGCTTCAGCCTGGCCCTCAATGCCTGGATCTTGGGGCAATCATCGGACTCCGCCTTGGCTTTTCCGGGCACCTGGACCACTGAGCTTACTTGAGGGGTAGCGACCCCGCTCGGCTTCGGCTCAGGTGGTCTTCCCAGGTGGCCCAAAGGGCCATCTCTGGTCTTGCCTCGGAACAGATCGCCGTAGGTGGGTGGGTTACCGCCAGGCGGCTCGTCCTGGCTGGACATATGATCCAGCACCCTCTGCACGGAGGTATTCCCATCATAGGAACCGGAGACGATCGAGTCCACTTCCCACCAGGCTTTGTCCTGGCCCTTGCCCTCACGCTGGTTTCCGCAGTCGTGAAAGGGCTGATCCATATACCCCTGAACCAGATCCAACTCCTCCTCAGTGAGGGGGTCTTCCGATTCTCCGATGTCAACAGGGGGAACCGCAAAGCATTGTCGCCATGGCTCTGCTATGATGCGGTTGACACAGACGAAGTCCGTGGTGTCGGCCTGATCAAGGCCCCCATCCACATAGTGGAATTCCGTTGGCCATCTCTGGGGTGGCATGGGCTGTCCCTTAGCGTCCTGATAGACACTGTCTCCAGCTGGTAGGACGACCTTGTTTAAGGTCATGTTGGTCAATGAGACTACCCAATGTCGGGTACTTTCCTCCTCGGTGCATCCCATAGGAACAACCAGCACTGCCTTGGAGCGGTCCTTGCGAATCTTCGCTATCGCTCTTGGAATGTCCCAACGGGGGCAATGGATCCACATCAATCCCTGATGCGGACCCCAGTGCTTCTTCCACGCGGAGTCCTGGGCCCTCCAGTACTTCTCACAAACCCGAAGATGGGCGGAGGTTCCTGAAGAGAACGCATCCAGGGCCAGATCCGAAGCTCCCAGGTCCGCGACCACTGGGCTCGCCACTTCCGGCATTACGCCGTACTGCTGGTGCAACGGCAGCAGTGACAGCACTCAATTATACACTGATGTGATCAGAATTTCAATGATTCTCAGATGTACATTAGTGCAGTACATTTTCCGCTTCATTTCATTTTCCGTTCGCCGCCAGATGTCGCCTGTGAGCGCGCGTCGAGTCGCATTTGTCTTTCGTGATTTCCCAATCGGATTTATTTAAATTATTTGGAATGATTTCACGTTGTGTCATTATGTGCGATGAATGCGCATTGAGATTCTATGTCTGCTCCATGTTTGTAGACCGGGTTTTCGTACTCTTCATATTCCACCATGGAGTTCAAAGGACTTACAAGTGCTTCGCATATGTCGCTCCCAGAGGCTGGATATGGGTCTGAAGAGGGTTATGTGGGTTCGGAGATATCAGGGGCAGTGACGGGCGTTACGACCCCTGGGGCATCAAGGCTAGAGGCTTCGCAGTTACAACAAAGATCAACCACTATGCAGCGGTTACATGGTAGCAGAGGAAATCATGTCGTGAAAGGGCTGATCCATATACCCCTGAACCAGATCCAACTCCTCCTCAGTTAGGGGGTCTTCCGATTCTCCGATGTCAACAGGGGGAACAGCAAAGCATTGTCGCCATGGCTCTGCTATGATGCGGTTGACACAGACGAAGTCCGTGGTGTCGGCCTGATCAAGGCCCCCATCCACATAGTGGAATTCCGTTGGCCATCTCTGGGGTGGCATGGGCTGTCCCTTAGCGTCCTGATAGACACTCTCTCCAGCCGGTAGGACGACCTTGTTTAAGGTCATGTTGGTCAATGAGACTACCCAATGTCGGGTACTTTCCTCCTCGGTGCATCCCATAGGAACAACCAGCACTGCCTTGGAGCAGTCCTTGCGAATCTTCGCTATCGCTCTTGGAATGTCCCAACGGGGGCAATGGATCCACATCAATCCCTGATGCGGACCCCAGTGCTTCTTCCACGCGGAGTCCTGGGCCCTCCAGTACTTCTCACAAACCCGAAGATGGGCGGAGGTTCCTGGAGAGAGCGCATCCAGGGCCAGATCCGAAGCTCCCAGGTCCGCGACCACCGGCTCGCCACTTCCGGCATTACGCCGTACTGCTGGTGTAACGGCAGCAGTGACAGCACTCAATTATACACTGATGTGATCAGAATTTCAATGATTCTCAGATGTACATTAGTGCAGTACATTTTCCGCTTCATTTCATTTTCCGTTCGCCGCCAGATGTCGCCTGTGAGCGCGCGTCGAGTCGCATTTGTCTTTCGTGATTTCCCAATCGGATTTATTTAAATTATTTGGAATGATTTCACGTTGTGTCATTGTGTGCGATGAATGCGCATTGAGATTCTATGTCTGCTCCATTTTTGTAGACCGGGTTTTCGTACTCTTCATATTCCACCATGGAGTTCAAAGGACTTAGAAGTGCTTCGCATATGTCGCTCCCAGAGGCTGGATATGGGTCTGAAGAGGGTTATGTGGGTTCGGAGATATCAGGGGCAGTGACGGGCGTTACGACCCCTGGGGCATCAAGGCTACAGGCTTCGCAGTTACAACAAAGATCAACCACTATGCAGCGGTTACATGGTAGCAGAGGAAATCATGTCGTGAAAGGGCTGATCCATATACCCCTGAACCAGATCCAACTCCTCCTCAGTTAGGGGGTCTTCCGATTACCGGATGTCAACAGGGGGAACCGCAAAGCATTGTCGCCATGGCTCTGCTATGATGCGGTTGACACAGACGAAGTCCGTGGTGTCGGCCTGATCAAGGCCCCCATCCACATAGTGGAATTCCGTTGGCCATCTCTGGGGTGGCATGGGCTGTCCCTTAGCGTCCTGATAGACACTCTCTCCAGCCGGTAGGACGACCTTGTTTAAGGTCATGTTGGTCAATGAGACTACCCAATGTCGGGTACTTTCCTCCTCGGTGCATCCCATAGGAACAACCAGCACTGCCTTGGAGCGGTCCTTGCGAATCTTCGCTATCGCTCTTGGAATGTCCCAACGGGGGCAATGGATCCACATCAATCCCTGATGCGGACCCCAGTGCTTCTTCCACGCGGAGTCCTGGGCCCTCCAGTACTTCTCACAAACCCGAAGATGGGCGGAGGTTCCTGGAGAGAACGCATCCAGGGCCAGATCCGAAGCTCCCAGGTCCGCGACCACCGGCTCGCCACTTCCGGCATTACGCCGTACTGCTGGTGTAACGGCAGCAGTGACAGCACTCAATTATACACTGATGTGATCAGAATTTCAATGATTCTCAGATGTACATTAGTGCAGTACATTTTCCGCTTCATTTCATTTTCCGTTCGCCGCCAGATGTCGCCTGTGAGCGCGCGTCGAGTCGCATTTGTCTTTCGTGATTTCCCAATCGGATTTATTTAAATTATTTGGAATGATTTCACGTTGTGTCATTTTGTGCGATGAATGCGCATTGAGATTCTATGTCTGCTCCATTTTTGTAGACCGGGTTTTCGTACTCTTCATATTCCACGATGGAGTTCAAAGGACTTACAAGTGCTTCGCATATGTCGCTCCCAGAGGCTGGATATGGATCTGAAGAGGGTTATGTGGGTTCGGAGATATCAGGGGCAGTGACGGGCGTTACGACCCCTGGGGCATCAAGGCTACAGGCTTCGCAGTTACAACAAAGATCAACCACTATGCAGCGGTTACATGGTAGCAGAGGAAATCATGTCGTGAAAGGGCTGATCCATATACCCCTGAACCAGATCCAACTCCTCCTCAGTTAGGGGGTCTTCCGATTCTCCGATGTCAACAGGGGGAACCGCAAAGCATTGTCGCCATGCCTCTGCTATGATGCGGTTGACACAGACGAAGTCCGTGGTGTCGGCCTGATCAAGGCCCCCATCCACATAGTGGAATTCCGTTGGCCATCTCTGGGGTGGCATGGGCTGTCCCTTAGCGTCCTGATAGACACTCTCTCCAGCCGGTAGGACGACCTTGTTTAAGGTCATGTTGGTCAATGAGACTACCCAATGTCGGGTACTTTCCTCCTCGGTGCATCCCATAGGAACAACCAGCACTGCCTTGGAACGGTCCTTGCGAATCTTCGCTATCGCTCTTGGAATGTCCCAACGGGGGCAATGGATCCACATCAATCCCTGATGCGGACCCCAGTGCTTCTTCCACGCGGAGTCCTGGGCCCTCCAGTACTTCTCACAAACCCGAAGATGGGCGGAGGTTCCTGGAGAGAACGCATCCAGGGCCAGATCCGAAGCTCCCAGGTCCGCGACCACCGGCTCGCCACTTCCGGCATTACGCCGTACTGCTGGTGTAACGGCAGCAGTGACAGCACTCAATTATACACTGATGTGATCAGAATTTCAATGATTCTCAGATGTACATTAGTGCAGTACATTTTCCGCTTCATTTAATTTCCCGTTCGCCGCCAGATGTCGCCTGTGAGCGCGCGTCGAGTCGCATTTGTCTTTCGTGATTTCCCAATCGGATTTATTTAAATTATTTGGAATGATTTCACGTTGTGTCATTATGTGCGATGAATGCGCATTGAGATTCTATGTCTGCTCCATTTTTGTAGACCGGGTTTTCGTACTCTTCATATTCCACCATGGAGTTCAAAGGACTTACAAGTGCTTCGCATATGTCGCTCCCAGAGGCTGGATATGGGTCTGAAGAGGGTTATGTGGGTTCGGAGATATCAGGGGCAGTGACGGGCGTTACGACCCCTGGGGCATCAAGGCTAGAGGCTTCGCAGTTACAACAAAGATCAACCACTATGCAGCGGTTACATGGTAGCAGAGGAAATCATGACTCTGCTTCTGGAATCTCCACGGATACTCTGAGATCTTCGAACTTTAGTCGGGCTATCACTCGTAGAGAGTCACTGCGTGTTCCCTCTGAGGTTACCTTCGTGGCATCTCCCCAACAAACCGAGGAACATCCGTCAGAGTGCCCTTACTGTGGCCATAAGCACTGGCCTGGAGTTCATACCTGTGCTGATTGTTGTATGAACGCCCCACCCAACCTTAAACCCGGTCGAGAATCTCCCTCCTCGAGTGAATCTGGTTCCTCCTCTCACGCTTTGCCTGATCTTGAAGACAGCAGCAGCGAAGGAGAGCAGTCTGATACTGGAATTAGTGGTGATTACTGGGAAAACCACTTCCAGCAGATTTGGAATGAGGAAATCCTGCACAGGCAGAATTGGCTGCTGGCGGAGGCGGGCTATCGTGGCCACGTGAGGGACTGGTTCAGGGCGTCGTGCCAGTTCCTCAGGGACAGCGGCCGGTCGAGATTCGACGCCCAATTGCAGGAGCAAGAGGACTGGGAGGAGCTGATGGACCAGTTCGACCACCAGGCAGCCGTGATGGTGCAGATGGCCATCATCGCCGAGGAGAGACGCCAGAATGTGCGTCAGCACGCTGGTCCGTCGGGCGCCTGGGGTTCGAACGACGACGAGGTCGACGAAATGAGGTGTGATTCGACACATTCGCACCTCTCCAGGGAGCAACTGTCCAAGCTTCCCAGCTCCATCTCCAGTGTTGACACTTGGGTCGACGAGGTGAGAAGCAAAGGAAAGGGGACGAGATGCCCTTCCTGTGGCGAATGCGCCAAGGACTGCTCCTGTCGAAGGCAGATTTCGTCGCTGGAGAAACAGGGTGAAGGAGTTGAAGAAGGCCGCCAAGGAGAAAAAGAGGGATGATGACAGCAAGTGGAAGGAGATGGAGCAGAAGCTGGAGAAGCTTACAGATCTGGTACAAAATCTGAGCACTACTGGGCTCACTGGACCAGCGCCTACAATGGCAAGCCACCCAGCACCTACCTCCTCAGCTGCACCTGCATCCACGCCTTACGGCGTTCCACATTCTCCGGCACCCCCAGCTTTTACTGGCCACCATCCAGCTTTTACTGGAATTTCTGGTATCCCCCCTACTGGATTGGGAAGTCCTATTGGGTTCAATCTGGGTACCGAAGGAGGAGAATCTTCGTCGGAGAGGTCTGTACTGTCGGTTGGTACTGTCGGAGATATTGATGGAGAAGCAAGGACCACCGTGAAGGAGCGATCCATGGCTTTGAAGAAGAAGGACCGGCAGCAGAAAGAAAACGAAGCAAAAATCAAAGAAAAGCAGAAGAAATTGAAGGAGATGAGACTGCATCAAGCGCAACCAACGCCGTTCGTGCAGCCTACTGTGGACCAGGCGTTGCTGGCGGCCGCAATTGCGCACGCACAGGCAATGGGAGGCGCCGCAGTCAACCCAGTGTTCGTCAATCCGGTCGGCACAGCCACAAATTTCAACCTGAACCACTTGCTGAATCCGTTGCACATGAGGCTGAGGGGTTCAGTAATGAAGCAGCCTAAGTTCTCTGGGCACCCCAATTACTGGGCTTCGTTCGAACGACAGTTCATGGTGTGGCTGCAGACGGAGAAGCTTGACAAGGAACTCTGGATCCTTGGGTTGATGGACTGCTTGACTGGCAAACTCAGGGAAAGTACCTACAATCTTTATGTCGAAAGACAAAATCAAGGGAATCCCCTGACTTATGAGGAGCTGTACCGAAGTCTCAAGAAGAAAGGCTCTCGACTTCCTGAAGATCATTACAGGAACCGTCTGGAGAACTTCAGGGCGATCAAGAAATTGTTTCTGGAAAAAATTCAAATTGCAAGACAAGATTGGGAGTTTTTGGTGCAAGAGGCGGAGAACTCTGGAGAAGGACTTTTTGAAGGCGAAATGAAGAAGATCCTCCTGAGCAAGCTCACACCGGAGACCAAGCAGAAGATCAGGGACTCTCAGGCGGACCCAAAACTCCTGGGCAACTGGGTTGAAGTCCAAGGATTACCGGAAACTATGGGAAAAATGGCTGTTCGTGAGTTGCTACACTCTATCAGTGCTACTGGATTGAAGGACGTCACTATTCGTGAGGGCGGATGGAGAGTTGGTTTCCACGATTCTGAACAGTCGGAGTTTTTCTGCAGCATGGAGGATGGAAAAGTGAAGTATAAGGGAACAGTTTTGAGGGTACGACTGTGGATCTTCTCGTATGGAGTCGAGCAGATCTGGGACCAACTTGAAAAGTATGCAAACTTAGAACGCCAGAAGTCCCAGGATGCACATGGCTTCGGAGGCAAGGTCAACGCCGTTGGTGAGAAGGGATGCTCTGTGTGCATTGCCCTTGGAAAAGAAGGTCGAGCGGCGACTCACACGACCGCAGATCACAGATGGACGCCCTCAGATCTCAAGACAATTCAGTCCAAAATGGATGGAAAGGGAAATTCTCCCAAAAATCCCCAGCAGGATGGAGCACGAGATGCTGACCAGCATGGAAGGAGAAAGGGCAAAGGACAGTCCAAAGGAAAGATTAGAGACTGGACACCAAAAGATTACTCGCAGCAAGGCGGAGATCCAAGTGGCTCAAGATGGACCGATGCTGGTGGAAAATTTGGTGGAAAATCTGGTGAAAAAGGTGGCAAAGGCCAAGGAAAGTCCGGGAATCAAGATGATTCCAAGGTGAATGGCAACCCCCTGTACGCGGAGACGCCAGCGAACAAGACCTTCGGCAACAACAAGGATACTGGAGGTCGAGGCAAGGGCAGATCCAACGAATCCAACCCCAATTCCAACACCTCCAACAACAAAGGCCAAGGAGGTAAGAAAGGTGGTGGTGGAAAATCATTTGGTGGTCGTGGACGTGGAAAAGGAGTGAATGCTGTCGAAGCAGGAGATTAATGGGTTGACGAAGGACAAGTACAGGACGTACAGCCGAACGAAGAATAAGAATGGCAATAGGGAAGCCAACTTGACCCAAATCCCAACACTGGGGTTGAGTGGCAGGAGACAAAACCCATCAGCTTAGTTGGGGCGGTGGATGGACGCTGCTGGGACCGGCTGGCGCGCTCCTCCGGCCTCCTGTACCCTGCCTGGGTCCTCAGCGCTGTCCGGCGAGGCAAGCAGCGCCAGTTTGTCTGCTGGATCCAGGTCAGGAAGACGGATGGTAAGGTTAAACTTGCCAGATGTCTGATTGACAATGGTTCAGAGGTGAATCTGGTGAGAAAAGGCTTTCTGCAGGAGGATGAGGCGAAGATGTCCTCCAGCCCTGTCCAACTGGAGGGAGTCAGCGGACATCGCCTTGACGGTGGCGACAGAGAAGCAGAATTGACGGTCAGATTGGTGAACAATCTGTGTGGAGCGTGGAAGAGACGGTCACTGAGGAATGGTTCTCTGGAAAATTCTATGAAGCCAGTATAAAGTATGATTTATTCTTGGGTCAACCTTGGCTTCACGCTCACCGTGTGTCGCCCATGGGACACAGGACATGCTTCCTCCAGGATCCGTCGACCAGCGACCCGTCTGACCTGTATTATCTGCACCCATATACCAAGAGTATCCACCAATTCAAGGAACGAAATAAGCTGCATTTTCAGCAAGATGGGCAGGAATGGACAAGGAATCAAGAAGAATTCGACGAAGGAAAGGTGTAATCTTTGAACTGCAAGAAGTGGAAGTCAGTTTGCTATCGTGTAGTCGACAAATGGCGGGACATTCTGGTGGATTATTTCGAAAAGAACCACAATTTTCGTCCTGAAGTTGATGCTTTTGCAAACAAAAAGAATAAAAGATTTCCGAAGTTCTACGACGATGCCTGGAGTGAGGACTGGTCTGAACCTCTTTGGATCGATCCGCCCTTCGACGTTTTCCCTCGTGTAGTGCAGAAGCTGAAGCAATCCGGCGCAAAGGCGATTTTAATTGTCCCCAATTGGCCAAGACAAGGGTGGTTCAAGGACATTATGGACATTTCAATCGACATTGTCGAGCTACCTCACAAGGGAGTGAAGCTGTATTGCGAAGACAATGGCAAGCCTTTGCCACAGCGTTCGTGGAGCACGTTGGCGTGCTTAGTTGACGGGAATCTGGGAGATTATTGGCAAGATGGCAGTGAAATGGGAACAGAAGAGGTCATTTCAAATTCCTCAAGAATCGGCGAAATTGAGGTGGATGAAGACGATCGAGAGCGAAATCCCGACGTATCGTCGCGGAAGGAGGGAAGGACAATCGGCGTCCCTCAAGAGAACGCCTCCATCCATTACAATTGGTCCCCATCAGACAAGAATCAAGCCAAAAATGTCAAGATTTCAAGCAAGTTCTCGCCTGAATTGACAGGAATGAAGCTGAATTCGTCCGACCATCCCTTCAAGACATTCCTGGACCCCTTTCATTGGTGGGATCCCACGGAGGAGTGAGCTCAGGTGAGCTTCATCGGCCAACAATGCGACGAAGAAGTTTGGAATGAAGTAGCCAAGAACATGAGACCACGACCAACAATTCGCAAATTGGTGGACATAATGTCGGTGATTAAATGTGGGAATTAGGTCGACGGAGACAAGATATCTGCAAGAAGGGACGCAGTGTTCGAAGATTATCAAGATGACGTGCTGAGTGGGAAGTTGTGGAAAAACCCCCCAATTCGATGTGAAAATGGGGAAGCCAAGATTGAGATAATCGAAGGCTCAAAGGTGCACAAACAACGTCCATTCTATCTACACGGCACCAAAGCAGATGCCCTGCGAAAGATTATTGAGCGCAATCTCTATGAGTTCGGTTGGTTGGAGAGCTGCATGAGTTCTGAGTGGTGTTCAGCACCATTTACTGTGCCAAAACCCCCACCTGCTGACCAATCCAGCATAGATGCTTGGCGTCTAGTGGTGGATTACAGAGCCGTGAATGCCGCCACAGTACCAGACGCGCATCCTCTTCCTCTGATCGAGAAGGAGATCGCCGCGAGAGCCAAAGGCAAGCTCTTTACTGTGTTGGCTTTGCGCCATGGCTTTCATCAGATGCCCCTTCGAAAGGAGGATAGGCATTTGACGGCAATGTGCGCGCCCTGTGGCACTGTCCAGTGGACTGTACTGCCGATGGGTCTGAAGAATGCGCCGTGGATGTTCCAGAAGATGATGGAGACTATTTTATTTCAGAAGCACAAAGATCTGGATTTACAAGAATTCTGCAGCATCTACATCGACAACCTTCTGATTGCCACGCTGTTGGGAAAAAACTTTGATGAATGCCTGAAGTTGCACGAAGAACAAGTTCGAAAAGTTCTCGAAGTTTTTCGACAAGAGAAGCTCGTGCGTGGACCCAAGAAGGGCAAAATGTTCCTCCAGAGTGTGGAATTTTGTGGCTCTGTCTTGGAGGATGGGACAAGAAGACCAGCCCCAGGAAAAATGGCTGCCCTGCAGCTCTGGGAAAGGCCTAAAACCATCACGCAGCTTCGTGCCTTTTTAGGCTGCTGCAATTACTACCATGAGTTCCTTCCTCTGGACCCATCTTCTCACGACCAAAAACCAGCTCATTCGGACTTAATCCAGTGTAATTCTTGGTGCGATGGTATCTCCTCAAGACACAGTAAATTGTCTCCAACCAATTGTAGTCTTTTTCAGTCGCCAGAATTTTTCTCAGAATGCTAATAAGAATCCTTCCAGCGCATTCATCAGGGAGAGCTCGATGGGTGTAGACTCGGGCACGAAGATGATGAACACCCAATAGAGCACACATGTTCTCCCACCAAGTCCCAATGAACTCTTTCCCACTGTCCGTCAGAATTTCACTGGGAACATCCCAGTTACTCATCCACTGACTTGCAGTGCACTTGGCAGCCATTTCAGAGGTGAGATGCTTCGTGTTGCAAGGGAGGACTTGGATGTAGCCACTGTGGCGGTCTTGAATTAACAAAACCCCATCGATAGGCTTCCTCGTGTAGAGACATTCCTCTTGGATTTGTCCCAACTCGAAGACATCCGCCGTCACCTTGTCGAACAACCTCTCAGGAATTGGTAACCCCTTCAGTAGTCCTTCTGCCTTTTGATTCTTTGGGATGGTCGCCTGATATTGCTTGCATCCTTTGGCAACTCGTTCACAGGCACCCTTGTGTACACTCTGTGGCGTAGCTCCTACTCCAGCACACGAGAATGTGTGTGGGCTGTCTCATTCCGATGCCAATGTTTGACATATTCGTCAATCAGACAATCAGGAACACAAATCCGTCCTTGCCAAAATAACTTGTCGTCTTGGATTTTGAAATCAGACGTCTCTTCAGAGTCGTAAGGCTTGTCCCCTTTCAACTTGTGGTAAACAGACCCAAAGAACCTGTCCTCCTTGTACATCTTCGTCCAATCCACATAGAGGAAGGAAGTTTCCTTGTCCTTTTGTTGTGGAGGGAGCGGGGATTTCGCTTTGGATCTTGTCGTAGGAAACACATTCAGGAGTGGCAGCGACGACTCAGAGTCAGAGTTAACTCCTGCAGTCTGATCTGCTTTGGTAATCTCCTTGCATTTGACCAAATCCACCTTCATCCGATTTTTAGTCGAACATTGGAGACAATGTTTCTTGATCAGTGCTTGTTGCTCCTTGTCGAACTCGATCACTTCAGCTTTATCCGTCGCTGTCCCATGAAAACTCACTTCAGAGTAAGCCTCTGAGGCTGGGTAGGCCCAGCGACTCAGGGCGTCCCCCACTGTATTGTAGCGACCCGGAATGTAAGTCACATGGAGGTCAAATCTGCTGAGAGTTTCATGCCAACGGCCTCTCCTCCCTGCTGGTCCACCAGGGGTATCCACATGTTTTGTCCTCCAGCTCTCCAGTGACTTGTGGTCAGTCAGTACCTCAACGCGATGGCCCAAGATCCAACCTTCATAACGCCGTAAGGCACAAAGGATTGCGTAGGCTTCTTGTTCCCTTGGACTCCAATTTCGCTGTCTTGTTGTAAGCTTGCGAGACCAGATAGCCAGAGGGTGATGGTGACCTTCGTCATCGACTTGTTCGATCGTAGCACCAATGGCGTAACGACTGGCGTCTGTACGAATATAAAAAGGTCTTCCATCCAACCACGGAGTCTTTAATGTAACCACATTTGCCAGTGCTTCCTTGAGACCAGTAAATGCCTCTTCACATTCTGGCGTCCACTTGAGCTTGACTTGAGATCCCTTCTTTCCTTCTATTTTGCCAACCTTGAGTAACTCTGTCAGTCCTTGCGCTAGAAGGCGGTTAGGTCTTTCCTCATGAAGGATGCTCCTGCCTTTTTTTAGTGCTACAGATACCTACGGGGCTGGGGTCCTTGAGAAATCCCCCCCCTTTCCATGTGGAGGCCATGAGCAGACCTCTGTCAGGAATGATTTCCCTGGCGGGACGGGACCAGTGATGTATCATCCAAGGCAGTGCTACGACGCCTCGCAATGGTTTGAGAGGATCAAGGATTTAGAAGCCAAGTGGATCCAAGCCAAAGTGGAAAGTCAAGCAGATTGGTTGAATTTCAAAAATAAGTCAAGAACGCAAGGAAAACCCTTCGAGAAAGGCCAGCAAGTTTGGCTTCGTAAGTCAGACGAGACCCTGAAGGACGACAACAAATTGTTACCTTTGTGGGATGGCCCATTCCAAGTCAGTGGTCAACTAAGTGAGACTACATTCAACATTCAGATTGAGCCAGGCAGGCATCAAGAAGTACATCGAGATCGTTTGAAGGCCGAAGTACCCTGCCCCAAAGGAAGGTTCAAGCCTCTCTATTGGACTTCGAAGTACCTGAGCGACAGGAAGATGGTCACAAGCAGTCTCGAGTTGGAGAAGATTCTTGATTACAAGAAAAATGCTCGGAACAAGTGGTACTTTCTGGGCAGATGGAAAGGATTCGGTCCAGAGGAGGACAAATGGGAGCCAGCTTCAAGCTTCATCCATGGGTATACGGACACTTTCATCAAGTTCCTTAAGAAACACCCTGAGATTGACAAAGAGCTCTCGCTGATCAAGGATTGTGTCATCAAGGAGGACTTACAAGCACAAGAAGAAGCTCCAATTGTGGCATCATCCATTCAAGACAAGATCTGATCAGAATTCAACTCGCCGAAACTTTCGAAAAGGTTTACGGTCGACATATACCCTTGGCATGGGGACAATACAGTCCTGACACATCGTCTATGTGGTTCGATGAACAGATGATGGGACATTCTGGGATCATCCTGGTCATTCCATCCATCATTCCCATCATGGTCATCATATGAATCATGTGCTTCATCTCAGATGATTCCAATTCGAAGATCCGAAAGGCCTTTATCCTCAACCACGACGACACTATCGCCTTTTGCTGTCGACTGGACCCCTCTACTCGCCTTGGGAAGGACTCGTTCGAGTTCGTGCTCATTACAGAGATTCTGGCACATGACTGAGTCTGATTCGTTTCATGTGTTTGACGGATCTACTGAAAATGTGATTTCCATCAGCTCTTACATTGAGACAGTTGGTTTGTTTTCCAATCGACCACTGTCAACGGGCTTATATAGACCAACTGACGACGATGGTGTTCTTACTTTTGTCGACTCGCTGTTCATCTGTGGATTGTGTTGGAATCCCCCTCAGAATCAGCTCAATTTTGGCAAATTCCCAGTACCAAGCATTGGATGCTTATACATTCTGGGACTATAACAAGCGGAGGGGGGCTCCACGAGATGGGGACGGGCATTGTGCGGGCTGCGATGCCTCTGAACGGTTTGTGTCGGACGTGGAAGTCAGATTGCATGATATGCACGTGCATGATCAAGTATTTATAACAAAGAAGGATGACCATGTTGAGGAAATTTCAATGAAGCAATGATACATCATATGTTGTGGAGGGTGTGGAAAAGTAGGATTAAATGAATCCTTCGTGTTTCGTCCTTGGTCTGGCTTTTCCTTTGCTGGTGCGAAGCATCATCAAAAGAAAAGCCCTATTACGTTTCTAGCCATTTTCGGGTCACCTTTCTATGTCGGAAATGGAGCCGGGCGGTGACAAACAAAGGCAAAAACACGCCTTTGCCTTGTGTTTAAGCTAGCAGCGCAAGGACAGGGAGGGTGCATTGGGCAAGATTAGCGACACAGGGTGCAAATGGCATACAATTGACATATTCATAACTCGGGCCCATTGTATCGGATTTTGACGAAATCAAAGGCAATTTTGGTCAATTTGGGGGTGTTCTGTTCATTTTTGAGCTCAAAAAGGCGGCTGCGTGCGCTGAGAACCGTGAAATCGAAAAGCGGTGCTAAAAGAAAATGACGGCGGTTTTCCAATTAAACACCAAGATGAGGCTGGTAGAATCATTTATAAATCTGGTCTTAGATCGAATTTTGGTGCATTGTAGCCCGATTTCACTTTGGACAGTCAAAATGAAAGATCGCAAATGCCGGCGACTGCGAAATGCACGCGTGCACAGCAAATAAATAATATGTCAAATAGATTTCTTGAGATTTGGGGCCTGTGGCTTATGTATGGTGTTGTTCGGCACCTCAACTTTGCTAGTGCACACTTAAATTACATCCCTAGCTTATATAGAATTAGTGGATGCTGGTAAAGAAGTTAAAACCTGGTAAAGGTCCTAACTTTGCAAAACAGCCATGATTCATCAGAACAAATATGACGGCACCAATCAGCTCTCCGAGGCGGTCATTTAGAGGGGCTGCATCGTACACTTTTGAGGTATGTTTCGTTTCGGCGCGCAGATTGTATATAATGGCATAAGGACTGCTTTTAGAGGGGGGCGGGGCCCCATTCCCCGGCCCCCCAATTAAAAGCCCCCCATGGGGGGGGAGGTGAACGAGTCAATTACCCCTTCTGGCTCATACTGGATTAAACATGAAGCCCTGGGAACAATACTGACAGTGTGGGGATACCCCACTGGGTTTTCTTGGCTATCATTACTTTAAATGATTGGATTTCCATCATGGGATTCATCATCATCATGAGGATTTGACCTCGATCGGCTATGAATTAGAACTGGATTTCCGTTCAGCACTACACACAGAGTCTTTCGACACTGAATAGGACCTATATTGGCTTACTGCAGACTTCGCCACCCTCAATCCGTGTGCGATTCGCTGATTTTGGTCTCAATTCAGGCACATTTTGTACCATAATCTGGCATCTGGTCTCATGACTGCAAATGACACCAGCCAGTTTCACATATCTTGGACTCCATGAAGGGATACCCTATTTTGTTGACGCTCGACGACATGGAGACGCTCGTTTTCTGTTTTTTGGCAGTGGGATGTCAGATCCTGATTTCATCATGAATCATGGATCAGCGTGTACATTCTTCACTCAGACTTTCAATTTTCGAATTTTCGAGCTTGAACGAAGCTTTTCTGTGTGCCCTGAGGTACCTATGCATTTCATTCAAGTCGATGGCCATCGCGAAGCACAGATCTCAGCACAATTTTGCTCAACTCAGCTCAATTTCACATATTTTGACTTAGATTAGTCAGTTTTTGGTCACTTTCGCCGTTTTCGTTCACTTCACTTGACCCAGCCTGACATACTGGCGCATTTTTTTCAGAGGGGGAGTGTAACGGCAGTAGGGATGCAAGTTCGAATTCGCACGAATTCACTCGAATTCGAATTCGCCCCGAATTCGCTCGAATTGGTGGACCCCCCTGAATTCGGATTCGAAATCAAAAATTCCAAATTTCTGTATCGTATCCATTTTCCAGTTCCTACAAGCAGATTGCGTCTACTTTTCCGAACCAAAGAATGACCACCATGCAGGTCTCTTGCTAACTTGCTACTACCTTGCCTATTCTGAATCACTTTGGGTCAACATGATTCAATGAAATCAAGGAAAATGGTCCCCATTAATTTGAAATAGACATTCAAAATTCAAGATTTCTCCAAATGCTTGCATGTACCTATCCCGTTCAGCCCCATTTACTTCCTTTCGTTTGCTTACTTGTTGCTTGTTGTCATAATTTAAAACCGCGGAAGAAATGGTCCACCTCACCACTTTGCAACATATTTGAATGAAAAGAAGGGACACAAAATTCAACGTAGCATGCACAAACATCAAGCCACACACAAATAATCATATGTGAATCTCTTCGATGACCTTTCTCCATCTAAGATTTGAATTCATTCCAACTCTGCATTATGTGGATAGGGAGTCCGAGAGCTACAAGGTGAGAAAAAATATGGAATCGAAACACAGCGTACTATTCAGTAATTACCTTTGTTCATACCCCCTGTGCACTGACATAGCCTGGTGTCTGCTGGCACCTTGTTCATACACTGTCAAATGTGCCGAATTTCAACGCTGGTGATCAGGATTTCTCCGTGTATTTGCGTCCGCTAGAGGCAAGGAAGGTACCGTTGTGAAGGGCAGGACACAGGAAACACGTCTAGGCACCAGATTGAGTCCAGAAATTTTTCGGATTTTAAAATCTCGCGACGGCTTTATCTCCGCGTTACCGTTGATTTGGATGCTAAAACAAACACCAATAGAACCGCCTTCACGTGCTGCACGCAGCGGAATGCTCCAAATCTTGAAATCAATTTCGGATCTGAAAACGAGTACCAATGGACCATTCAAGAAACAGAATCGACAATGGAATGCGCGATCAACATACTTTTGAATCTGTAATGTCACATAGTTTTTTCCGAAGTAGGATCACGTTTTGGAAATTGCCTTTGTTCAAAAGAGGGCGCGCGCTGCCGCCGGCGCCTGTCGCCTGCGAATTCGCAGGCCGAATTCGCCCCGAATTCGCAGTACTCTGAATTTCACGCCGAATTCGCAAGGAATTCGCGTTGCGAACGAATTCGCAGCGAATTCGGCGAATTCAAATTGAATTCGCTGCGAATCTGCATCCCTAAACGGCAGCAGTGACAGCACTCAATTATACACTGATGTGATCAGAATTTCAATGATTCTCAGATGTACATTAGTGCAGTACATTTTCCGCTTCATTTCATTTTCCGTTCGCCGCCAGATGTCGCCTGTGAGCGCGCGTCGAGTCGCATTTGTCTTTCGTGATTTCCCAATCGGATTTATTTAAATTATTTCGAATGATTTCACGTTGTGTCATTATGTGCGATGAATGCGCATTGAGATTCTATGTCTGCTCCATTTTTGTAGACCGGGTTTTCGTACTCTTCATATTCCACTTCAAAGGACTTACAAGTGCTTCGCATATGTCGCTCCCAGAGGCTGGATATGGGTCTGAAGAGGGTTATGTGGGTTCGGAGATATCAGGGGCAGTGTCGGGCGTTACGACCCCTGGGGCATCAAGGCTACAGGCTTCGCAGTTACAACAAAGATCAACCACTATGCAGCGGTTACAGCTGGTTTGCTGGCCCAGTGGGCTCAGTGTCCAGCGCGGCCACTTCGAGCTGATTGCGTTCCGGGTGGATCCATTGGCATTCCACATGGTGCTCAGGTGACAAAAGCCACGAGAGCTGGTCGTCCTGGTACAGGGTCATGGAGGCCTGGGCCGGGAGGACGCCGGAGTCCGTCTCCATCATGAAGTCGTACCCAACGATCATGTCTCAGTCCATCTCGGCCTCGTAGAAGCGACCTTGCAGGAGGATTTCCTTGCCGAGGTCCGGGCGACTCAGCTCACGATGGTTCGCGAGCTGCAGCCCGATGGCCGCTTCCTTCGTGCCTCCCACCATGTACTGGCCGTTCGCCACCTTCAGCCTGACTGGTTTCCGACTGTCGGTCAAACACTCTGGTGGAAGTAGGCCAGCCTTGACGAAGCTGACCTGTGCTCCCGTGTCGACCAACACGTCGAAGACCTTTTCCACTTCCCCGCATAAGGCACGGACCTTAAGGTGCAACTGCCGCTCACGCCAAACACGGCGCACGGCGTGCAAGCTCAGGATCTCCGGCCGTTCCAGAAGCTCAACAAGCGACTGGTGCAGGTCGTCGACAATGGGCTCAGGCTGCCCATCTGCAGCATCCAGCTGCGGTCCGGGTGATCCTCCGATACTCTCGGATAGATCTTGAAGTACATCAAACACGTTCTTGGTCGCGAAGGATGGACGGGCGCAAGGGTTCGTGCCTTCACTTGCCCTCACCCCGCCACCGCAACTGGGTGCCGGACCGGGCCTTCCGCCCGCGGCAATCCCTTTGTCCTTACCGACTCCCGATTAGGATGGTGTGGCGCTTCCCACGACACCATCCTGCGACCGCCCTAGCTGGGGCCCTTGGCTGCAGGGGCTCCGCTAGGGGGCGTCGGTTGTGGTGGAAGTAGGGGTATTCTCCTCCGCGTCAACCTCGTTGACACCCTTCTTCCCCCTATTCCTAGGCTTCTTGTCCTTGTCCTTGTTCTGGTCGTTCTCTTTGTTCTCCTTGTTCTTGTTGTCCGACCTGGGGACCCAGTTCCTCTTGATCTCCTGGATCTCCTTGGCTAACTCGGTCCCCTGCGACATCAGCTTGGAGAGCTCGTCCTTGTCCACCTCCACTTTGGCCTCCCGGATACCCGCAGGTGCACGCTTCTTCGACCCGTGCGCCTTCTTGTAGGCCTCCATGTCAGCCTGGTGGGTGGGGCATGTTCGGTGGTCATGGTTGAAGCCTTTGTTCCTCCCATAACACACGAAACAGCCCTGAGGGTGAGCTCGTATGAACTCCCCAAAGGACAGCGGAGGGTCGCCAATGCGGCGAGGGTCCCTCTTCTCCTTCTTCTTCCAACCCGGCTGCAGGGGCTTCCAGCTTCCCCGGTTGTTCCCCGCGCCGTTGTGGGCCACGAAGGCACAAACGGCCATCTCGGCGGGCTCATCGTCGTCGTCATCATCGACGAGAGCTTCATCGCCATCGGCTCCCGCTGGGTCCATGGCAGCTTCCCCGCCAGGCCCCTCGCCAACGTAGTTGACGTCGCGGTCGCCGGGCCTCAACCGGCGGGTGTGGTGGAGGTTCTGGTACTCCTAGAGTACTTCCTCTCCAACCCTCTCCAGGATGTCGTCGCAGCTCATCCGCGCCGGGATGGCCTGCAGACGGATGGTCTGGCCGCTCACGTCACACTCGTCAAGGCGCCACATCGCGGTCTTCTCGCGATCGCCCGAGACGGTGATGAGGAGAGCGTTCCGCAGGGGGTGCCGTTTGACATCCCGGGCCACGTTCTTCCTCGTCCAAGCCACCACGTTCGTATGATACTCTTTGGGGAGCATCATCTTGACCGTGTGGTTGGACTTGGCCCTCTTGGCTTCCTCCTTGGTGACCCTCTTGATCCATGCTTCCGGCAGCAGGGAGAGCAGGCGAGCCTGCTCGTCACCCTCGTTCCAGTCCTCCACGTTGCGGCGGAAGAGGGTGTATTGCCCTCGGAAGTCCCGCCAGTCCCGCAGGCGGATCTCTTGTCCATCATGCTGAAGCTTGATGGACTTGCAGCGCTTGGCAGCCACCTGCGGAGCGTCCACCCGCTCCTGCTCGTTGAGCCACTTCTTGGCTTCCTTGAGGGTCTTGATTTTCCCCTCCTTGGTCGCCACGAAGCATAGCTCTTGGAGCACTTCCGGCAGGCGGTACCTGAACCGTCTGAAGACATATTTCTCCGCATCTGCGGGATCCATGTCCTCAGTGACGGTCACCCCCCAATCGTCCAGCTTCTCCAAGAAGCGGTCGAGGTTGAGGGGGTTGCCATCGTACATGGGGGGCTTGATGTCCTTCAAGTCTTCCCACACGGCGGCATCCGCGGCCTTAGAGACCATGAACGCCGGCCGCGAGGTCGACCGAGGTTCCCATCGGCCTCTCCCACGGACTCCCACGGCTGCCACTTCCATCTCCTCCCCGGAATCCCTGTGGCTACGCCGCGGTTCCTCCATGTACGCTGAACCTAGATGTTCACGCCGTACACCTTCCATGTATGCCTCCTCATCACGGCGCCGGCGGCTGCGTTCAGCGGCCTCCCGTCGTACACCACGCGGCGGGGAGATGTCGAACTCCTGCAGGTTCCAGGTCCAGGTCCTCACCTCCGCCGACGTCCCACTCCACGTCTCCTCCGGGGACCGCATCCCTGAGTCCAGCATAACGTCCGCCAGCCATTGGGATTGGCTCCGGGGCTGGTGCGGGGCGTCGGGGGCGTACCGGTGTCCGCAGTGGGGCACGGCGGTTGTGGTAGTCCGCCTTGAGCCACTCGTCACGCCACTCCTCACTGCCACTGCCGGGCGGCACGCGCTCGTTGCGGCGGCCCGCGCTGTGGTGGGAGGGGGCGCTGAGAGAGGGGGCACTGGCACTGGGGCGACTCCTGGGGGCTCCGCCGGGGGCGTGGGGTCTGCCTAGATCAGGTCCGGGTCCCCAGCCGTCGTCCGACGAGCCAGACTCCAGGCTTGGGTGGTCGCTGCCGACGCTCCCACGGGCTTCCAGCGCGTCCAGCCTCTGCTGCAGGCCGCTGATGACCTTGCTCAGCGACCTGGTCTCGCCCCTGGTGATGCCCAGCAGTTTCTGGGTGGCGGTGGCGACGCTGGCGCTCTTGACCATCTCGATCTTGGCGATGTCCAGCTCTCTCTGAGCGCGCGCGGCGACCCTGGCGATGCGAGTCATCTCGCCCTTGCCCGTGTCTACCTCGCGCTCGAGGAACTGGACCCTCCTGCGGAGGTAGACAATCCACCGCCAGGTGGTATCCGGGTCGCCGTTTCCTGGTGGGTCGTCAGGGTCCCCAGAGAGTCCTCCAGGAGGGCCTCTGCCGGGTCCGCCCGGTCCAGGGGGTCCTCCCCCGCCCGGTGGTCCGCCTCCAGGGGGTCCACTTGGTGGGCGTCCTCCAGGGGGTCCTGATGGTCCTCCGCCAGGGGGTCCCGGTGGGTCTCCGCCAGGTCGCCTCGGTGGGTCCGAGGATGGGGACTTCTTCGTGTAGTCGAAGTCCATGTCATCATCCTCGTCCATGTCGCCCCACCTGGGCGTCTCGGTCTCGGAAGACTCCGAGCTCCGGTAGGGAGGAGGGAGATCCTCATCCTCACCTTCCGGCTCCATGGGGACGTCTCCGCCTCCTCCGCCAGCCACTCCTCGGCGATGTCGGCGGCCTCGTTCATCCCCGTCACTGGCGGTGAAGAAGGGGTCGCTGTCCTGGGGGTGTCCGCCCGCTGGCCTCCGTGGCCTCTCAGGGGTCTTCCCCTTACTCTTCCTCCGTCGATAGGCAGTGGGGCCACTGCTCCCACTGCTGCCCGTGTCGGCCTCGTCCAGCGTCATCTTGGAGGAGGCGTCCCCTTCGAAAAGCTTTCGAAGGGTCTCCACTCGTGATCCTCCCGGGGGAGTCTCGCGGCGGAGTTTGGCCTCTGCCTCCTCCATTGCGGCGGCGGTGGCTGCGGCAGCTCGCCCTTCGGCTTCCTCCCGGGCACGAGCTGCTTCGGCTTCCCGGGCCTGCTGCAGCCGAGCCTTCTCCGCTTCCAACGCCGCCAACTCCGCCTCCGTCTTGGCCCTCTCCTCAGCGACCTTCCGTCGCGCGGCCTCGATGGCGTCCTTCTTGGCGGCGTCCGCCTGGGCCTTAGCCGTTGCCTCGGCATGGGCCCTTTCCTCCGCCTCCTTCTTTGCCCTCTCTTGGGCAAGCGCCTCCTCCAGCGCCTCCACCTCGGCCTCCTTGCAGGCAATGGCCTCCTGCGTCAGGCGGGCTTCCTCGGCGGTTGCCGCCACTTCAGCCCTGATCTGGGCAGCCACTGCCTCATAGGCGGCCGCAGCCGTGAGACCGGCCGCGATGGCTGCCACGGTCGAGGCGTGGTAGTCCATGCCTCTGCCCCACTCGGTGGCCTCCTCATGGGCGATGCTGACGGCGCCCTCCACGGCAGCGTTCTGCTGCGTGGCCCGTTGTCGGGCAACCCGAAGGTTGCAGGGCACCCCACAGGTGCGCTCGCAGGCGAGCGCCACATCCCTTTGGTGGGGAGCGACGCTGCCGCTGGAGCTGGCCTGGTCGGCCGGCAATCTTCCACGGTGGGCCGACTCCACGTCGCTGCTGGGGCCTGACTTCCTCAGGAGCAGCGTACGGGGCTTGGCCTTGGTCTGCTTGGCGACTTCCAGGAAGTCACCAAGGGTGGTGTGGCCAGGGTGGTGACCGCCATTGGCCCGTTGGAGGCTGTGGGCTGGGGTTCTGCCCCTGGCGCCTTGGGCGGCTTCGGCGGCCAGGGATTCCTGGTACTCCCGCCACCTCCTGTCCCGCCTCCTGTCCCCGGCGGAACGCTTCTCCTTCCCAGGAGACGCGCTGCTGCCCTGCAGCCTGCGCTCGTTCCCCAGCTCCGGGAACTCCTTCTCGATCATGTCCCACATGGAGACGTTGATCGAGGCGCCCGACGGGTACTCGTTGGGCTTCTCGTCCTCCTCGATCCCGTCGGGGCGCAGCCCTTCGCCGGGCCTGTCCGGGCGGGTCCAGGTCCTCCAGCGCTTGCGGCGGAAGCGGTACTCATACCCTTCCGCCCGCAGCCACTCCTCCACTGCCCGCAGGCGGTCCTCGCCCATGTCCTCCTGGAGCTCGAAGCTCCCGGGCATGCCGCCTTCGCACTGGGGATTGCTGTGGCGGTACTGCTGCCCCCACAGCAACCCACGCAGTAGGCGCGCCGCATGGGGATGGGGCTGCGGCCAGGTCTTGCCCGCCTCGTCCCAGTTCACCATCGGTGTTCTCGATGGAGTGGTCCTGGGGTGGTTGTTGAGGTGGGTGATGTAGCACTGGACTGGGAGTGCGGCCGCTGCTGGTCGGCCGGTGGTTGTGGAAGTGGTTGACGCGACTGGGTGTGCTGCCTTGCTGGTCGGCGGATAGGACTCGCTGATGAGGGAGTCCTGGTCAGTCCACCTCCTTCACGGTCGCGGCGCTTCCGTGGTCGCTCACGGCGATGCTCTGGGCGGCGCTGCGGACCGCTGCGCTGCGCTGCGAGCTGCGAGCTGCGAGCTGCTGCGCCGCGCTGCTCGGGGTTGGCGGTCCCGAGTGGCACGCGAGGGATGGGTAACCCCGCGGCGGTAAAACGCTTTTGACGCGTTCCTGTGGGGGGCCTGGCCACGGGACGCTGCGGTGGACACGCGCAAGTGAGCAGGCAGGCAAAGCACTACGCTCACAGGGGCATCATTGCGCTCATGTCATGTGACAAAGCGTTTCAGGATCCTTGCCACTCTGCAAACGAGGGAACAAAAGTATGTACAGCAACACATCAGGATATGTACACATGGGGTTAAGACTGGACTGGGGTAAGGGCATCATAGGACAATAGACACTCAGTCCCAACTCGTATCCCAATCCCAGGTCCGACCCTCTCAGTGGCTGATGGGGGCGGGGTCTCAAACACAACCCATGCCCTGCTCAGTCCGGACCCTGAAACCCTGCCAATAGGGGAGGTGTCCCGCCCAGCCACAGGCGAGTTCCTGGGAACCAAGGAGCTCCAAGGCCAACAGACAGTGGCTTCCTATGCTCCCTTAACGGCAGGTCCCAACTCCTCTCTGAGCCAGAGAAATGGCCCCGCCATTATCCCCTAGGAGTTCGTAGCTGAAAATGGGCTGTTTCAGCCCAAACCGGTATTAGCTCAAAAATCTCCAAAATTGACCCCTCGTCCGGACACGCCAGAGGTAGGGACGAGGCAACTGACCCTATGCCCTTTGAATACGAACTCTCTGGAGCCCTCACCCAACCTGGTTCCCTCTGAGGTCCCGGCATCAGGGCACCACGGGTTCCTCAAGTGGGGTCATGATGCCAAAATCACCAAAATTGGCGTCATTCCCATGCGTGGCTCGCCCGGACAGGGCAAGGCCAATGGCTCACAGGATAGGACGCAGGACCTAGGACTTCCATCTGAGTGTACAACTTGGAATTAGGTCCGGGCTCCCTGTGGGCATAGAGATATGGGGCCGCCAATTGACCACACGGGGGGGGTGAAATTGGGGTCCAAAAAGGGGGTCATTTTGGCTGCTCGAAATGAGCCAAAATTCGGGGGTGCTCCCAATAGTATATCTCCACGCCGGCTTGGAGATCCGGTCCGCCATTCCATACTCGATCCACCGGGAGTCCAACGGAGACTCCCATGCCCTTGGCTGTCAAAGATCTCCATGCCACTTGGCGTGGTGACAATCCCAATTGGGTCCACAAATGCCAAAATGGCAAAGTTGTCCACACTCACTTTGGGCTAGCACCTTAACGAAGGTTGCTCCGCTTCGCCCACGTGGTGTGCGAGCCATGGGGACCAATGTCCATATCACCCATGTCATATATGGTCCATTGGTCCATGCGTCCGGCGTGCACGAGGTAGCTGAACATGGTGAACGGCGGGCAGAAAATGTGGAAAATTGCTCAAAATGGCCGAAAATGCGCACACTCATGGTTGGGGCAAATGAGGCACATGCCCGACTTGGACCGGAGTGTGCCATAGGATTGGTATCAAGTCATATGTGTCCAACATATCTTTTGGGCGTCGCCCAACTCCTCCGGTATTGGGAATGGCAGGGTCGCCAAGTGAGCCCATGATTTGGGATGGTCCCAAATCGCCAACATGGCGGCCACGGTACGCCAAGCCCAAGAGGAGTTATTCGCCGCGTCCAAGAAATGTTGGGCACCGAAGTATGTACCCTCAAAACATACTTGGGTCATGATGTCAATTGGGCGCAACGTTGAGATACACGGTCGCCACTTGACATCATGACGGGCAAAAAACAGCAATATTGGCGAAAAAACACCCAAAAGTGCCTTGAAAGGCGCACAAATATATTATAACATCTTCGGCTTGGATTGAGTAATCAACCAATCCTTCTAAACACAATGACTTGACACCAATGACCTTCGCTTCCACCTATGTGCTCCACTTGGGGGTTCAAAGCGCCTTCGGCTGCCCAGATTTTCTGGGAAAAATCTGGGACGTGATCCGTTATATCAAGGAAAAAATTGCGGATCACTCGAAGACTGTTTCAGTCTTAACTTCAAGAGAAATCGTATTATAGATTTATCTAATGCAGTCCACGGAACGGGCGACGACAGGCGGCGCGACTGCGGCGATTTCACGACAATTGGAAATCGCGGTAGAAATCGGGTATTTCACCGATTTCCGACCGAGAGTCGCCTAAGACAATAAAGTTATCGTAATTCTACATTGATTCAATGGTTAGAAATCGGGTTCCAGATCTCGCGGGTTAGAGAACAGGGATATCCCGCTGACAGCCGGTGTCAACGGCTTCCGCACGGGTGTGACGGCTCACAGGCCTCCGGGCCATGGGCCATAGGTTCTGGGTACCGCTTCACTATCTGTGTGCGCACAATGAGGTCAGTCTCATAGACTGGGAACGTTTTCTCCAACCTCTGGAGTACCTCAGCCCAGGTGGAACAGATTTTTACAATCCTTTTCACCTGTTTTTGCAAAAATTTCTTTTTGCATGAGCGTTTCAGCAATGAGCATTTGGTGGCCACATCCACATGGGATTGGCCAGTCAGCAAAAGAAAATCAACAAATTCTTCTGCCCATTCCGGCAGATTTTTGGGGTCGAACTCTGTACAACTGCGGCAGTTCCAGCTGGATGTTCGCCTGGGCAATAGGTCTGCCCGTCTTCCCACCCCCCGGAGTTAGGCCAGAAGGTGGTATGCCGGCAAGAGGTGCCACGGCTGACAGCCCTCTTTTCTCAGTTTCTGTGACTGGAACTTCGAGTATTTCTGCCATGGGCACTGTCCTGGCACGGGGGTGAAAGGGGCTGGGGCAGGTGACCTTAGGCAACAGCCTTGAGACCCTTGATCTCTTAAGATCATCGGCCAGGGTACTCAGTCCGGGGCAGGGGGAGTACAACTCTGGCTTGGGTAAGGGTTCTGCAATACCCAGTTTCGCCTTAACGGCCTCCGATAGGGCCGTCACATCTGGATCTTCTGATCCAGACAGAAGTTTGGCCAGCAGTTCGGCCGTATGATCCAGGGCACCGTAGGTTGGCCTTGGATGATGTTGTCCCTCAACTCGAGTCGGGCCTACTTCGGGAGCCCTTGGGGTTGGACAATATGCTCTTGGATACTTGGGTCTCGGTCGTCTTGGCAGGGATGCTGTCTCGGCTCTGTCGGACAACGGGACAGAGTGTGTGTAGGACCCTAGGTCTGTACGTGGTTTGGATCCGTGTACTGCCAATGGCTCCTCCCCGTCTTCTCCACGGATGGATTTGTAGTACTCCTCATGGAGCATGTATTCATCCTCATTCTTCCTCAGTCCCTCGTATTCCTCAGGGCCTCCAATCGCTATTGAGGATGATGCCGGACAGGCGGATCGGGAGACTGAGGCTGCTACGCGCCTGCAGAGATGATGCAGGGTGTCTCCACCGTGGGCCGCTAAGGCCTCGGTGGTAAGGATTGTATTTTCTTCCGCCCTTCTGCAATCTGGATCTCCTTGAGACCCAGATGCAACACTGAGATGTGGAGCTCCGTAAGGTGGTTCATTCATAGGGTGGGCCATGCTGCCCAATTGTACTTGGACAGTTCTTATGGGCCAGGTCCTGGCGGACAGTTGTACGCTTGGAGTGGACATGATGAACTTGTTGTTGAGGTTTGTGTGCACTTCTTCTCAGGATCGGTTCCAAAGGTCACAAGGGACTGTCTCTGCTACCAGAAGGATGTCCTCCAATTATGCCCTATAGATTTGATTGAAAATCCTGCAAGGTTTTCCTCGGAGAAAAACAGGTTCACAACATGTAGTAGAGCAAGAGAACAATAGGATCGTGTCAATGATTAGTTTGTGAAATCCAGAGTATCACAGGAGGGCTGCAGATAGACAAAGTAGGTACAAACACAAAGATTCAATCACAAATGGATAATACAAAAGATTTTATATGAAAACTGGACTGACTCTAGCCTCCAAGATAGCATCAAGCACTTCATGTGCCTCTTTTGGGTGAAATGGTGCTGGTTAGGAATGTGGGGCATAGATGTCAGGCCAACACAGAAAATGACTTGGCCAAGCAACTGAATTCAGAAACAGTTAAAAAGTAGAACCACAATAAGTGGTAGAAACAATTGAGTATAGGTGTCTTGGGGTGGGAGACCACTAGGCTTAACCTCCAAGGCCTAAAGCATGAAATGCCTATTTTATTTCGGTATATCCTCCATGAAGGAAGGTACCTCCGCTCAGTTGAGTGGTAGGGGTGAACTTCATGGGGGGCTAGGGTTACAACCCTAGTTACTTTGAGAAAGTGTACTTTAGGCTTCAAAAGAGAGATACAAATACTTAAGTTAGTCTTAGCATGAACAAAAGGGTTTTAAGGGGGGCTTGGCCTGGATCAAGCCCTCCAAGAAAGACATGGCAGTGACTTTTTCTTACTCACTCTGCCCTGCTGCCTTGCACTGCACACCTGCATGGAGCCTCAATTGCAAAATACAACAAGGTACAAAATTGGCAAAATTGGGTCAATTTGAGCATAGACGAGGTTTGATTTCCATAGGTAGCATACAGAACTATTTCTCGCGGCATGTTGCATATTGTTTCCAAATACCATGTCCAATAGTATCGTGTATTTCAAGTGGACAAGAAAAGAGAATGATGAGGCTGTCAAAGTGTTGAACAAAGACCCATAGAACAAAAAATGTATTTCGGGGAGATTTACCGGTCCAAAGTTGCACTACATATGCTTTAATTTTGGAATGCAAAAACCAGACCCCGAGAGCATCAATTATGCACGGTTTTGATTTTGGAATGCAAAAGCTACACTTGAAAGGCGTGAATTATGTTTTCCAAAGGTAGCAAACAGAACTATTTCTCGTGGCATGTTGTGTATTGTTTCCAAATGCCATGTCCAATAGTATCGTGTATTTCAAGTGGACAAGAAAAGACAACGATGAGGCTGTAAAAGTGTTGAACAAAGACCCATAGAATAAGAAATGTATTTCGGGGAGATTTACAAGTCCAAAGTTGCACTACATATGCTTTCATTTTGGAATGCAAAAACCAGACCCCGAGGGCATCAATTATGCATGTTTCCCATTTTGCAATGCAAAAGCTACACTTGAAAGGCGTGAATTATGCTTTCCTTTGGGTGTTTCAATTGCAAAGCGAAGAATTTCAATGGGGTTGTTTGACTTTGGAATGCAAACTTGCACGGCGTAGTAGTATTTTTGGAGATCAATAGTTTGGAGGTTTGCAGCCATTGTGCGACACGCCTTTTTGCATGTGTTTCGACACGTTGTATACTTTTGTACACTATAATGTAGCGGTATATGGCTATCCGCGATGCGTGTATTGTTTTGACGGTTACTTTGTTGGCAACCCATGATCCTACGAAAGATGCTGCATTTTGTTTGTCTCTATCAACACGTGCAAAGGTGAGGTAAAGCAAGGCTTGGTAAAAAGTGGAACTTTTGGCTTTTTTTTGCGACTTCGTAAAACTTGTTATCTCCAAAACTTGTACCATGCCCTAAGCGAAAGGCTCGTCGTATAATGCAAAATGGACATTTTGCCACCATAGAATCGCTTTTTCAACCAATTAGTGAAATATCATTTTTGGCAGAGGGCATGACATGGTGGACCCGAGGGGCACTGTTGTTAAATGTCATTTGTGTTGTGAGTTGACCTCTCAATGTTGTGGCTTTAAATCACCCAAGACCATGCAAACACCCTAAAATTCTCTTGCAATGTATTTGAAACAATGTGCTAGCATGATCGAAAAGGCTAGTGCATGAATTACGAGGATGAATGATGGTAAAACAATTGCACAGCAAATTGGTTTCAAATGGTAATGGTTTCCTAAAATAACGTAGCTGTCAATATTTGAGCTTTAGTTTGTTTCGAATGGTGGAACGATTGCACAGCGTTCGAAATGAGGATTGTTTGTTGATGAAAGTAGATATTTTGCCACTTCAGATTCACATTTTACAAATAAAATTTGTTCCATTGTCCTACTAACCACAATTTCTCGAATCCTATCATGTTTTTGTGTTTCTTTTCCTAACACGGGTACTGCGTAAGCATGTGAAAAGCAATATGGTGAAGCACGAGGTGGGTACAGAGGTAGAGCCTCGGGCAATGTAGTTTGAACCATTAACGACCTCTCGGTTCTTTATGGACAACCAGCGATAGTTTGTCCTACTTTCATGTGGTATCTCACCTATTGGTGCCGTATGCAGTTCCCGGTACATCCTTTTTTTGGTTTCATTCGATTTTTCTGCATTCTGAAAAAACACACCGCCTACAAAAGGTGTAACACTCCTCGAATTTTTGTGGATTTATGTCATGTTTTTGTTTTTTTTGCTTTGATTCACATTCAAAGGCATTTGCCCTACTCTCACCAAAATCTTTTCAGTCGTGGTAACTGCATTTTGCAATTGGTACAATCTCAAAAATGTTGCACCTGTCGGCATCTTATTGAAGGCGGGACCCCGGCAATGTCTCAATTTTGCAACTTTTAAGCATGATCTTCGGCACATGTAGCAAATCGAGACTAGCAACCAGGTGAGATGGGCCTGGTTAATTGTTTTCAGCTTGTCCGAAAAATTACACATTTTTACCAAAAATTCCAATCCATGCATGGCACTCTACCATGGGAAAAGGCTCATTCAACAATTTTGCACTCCTTTGACCACCGAATTGCCGTGAAAGAATAATGCTCCCCGCAAATTTGAAAAGTTGGTAATCCTTCTGACAATCGCCAATGTGTCACATAGGCTTTTCTGAATGAGGAACGTTGTATTTCCACATAGATTGGGTTGTCCAATGATTGCAAATGGGTGTGCTATGAAGCTTCCTACACTATGGTGCCATGAGGTGATATGGCGAGAGGGGCATTTTCTGGCAAGTTTGAAAGAGGATTGCCTTGAAAGTTCAGCTCAATTGTTAAAACAATCGGCTTGAGAACAGGACAAAAATAGCCATTTTGAAGGTTTAGCTGAATTTCTAAAACAATCGTTTTGAAAACAGGACAAAAACAGCCGCTTTTCAACACTAAATTGGCTAGGAGGCTCAAAATCACACCAAACATGTTTCTCACGACAGGCACTTACTCTGCGGCCATTTTGAGCCGGCAATCATTATCTTGAGTCATAGTGTTCCCACGGCACCTTCTAATTGCTTGCAGTTTGCTTGGTACTTCGTAAAACATTGGGTCCGTACAAATAGTTTTTTCGCACTTGTTGCAGTCTTGCTACTGCCCCTCTTGCTTGCTCAAATACAATGCGCACCCTCGACCCTAAAGCGGGATGTCAAGTGAAAAAGAAAAACATGCATCGTTTGGCTGTCTTTGGCGTTCGATATTGATGTCTCACTCTTCTGTCAACCATAAATATATCAACATTGAATTTTCTTTGGTCTTTTCTCATTACTTTGGTCTGATGCGTGATATAACCCCCCCCCCCCCCTACAGTTGTTAATTTTGGTGTGTTGTGTAGAATAGGCTGATCGATATTGGTGTGTCATGCTTCAGGAAGCATTGGGGGTCTCATGTTGATGTATTTTCAGTACAACTAACGTTATGTATGGTTGCGAACCAATTGCGAGAAATTGATTTTTTGGTTTGAGTTCATGTTTTAGATCATACCGCTGGATGTTGTTTCGTGCGTCTATTGACGCTCATTTTAGTGTGCTGCTGCTATCGAAGCTATCAGATGCTTTTCTAGTTTTCACGTGTCGCTATGGTGGGGAGTCATTGTGCCACTAGATGGTGCGCACGATTTGCAACTTTTCTCCGCTAAATCAGGGAATTATTCTGCCGGTGCCACATCTTTTACACGTCCATTTCCAAAGATACAGGATGATACAGTCCCAAAATAATATGTGCTTGTCGTCTGTTCCAATGCTCCCCCCCCCCCCCCCTTGGGGAGGCTTCACGTGCACATAAATCTTACACCACCCTGCTCTTGGTGAGTGCGAAACCCCTTTGCACCAAGGCCCCCCCCCCCCTGGGGGAGAGGGGGGCACCAAAACCCCTCTGCACCACACTACCCAACATGTGCCAATATCGTTGAATGTAGCTCATTTTTGATGAAAGGTGCAGGGCCGAGTCGTCTGAAAGTAGAGTTGTGTTGTTGCCAGTGTTGCTTGCCAAAAGGGTGTGCAGCACATACACAAATGCTTGTGGATGCTCTCTAATTGTTGGTGGGTTTGCACCCTTAGATTTCATGCACGGTGAGTTTTTTTTGTCGCACCAAAAAGCAACACATATATGAAGGGCAAAATAGGACATAGCTCCGAAATTTGCGGAAACAATGCCTACTGCTGTCTGGAAAGGGTTTTGTTCTCACAACGTAGGTAGACCTAAATGTGGATCAAGAAATTCCTTTCAGGAGTTCCTTCAAAACACTCCCAAATGCAGACTTTAAATGCAAACACTGTAGAGCCTTGCACGACATGTGTCAAACATCAGTGAAATATCAACAACAGGCTACCGCTCAGTGAAACACTGTATATCGGGGCGGGGCTGATTTGGGGGCCTAACCAAGCGACCACCCATCCAAACCACACAAGGAAAATATTCCTCAGGGAAAAAAAGAAATTTCCCAAAAGGGCGGCGACACTAGGTGCACAAACCTTTATTTTTGACAAAGATTAGCTTGGAGAAGGGAGGAGGGGGTTAGCCCAGGGAGATGATGGGTAAACTTCAATGGCGTGCACATGATGGTGTTGCCTTTTTGTGGTTTGCTGCGGTCAACTGGGACCCAGTGCGCATGGCATTTGCCAGGACACTGACACGTAAGAATCTCTTGGATACAAATGTTGCTCACTGAAGGCATACTACCAAGGAGGATAGGAGGTTGGAGGAAAACTCATCAAAAATTTGGAAGTTCCGGTTCGACTACCTTGGACACCATGTACTCTCTCAAGGACTCGCTGATGCATAATGATCAATATGCCTGTTTTGGGAGTCACATTGGGCGCACACACCACTGGTCCCAGCAACTGTCACCACAGACCATGAAAATGTTGCACGCTGTTGCCAAACTGTTGGGCAGGTGCTATCTCCCATGTATGACCCAGATTCAGTCTGAAACGGCTGCTGTTTGAGACCCTCTGTATCAACCACCAAAACCGCTGTCTGGATATGCGGCACTGCACCCCTTCACAGTCTTAAATGAGCCGCAGCCAGGGATGCATCGGAACGGGCGGTGGCCCAGACTGGGTGGCAGCAGTGGTTCGGAAGGCCGTGGTGGAGGAAGTGGTTGGCAAAGCGGTTTGGGGCAGTGTAACAGGCAGTTGTTGCGTGTGACTGGTGGTACCAAAAACTTCCCCATCTTGCACCAAAAAAACCCCCCGTTTTCTACCAACCCCCCCCCCCCCGAGTTGTACCCCCCGATTTTCACCAAAAAACCCCCCGACGGATATGAAAATTACCAAAAAAACCCACCCAATTCTTACCAAAAAACCCGTTCCTTACCAACAAAACCCTAAACCTTACCAACAAAATCCCCCGAACCTTACCCCCCATTTTTTTTCCAAAAAACCCCCAAACCTGACCAAAAAACCCCCATTTTCCCCCAAAAAACCCCCCAAACCTGACCAACCCCCCCCTTTTTGACCAAAAAACCCCCCAAAACTTTACCAAAAAACCCCCCCCATCCCCCCCCCCCCAAACCCTGAACCTCACCAACCCCCCCCCCCCCAAAACCCTGAACCTCACCAACCCCCCCCCCCCATTTGTTTTTACCAAAAAAACCCCCAATCTCACCAACCCCCCCCCCAATTCTTACCAAAAAAACCCCCCGTTCCTACCAACAGAGTCCCCCAAACCTTACCAACCCCCCCTTTTTGGACCAACCCCCCCCCAGTTTTTTTTTTACCAAAAAAACCCCCAAAACTTACAAAAAAACCCCCATTCCCCCCTCAAAAAACCCCCGAACCTACCTAAAAAACCCTCTATTTTTTTACCAAAAAACCCCAAATCTCACCAAAAAAACCCCCCAAACCTTACCAGAACACCCCTCATCCCCCCCCCCCCAAACCCCGAACCTTATCAACCCCCCCCCCCCCCAGTTTTTTTACCAAAAAAGCCGAAATCTCACCAAAAAAAACCCCCCAAACCTTACCCCCCCCATTTTTCACCAAAAAAACCCAAACCTGACCAAAAAAACCCCCATTTTTTTTTACCAAAAAACCCCCAAACCTTACCAAAAAAAACCAATTCCCCCCCCCCTCAAAAACCCAAACCTTATAGAAAACCGCCATTGTTTTTACCAAAAAAAAACCCCAAATCTCACCAAAAAAACCCCCCTGTTCCTTACCAAACCCCCCCCCCCAACCCCGAACCTTACCAACCCCCCCCCCAATTTTACCAAAAAACCGAAATCCCACCAACCCCCCCCCCCCCAAACCTTACAAAAAAAACCCCACATTTTTTTTACCAAAAAAACCCCATTTTTTTTGCCAAAAAAACCCAAACCTTACCCAAAACCCCCCAAACCTTACCAACCCCCCCCCCAATTTTTCACCAAAAAAAACCCCAAACCTCACCAAAAAACCCCCTGTTCCTCACCAAAAAACCCCCCAAACCTCATCAAAAAAAACCCATGTTTTACCAAAAAAACCCCCAAACCTTACTGGGGAGTTTTCTGGTGAGAAAAAAAAGGTGCAAGTGGGTTTTCTTATGAAGAATTGGTACAGATTGGGTTTTTTTTGGTACAAAAACGGGTTTTTTTTTGTACGCACCATGCGTGTGACAAATGCCGTTGGGGCTCAGATAGTGGAAAAGCCGCCCTGGACAGCACCTCAGCCCTGCTGCGTGCCCACACGCGCTTCCCCCCAAAACTCACTGTCCTCGAACTACTGTGGCGCCGCCTCTCCCCCACCCTCCTCCGTCTCCGCTCCCATACTGAGCTGTGGGTCCCAGCACAGCATGACAGCCACGCCACTCACCTCCTGGCGATCCTCAACCGGGAATCCCATCAGTTGGCAGCCCGCGGGGCCGCTGCCCCCACCCCCTGGGCAGTGCCCCTGCCCCACCTCCTCCCTGACCCCCTCGTTCTGCACTACCGCGGCAGCATGCTCGTGGAGCCGCAATTGGGTCTGGACGCGGCCTACGACGCCACCACCACCTCCGCCTACTTCTCCGGCCGTCGAGCTCATCTCCTTCGCCCCGATGGTACGATTTTCCACGAACTGCTGGAAGCGGACGACATCCCAACCCGTGCCATCAAGCGCGCCCTTGCATACCGGGTGCTCGAATGGCAACCGCCCCCGGAGCCAAACATCCCCATGGAGTGCCACTTCTGCGGCGCCGCCGAGCACCAACTCTGGCGCCACGTCCGCAGCCGGTGCCCCGCGGCCTTCCTCCATCTTCGCCGAGCCCAAGCCCTCCTCCTCCACGCCGCGACCCCCACTCCAGCCGCCACCGTCACGGGGGACGGACACCTACTCGACGGTCAAGGGCGGCCGGTACTGAGCTGTACATGGGACTCACACTTCACGTCAGAGGACGCCGGCATGGGTGACGTCCTCACTCTCTCCGGCCTATGGTACGCTTCCCCCGATGGGGGTGGGGCCTTCCTCACCGCAGCCACTCGGCGCCGCATAACAAAGGACGTAGTAAGTGCCCTGGCCCAGCCAGTCCTGACCCCCTCTGACCTCCTAGCCCTCTGGGCCACACTCCCGTATCCTCACCGCACGCCGGACCAGCCCCCGCCGCAACCTCCCACGGTCTCCGTGCTGGATCACCAGAGCTACCTACCGTGGGACTACTCCCTGGTCACGGCTTACCTGGTGCGGGGTCTGCCGTCCTGGCAAGTGCGCTGTGCAGCACAGCTAAATATTTCCCTGCCTGTAGAGCCCCAGTGGCACCATGGAGCCCCAGTGCTCCTCATCGTCGCGCCGCCGGCGGCTTTATATTGGGCCCTTGCCCTGCTTGCCCAGGCTGGTGTACCTCCCCTGTGGGCTGGCGTAGCCTTGCTCACGGCTGTGCCCCCAGGAGACAGCACCCTGGCGCTGCCCCAGCTCATGACTCCGTATGCCTGTGGCACGCTGTGGGTGTACACCACAGCAGGTGTGTCCCATCGGTGGGCCCTCGCGCCCGCCGCCGCGACTCAGTGACGAGCCGCCGAAACGCCGTGACGTCCCCGTGTTGTGCCAGTGTAGGGCAGGCAGAGGTAAGTCAGAGCCCCCCCCCCCCCCCCAGAGCCCAGAGCAAGGGGTTGAGCCCAGCCCAGGGACCCCCCCCTGCGTGACTGACTGGTCCGGGGCCGGGCCAGGCGCGGCACTGCCGTGTGACCCGACGTGCCTCGCAGCCCAGCCAGTCCACGCCCCACACCCACCGGCAGCGCGCGCGCCCCATACACACAGGTACGGCGGCATCTCCCTCCCGCGTGTGCCACCGCGGGGTACGGGGGCGGTCATCAGTCCGGTAGGCCTTGAGACCGGACAACCGAGCACCCACCGGACCAGTTGTGACGCGCAGGGAAGGGCGACGTCCGTGGTCCCGGAGGTCCGGATGAGGCCTTGACCCAACCCAACCCAACCCCCCCCCCCAAACCCTGAACCTCACCAACCCCCCCCCCCCCAAAACCCTGAACCTCACCAACCCCCCCCCCCCCATTTGTTTTTACCAAAAAAACCCCCAATCTCACCAACCCCCCCCCCCAATTCTTACCAAAAAACCCCCCGTTCCTACCAACAGAGTCCCCCAAACCTTACCAACCCCCCCCTTTTTGGACCAACCCCCCCCCCAGTTTTTTTTTTACCAAAAAAAACCCCCAAAACTTACCAAAAAAACCCCCATTCCCCCCTCAAAAAACCCCGAACCTTACCAAAAAACCCTCTATTTTTTTTACCAAAAAAACCCCAAATCTCACCAAAAAAACCCCCCAAACCTTACCAGAACACCCCTCATCCCCCCCCCCCCCCAAACCCCGAACCTTATCAACCCCCCCCCCCCCCAGTTTTTTTACCAAAAAAGCCGAAATCTCACCAAAAAAAAACCCCCCAAACCTTACCCCCCCCATTTTTCACCAAAAAAAACCCAAACCTGACCAAAAAAACCCCCATTTTTTTTTACCAAAAAACCCCCCAAACCTTACCAAAAAAAACCAATTCCTCCCCCCCTCAAAAACCCAAACCTTATAGAAAAACCGCCATTGTTTTTACCAAAAAAAACCCCAAATCTCACCAAAAAAACCCCCCTGTTCCTTACCAAACCCCCCCCCCCAACCCCGAACCTTACCAACCCCCCCCCCAATTTTTACCAAAAAAACCGAAATCCCACCAACCCCCCCCCCCCCAAACCTTACAAAAAAACCCCACATTTTTTTTACCAAAAAAACCCCATTTTTTTTGCCAAAAAAAACCCAAACCTTACCCAAAACCCCCCAAACCTTACCAACCCCCCCCCCCCAATTTTTCACCAAAAAAAACCCCAAACCTCACCAAAAAACCCCCTGTTCCTCACCAAAAAACCCCCCCAAACCTCATCAAAAAAAACCCATGTTTTACCAAAAAAACCCCCAAACCTTACTGGGGAGTTTTCTGGTGAGAAAAAAAAGGTGCAAGTGGGTTTTCTTATGAAGAATTGGTACAGATTGGGTTTTTTTTTGGTACAAAAACGGGTTTTTTTTTGTACGCACCATGCGTGTGACAAATGCCGTTGGGGCTCAGATAGTGGAAAAGGCATGGGCCACAGGCTTTGCTCACGGGGTAGGGCGGGCTATCCCCCCCCCCCCCCTCCCTCCAATGCATACTGCACAGTGCTGCCGTGTGGATAGCATCATGTGTCCGCCCACTGGACTGCAAAAGAAGTGTAGAAATTGAGGATTGTGCAAGTAGCCCCGGAGGAAACGCACCAGACCCTCACTTCACACAAGGGCAGGGCAATGAAATCGCGAGTGGCGCTCCTTCTACGCAGTGGGCGACCGGAGTTCAGTTGTGAGGAGGGCAAAACGTGTCAATGAAAGCAGCGTGGTGGGGAGGTCAACACGCAGTTGGGTGGGTGGGAACTATGCAGGGCGTGGGTCGCGGGTGGCAGACCCACACCTTCATGGCCAAGCCAAGCGTCGTGATCCTGAATTTCGGTGTACTGACAAAGACTCGCTTTCCGACGCCCCTTCATCATGCCCCCCCCCCCCCCCCGCACCCACTCTCTTGGTGACCAAATCTATGAGGGTGCCGCCCGCGGGCTCCGCACGCACCGCACACACTGCGTCCTTCAAGTCTCCCGGGTGTTACGCCATGCGGCCGAACATGGCCCCAGAACTTAAAGCGAAGCGATATGGTGACTTGCAGCGCACGTGCATCAGGGCTCATGGATGCAGCCAACCGCACCATCGGCTGCGGATTCGCGAGGTCTACGATTCTATTCCGGGGAAAATTCACGAAAATCGCACGTAGCCCCGGGAATTCGGGTTGTTTTGGGCCCGAGAGTTTTTTTCTCAGTGCCCAGGCCTGTAGCCCCAGTCCAGCCGAGCCGAAACACACATGCCCCGGTGCAATGTGCCCACCGCGTGCAGCGGGCAGCGGGCGGGCCGCACCTTCTATGGGCGCAGCAGAAATCAGGAGTGACATGCACTTTATTGGCCCAGATCTACTCAGAAAAACTCCGTGAGCCGCGCACCATCGGAGGGTACCTGGGCTCCCAATGCCACAGGGGGCGGGAGTCACGCTGGTAGGGGCCGCTGGGGAAGCAGTGCTTGGCGATGTGCGGGAGAAGATAAGTGGCTACGTGGGAGATCCATTGGTCCCCGTGGGACTGAAGTTGTTGGACTTGCTGGAGGAACTTCTCATGGGTGTCGGGGCTGTGGCTGCCTGGATGAGCGCAGAGGAAGAGCGGAGAGGAGCCGGGATGAGAGGGGGTAGGGTGGGGGAGGGATGAGGGCAAAGAAGGGGCAAGAGGAGGTGGTTGTGATGGTGGAAAGAGGAGGAGGAGATGCGCCCCAACGCGTGGGCTCTGGGCATATCGACCGGCGTGGGGGGGGTGGGGCCTCCCTTCAGGCCCCTGGAGGGCTGCAGCCTTTTTCCCACGCGATTGTTTGACTGATGACTGTGGTTGTGAGTGGTACTCGAATCTGACCACTTCTTTGGATGGGGTGGGGGGTCTTCCAGGCGCATGCACTCCCAATGGGGGGGGAGGGCTCGAGTGGCTGGGCAATCAAAAAATGAGTATTCCACACTGCCTACGCACTTTTTGGCTCACAAAAACACACACAAACACACACAAACACACACACACGCGCACGCACGCACACACACAAACACACACACACACAAACACACACACCAGTTGGGCAGCGGGCAGGGGTGGGCGGGTTTTCGACGGGGGGTCGATAAAACCCCCTGGCTGGACCCCCTCTCCCCCCATAAAGGCTCAATTGACGCATCCCCCCCCCCCCGCAAGACCTGGAATTGGAATCAGTGCGGCGAGGGGGAACGGGAGGGAGTCGGGGGGGGGGGGGCGTGTGGGAGTAGTATGTCTGTGCGGCGCCGCGGGGCGACATCGACTCACTCCGGGGACTGTGGGCGGAGGGCATGGGACGCGGGGGCTGTGGGTGGGGGGCCTGGGAATAATGGCCGACCCATGGCTGCAGGAGAGGGGGCGGCTGGTGCCCCATCAGTGTCGCTGCACCCCCCTCCCCCCCGCAGCCTGGGAATCGGGGTGGTGGAGCGGTTGTGATCGCCTTCTCTCTCCCTGGAGCGGGAGGGAGGGGGAGGGAGAGGGCCGAGAGGGGCATGGAGCGGGATAGGCGATGGGGAGAGGGGAGGTGTGAAGAGGGTCAGTTGAGGAAAGGGAATCACACGTCCTCAACACGCGTGCAGGGGTCGATAGGTTCCATGCCAAAGACATGTGACTAGTCAAATCGGACGAAAAAAGGGGAAAACAGGGGAAAGGGGGGGAAGGGGGGGGGGGTGAACGAGGAAATGGGGGGAAGCTGCATGGGGGGGGGGGGGATGCGCACGGGGCTGACAATCCCACGGTTGAGCGCTCTCAGAAACTGCTCCTGAGGCCCTGCCCATACCCCTCTTTCGCCCCGCAGGATGGGGAGCACAACCAGGCGACGTGCTTCTGCTGCCCATCCTGGCGCATCTCATCCGTGAAATGCCGCCCAAAACAGGTGCCTCCGCTCTCCCCCGCGGCAACTTAGAAGGGACTCCGGCACCGAGAGTTGGGGCCCCACACCCGTGCGGCGGTGGCCATGAAGCAACATGGCCCTGAACCACTCCACCCCCCCGGGTCACACCGACCACATCACCCACACCGAGCCGGCACGCCCCCCCCCCGCGTCCCTCTCCTCACCTTACCCCAACCCCCTCCCTTCGCCCCATGCCTTGTTGTGCAACGCGGAACAGTTTCTCAAGGATGACGTCTTCGGGCTGTTGCGCACTGTTCTGCAGTTGGTACATCCATTCGTCCTCCTTCCTCTCTACCTGCAAACAATGGCAAAGGGAAGCAGATGACTATGTACACAGAACACCAGAAAACATCTCAAACAACGAAAGCCGTTGGGGCTTATTGATGGGATTGCGAGGTGTAGTAACGGAGTTAGGGTCATGGTCACTCGTGTAAGGTTTTGTAGCCCCCTCTGGGGTTTAGGGTGGACCCCCCATTTTGGCAACCACGCAAGCAGCAAGCTTGCGCGATCTCGAAAATTGGTTTCGGCCCTGCTGGGGTGAGAGCTGTTTCGATGGCGCGCGCGGGGGCCGAGGTCAATAGAGCCCCCTGGCTGGAGACCCACCCCGAAAAACCCCATGTAGATCCATGTAGATCAAGCCCTCGATGACAGCAACCCAACGGAAAAGGCATTTGCTCATGACAAAAACATTGACGACACGACAAAAAATTTGACACCAGAGAGGCCAACAGGTCTGTTCGAACAATGAAGGTCGAAGGAGAACACTGAAAGATCCTCCAATTCTCAAGCTCATTACGCCTACAGGGAGAAGCTCAAAGAAAGAGGCAAAGGCAGTAGTAGCAAAATGGCGACACACTTTGGGAGCAGGAGACACCCAATACACTTGGACAAATAGTAAACGGAATGTCCATGAGGAGAGCGCAGGAGATGGGCAGGGTGTGCTGACTCCACTGAGTTGGTGCCTTTGACTGCATGTGAAGAAAATTTTCCACCCCTTTTGACCCCACAAAAAGTATTTCGGCTTCGGTGCCGGTTTTCTTCGTGACTGACCAACGGAGCCGCCAGCCTAGACCCCCTCTTGCCTTGCATTTGAGAAATACGCTCATGCGTCTCATCGGCTGCAGTACAAATGGAAACATGCATCAACCTTGTTCTTCTCTTGGGCACATCCCACGGCGGTGGCGGCTGATTGGCTGTTGAAAGCGGGCACCCCAGTGCACACTTTCTGGGCCATAGCTCATCATACAACACAATCAACACGATTTTGAATGACATGTGCAATGGCATGTCGTTCATTTTGTCCCGGGGTGCCCTGATGGACAGTCTGCCGTGGCGCATATGCAAAGAGGACCTCTTGGCCGCACCCACGGCAATTGTGTTGTGGATCGCACACTTGCAAGCACGCAATTGCATGCCTGTCCGGGAAACGGGGGGGGGGATGGGGGGTTCGGGATAAACTGATCCCTATGATTGAGGGCACTTGCCCTGGCACGTCGCTCAACGACAACCTGTCCAATTCTTTTTTCGAGGCATCCTGGCCGTTCCCCTTCTACAAGGCTCCTTGGTACCTGAATCCGAAGTCGCCGAGTCCCTGAAGACGCCTTGGCAAACCAGCCCCCAAATCGGCGAAGAAATCCCAACAAATCAGCAAACAAATCGGCGGACCGGTTTTTTGCCAAAACAGGTTCCCAGTCACCTGGATCTCAGTCCCGGGGCCCAAACACACCTTCCTTTTGGTTACTCAGTTGTTGGAGTCATGTGGTAACCCAAATTATGTCTCAATTTTCAAAAATTTTTTTCGTCTCTTGGTCTGTACATGGTCCCTGAGCAGTAGTATGCAACGCAAGGTGGTGGTATACACCCAGACATACAGAACAGCTGGCATGGGTTCAGTTCCCACTGTTTACGGACCGGAATTTCTTTGCACTTTTTGTCACCTGTCTTGCTGAGAAAATTGGTTTTCCATGCACAAACAAAGCCATGAAGAAGAATCATCAGTGCACACAGACCGGCCATTTGCATCTCCTTGTGTGCTGGGTGAGTGTGCAGCTCTGATCTGCAACCAAATTTTCGGTCTGTACATGACCAGCATCAGGGTACTTGTCCCGCAGAAAAGTTTGATCATCAGGGGACAATGAATAGAAAGAAAAGGTATTATCAAGCGTCCCAAAATAAATGATGCACATCTTACAGCGACACCTCCCAATCACGTGTCCTAGAATCCCAGAAAACCCAACAAGTCGGCGAAACAAATCAGCCAAATCACAGAAACCCCACAAATCGGCAGAACAAATCGGCGGAATTCAGAAACCCAACAAATCGGCAGAACAAATCGGTGAAATCGGCCGACTCGGCTGCCGATTTGGGGGCTGGCTTGCCTTGGGAAAGATAGAAAAATGGGGAAAATTGGGGGAACATGGGGGAAAATTGGGGGGAAAATGGGGTCTCATCAATCATCATGACACAACCGATGTGAACAACCTCTACAACGACGAAAAACGGGGGCATAACGGGAGAAAAACGGGAGAAAAATGCGATGAGATACCCCAGTTCCCCATTTTCCGGAGGCCGCAGACCTTCCCGTTTGTTCCCTCTACAAAACTAAGTCTGCGGTATCCGGTTGCGAAAATGGGCAAAATCGAAAGTATTCACGGGTATCCGAAAATTCGGGTACCTGGGAGGCTTGCTTCTAGCGCTTGGCTCTGCCGTCGCTGTGTTGCTGATGCGGTTCAGTGCATGCTCTCCCTTCCTTTTGCATTCGGACTGCGCGGTCTGGTGCTCTTCGCCTCCTCAGCACCATCGCGCCTCACACTGGCACCAACCCACACCCAAACCCGCACCCGCACCCCCACGCGCACCGAAGCCCACACCCGCACCCGCACCCGCTCCCCTGCATGCACAATGCAACCCACCCATACCCACACACCCATACACGGGGGGGGGGGGGGGGCTTTGGTGCCTAGTCAATTTAGCTCTGTGAAATTTGGCGGACGCAAGGAACAAGGACGGAGACATGGAGCATGCAAAGCACAAAGGGATGGGAGGACAAAGCAGGAATCCCTTGGATTTGGTGCGGAGAATTTGGCGGCCAAATCGAAACGCCAAATCTCCCACACCAAATCTACGGCCATCCCCCCCCCCCCTGCCCTGTACTCGACCCTCGGACACACAGACGTAGCACACGCGGACCTCGCCCACCAGTTCGAAAACGATCTCGCTCGCGTCGCCCCGCGGGCCCTTGCCCACGGGCTCCGTCTCCAGGCGGCTCCTCGTCTTCGTCGACAGCACATCGACCGGGACGAAGCGGTAGCTGCTGCTCTCGGCCACGCGGCTAAACACCGCGGCGTTCGCTATGACGCAGCGCTGGAACATGGCGGCGTACTGCTGGAGGGCCTGCACCTGGGACACCCCTTGGCCCGTCAGGCCGATTGACTTGAAGTCGTTGGTGCCCACGCTGGAGGTGGCCACCTTGCCGGTCCAGAGGCCCATGGACACGGGGTAGGCCCGTCTGGGCTGAGGGACGGGCGCCTCCTTCACAAGCGGATGGCGGGGGTCGGAGGGGGAAGGGAAGAGCACATCGGAGAGACGGCAGGAGAAGAGGGGCAGGGAGAGACGTGGGGGACCGCAGAGGGAACCGGGAACCCCCCCCCCCCGCGCATGAACCGACACTGCAAACGGTTGGCTTGGTTCCTTCATGCAGCCCCACGAGCCCGCCCCGCCCCCGGAGCGAAACGATCCAGCTCCAATCTCCGGATGCCGTCAGCTGCTCGGCAGAATGCAGCTCGGGGGGTTTGGCATGGAACAGCGGGGAGGAGGGTGAGGAGGAGGGGGTGGGGGTTAGACTGGCCCAGAAGTGTTCCATGCAAACTGCTCCATGGCAGGAGGGGGAGGGGAAGGGGGAGGGGAGGAGGTTAGGATCCCGGATATTTCAGGTGGAATGGAGCAGAACGGAATGGCATGCCTAACATCCTCATGGACCCCCCCGCCCCCCGCCCCTCGGCGGCGGACACACACGACACGTCTCTTTTGCGTCATAGTTGCATGGTACAACCAGACGGTGGGTGAGTGAGCTCTGGCTACACGAGCCTTTTGATCATGCCCCTTCCCTCAGCTTGTCCCCAGGATGTATTACAAAGGGGGGGGGAGGGGGGTTTGGCTGGGACCCCCCCCCCCTTAGGGTCCCCCTATGGTCCCCGCCAAAGGCGGGGCAAAAAATTTTAAGCTTAAATCACCTTGGCGCCAAAGGCGCCGAGCAAAATTTTGGCCATCAGCCTCAAGCATTGGAAGGGGAGGATGTGGGGGGAAGGGGGGTGCACGAGGGGCGGGAACCCACCCTCCTCCTACGGTGTACGGCCGTTCTAATACATAACTGCTCATCCCCTCATATGCTTGTTTGCAGGGCCCCCTTTCACTCTAAGCCCTACAACTGACTCCTTTTCCCCAGTTTTGTGCCGCAAGGCACCACAAGATTGGTTTCCTCGCATGCCTCTGCATCATGTGTGGTTGTGGTCCACTCGTCCCTAACCAGCCCAGTTGCTGTCTCTGCTGGGCATCAGCTTTTTTGCACCCCGTGGTCTGCCATATGTGTACTACACTGACCAACATCACCCCTGCAGACGAGGGTGTTGCAGCCTGCGTACCACGATCCACCTTCGTGAACCACCTTCGCTGATATATATAAGCCAGACTTTCGTATAACTGCTCTCCCCATACCCGCGTGTCCTCATTTATGGAATGTGTTCGCACTCGTGGTCTGGTGCGCACACTGCTGGTTTGTTTGCCTGGTTCTGCTGCTCTTTCGTGTCTCCGTGGCAGTCCGATAGTTGGTGAGCATATGCTTGTCGCGGCGGGCTGCCGACATAATGATATGTCCAAATCTGCCTTGTGGGAATGCGTCCCACATGCCCAAGCCCTGGAGCTCAAATTCTGTCCCCTCAATTGTCACCCACCCCAAGCACTTATTCTATTGCTCAAACTAGCCCTTCATCGCGTATTTGGGGAAATCTTTATTTCTGGGCAGGACTGTGTTCCTAGGAAACGTGAGCATGGGCCGTGGGTCTGAGTTCTGGGAGAGCATCTCCCGTGCCAGTGTGCTCAGCAGAGGCTGAGCCAATTGGCACGCACACAACAGGCCTCGATGGTGAGCACAAGGCTGTCCTTAAGAACCCAGATTTTTTTTTGTTAAGGAGGGCCCCCAGGGACTACCAACCACCAATCGCCAACCGCCAACCGCCACCAACGGCCAACCTTTGAAGTAGAGAAGTAGAGAAGGTCCCATGACCATAAAGCAGAGAGCGTCCCTGTGAACGTTCGTTTCTGTTGGCGTTCCGAACCCTTCTTGTTTTTTTCTCTTCAGGACAGCCCTGAGTGAGCGTGCCCGTGGTCTGGATTGGATTGGGCCACGTCCCAAACGCGGTGGTGAGTTGATCCAACAATGAATCCGCCCATGCAGAAAGCGTACTGCAAACTGTCCTCGGAAAAAGGCTACATCAACACGGCCTCCACAGACCTCTGTGATATGACATTTGCTGTGGGTGACTTCATGAATGCCTTGCTCCGCTGACAGAGGTTGGGGGGGGCGATGTTGCAGTGTGCAATCTTTTGGTTGGGGTGGCGGACGGGGCTGGTGGGCAGGAGAGGGCACCGTGGGTGCACCGACCTGCGAAGTGTAGCTATACACAGCTGCAAGCCATGCAACTGAGCTTGCGCATCCGCTTCCACACGCAATTAGTCTAACTCCGCTAGTGAGAAGACCGTTCTACATTGTGCTAGATGCTCTGCTCTATGATGCACTGGAAGGATATGGGGTGAGGTAGGATCTACAGTGCCACAGCCCACAGGGCATGCAGAGGCGTGTTCGGGGGGCTGCATAAAAGGCACACTAGATCCCACTACTACCACTCCGCAGATGTGGTGTGGAATGGCTGGGGCTATGAACTGAGATTCATCATACTCCAAGCGGGATCGTGTCTCGAGGGAAAATGGAACGGCGGCAACCAACCAAAATGCCCATACCTATGGCTGAGTTGTATACAATGAGACACTCAAAGAGGCCGCCTAGAAATCCCAAAAAATATTAATGTCCAATGAACGAGCAGGGTGTACAGCCACGGGGTCCTGCCGCCGGTCCCCGGCATATTTCGGAAAAGGATGTGAAGCCCATGGTGTTTCGTCAGCTACAGAGGGGAGGGGACTGGAGGTGAACCAACAAGAGGGGCTCGGATAGGGGCCCCACTTGCCCCACATGCGACAAGTGGGCACACCGCCACCGCGAGACCAGGGCAGGGGACAGCCAATTAAATCTTTTTGAAGGGGGGCGGAGGGGATTTTGCTTGAAAGAGAGGGGGGCTGGCAATTCCAGAGCTGCTGCAGAGGCGTTCCTGTGGACGGTGAAAGCGGTTGGAGGACGGTTACTGGCGGTTGGAAATACGGTGGGGGCTGCTGTTGGGGCACGGAGATGCCTTCGGGGTGAAGTTAGGGCCGCAGTCCTGCGGGTTCGATTCCCTGCCCCCCTTCCTTCCTTTGAAGGTGATGGTCAGTTCGAGCCCAGACCTTCCGTCGGCCCCCAACTGCCCGAGCCGTTCTGTGACCGCCAGCACGTGCCCTCCCAACCGCCTTTCCAAACGCCGGTAATCCCTTTTGCAATCCCACTTAAAACCGACCTTCAGCCCCGCTCCCCTCCCCACCCTCCAGCGCAGCCCTGCGTTAAGGCCGCAGGTACACCAGCGCCACTAAGCCTCCCAATGAATAGAACTCCAGCTGCTGGAACCCCAACAGTTCCGCCGTGGCCGTGGCCACCCGATGGTCACATGTGCGGCGCTGTTCGATCGAGGCCTGCAACAGGGGCACTGCGGTTGGCTCTGGCGTCGCGGGCAGCCTCTACCCCGAAGGCATCCCCATACTCCAACACCAGCCCCCACCGTATTTCCAACTGCCAGTAACCGTCCCCCAACCGCTTTCACCGTCCACAGGAACGGCTCTGCAGCTGTCCTGGCATTACCAGCCCCCCTCCCTTTCAAGCAAAACCCCCCTCCGCCCCCCTTCAAAAGATTTAGTTGGCTGTCCCCTGCCCTGTCACTCTCACTCTGTGGGAGGAGCCAGAGAGACGGGGTGGGCAGGCTGTGGGTATCGGCGTGGCACGGCTGGAGACCTGCTGCTTCGTCGCAAAGGCATTCCGAATGTGGTGCGCGTCCGCAATGGCCCCCGTCACATGCGTGGCGCAGCGCTGCAGCAGGTTCCATGTGATCACGCAGCAGCTGTGGTTGAGGGACCACACGATGCCTCTGTTCTGATGGGCGGCGGTGATGACAATCGCCACGAACTCCTCGGCGGCGCGCTGAGGAGGAGTGAAGGGCAGTGGACGAGGGATTGGCGGTCTGGGAGGTTACGAAAGCGGTTGAGGAGGTGGGTAAAAGCAGTTCAGAGGGCAGTCACCGGGAGGTCGGCAGGCGGTTGGCCACAATGGGTCAGGTGTGCTTCTCCGCAATTAGCTCCAACTGCGCCTGCCACAAGGGTCTTCATTGCTCTGAGTCCAGTGTTCCAGCAGTAGTTCTCTAAGTTCGCTGTCTGAGAGGTCAATGGCTAGGGCTAGGGCGATGTCCCTACTCCCTGATCCACTGTACCGGTCAGCTGCCGCCTGTTGAGCTGTCGGTGGTGCAGACATACGCCCCTGGGCCTAGCCGCGGTTGGATGGGGTAGGGGCGGGAGGTTGTGGGGGGTAAACGTCCCACCTGCAGCTGGGCAAGACTGTGTGCCCCCCCCGCATCTGCCATGTCCTCCAGTCCGTGCAGCTGCACGTAGAGCAGCGTGCCTTCGCGGTGATCGATCCCCTGATGGAATGAGACCTCACGACTCTTCCTCGAATTGAAAGACGTGTTCCGCGATGAACTGCAAGACCCTTCCCGGAGCAGACTTTGGGGCACTACTGGCACAGTACCAGCGACCGACGAGACGGAGGACCGGGTGTCGTTGGGCGCATCGGTACAATCGGAGACGCTCGAGCACTCGTTGTGTTGGAGGAGGTGGTCGGGCAGGTACGGCCGGTACAGTTTCAGGTTCTTCACTATATTCAGCAGCAGCGAAATGATGCGGTCCTCGCTAGACTCTTCGGGTATGTCGCCGATGTCGAAGGTACTGATCTTCTGTGCCAGAGCCTCAGCCCTGAGGAGACTCTGTGGACACAGTGCGCGAACAACTGTGGACAAAGCACACACAATGCAACGTGCCCATGTGTGTGCATCGGGGCAGAGTGGCTTGACTGCTGGAAGGGGCCGTGTCCCAACCCAACCCAACCCCTCTCAAGCTCCAACTAACAACTCAGCAACAAGGGGGTGGGGGCGCGGTGCCAAGCCCCCCCACCCCCCACCTGCCCGCAGCAGCCACAGCAACCGCAACCGTAGCCACAGGCACAGGCACAGCCACAGGGGCAGCTGCAGCTACGAGCGCAGCAGCGGCGATAGCAGCAGCTATAGCCGCAGCAGCCGTAGCACGCTGCTGGTGCTGCTGGTGCTGGTGGTGTTGCTGGTGCTGGTGCTGGTGGTGCTGGTGGTGCTGGTGCTGGTGCTGGCGCTGGTGCTGGTGCTGGTGCTGGTGCTGGTGCTGGTGCTGGTGCTGGTGCTGGTGCTGGTGCTGGTGCTGGTGCTGGTGCTGCTGCCACCACCGCTGCTACCGCCGCTGTCAGTGCTGCTGCTGCTGCCGCCGTTGCTGAAGCAGCAGCAGCAGCGGTGGTGGTGGTGGTCTTGGTGGTGGTATACTTCCTTTGAGGTGCGCAAGATCAGTGAAATGGGTGCAGCGAACTTCAGGTTTCTATGCAAAGCCCCCCCCCCCCCCTCCAACCCTGTATACCCACCAAGAAACCACTTTATAGGTCCACTATTTGTACCTTCTCAAGCGGTTTGATACCGCTCCCTGTCCCACTCGCCTTCCGAAGGCTCTGTCCACACTGACTAATTATTGGTGAGCCATGTGTACTGTTCGTACAAAAAACAATTAGCTGGTTTTGCCTTTATCCCCCTACTCATCCATTGGCCCGGGCCATGATTGTCTACTCCATCGCCAATTGCATGGGCGGGGGGGGGGGGGGGGCAATAGAACAGGGCAGGGTTGCATTGGAAGGGGGGATACCGCCCTGTCCCTCCAGGGGTCACCAGTCTGCAGCACAGCAACTCTGTCCCCTACCCCAAGCCCCCCCCCCCCCTGCCCCAACGGCCATTTGCAGCTGACAGCAACTGCCACAAACTGTTTTGGCAGCCCCCCCCACCTGCCTCTCCAACCGCTCCTCACACCCCAATCGCTTTGAATGCATCCCTAGCACAGGGCAGAAAGGGGGGGTACAAAGGCTGTACACTGTTGGCCATTGGATGACACGGTTTGTTTGGGGCTTGACAAACAGTATGCGTGCCAACACACCCCTTGTCCTATTTTCGAGAGGGGGGGGGGGGGGGGCTTTTGGAATCACGCGCCAGGGGGCCCAGAAAAGGGTCACTGATCCCCGTCTTTGATGGAATATTTTTGGTAAAACAAAAAATCAAACTTTGCCAAAAATTTTAGGACTTGAGCAGGGGAGCCTATTTTCCAAACGCCCTACACCCCACCGGGCGCATTGGCAGGCTCCAGTGTCCACCCTACCCCAGTGTCAGCAGGCTACAGTGCAGCACCCCCATCCGACCCCCGATGTTGCCGGTACCTCCATTGTTGCCCCTTTGCTGCCGCTCGGTGTTGGAATGCAGCCTGTTGTGGAATGCAGGTGTTGGAATGATGGCGTATTGTTGAACGGACGAGTGCAGGACATGAATGTACAGTTTGCTGCAAATCCGTTGACCCTTGCAGTGTGTGCATTGTTTGCACTGGAATACGGCCACTGCGCCCGACCTCACAGTTTTTGGTACGTTGTGGACGTCAAAGCCCAAGGACAATGTACCGCCCCCCTCCCCCTTGTCCAATCCAGCCCTTGACAGTGACAGGGCCAGGATGAGAATTCGGGGTCTGTGGGGTGGGGGTGACTCCAGGTGGAGACGCCAGTGACCCATGGTGAAGAGGGGAAGGTTAGGGACGTAGTGCAATGTGTGTGCCCACCTCACGGCGCCCTTGCTGGACATTTGAGACAACGTGCGTGGGTGCCTAACTGCATGGCCCCCCATGGGTCTATATGTACTCCCATTGTCACCGAATGATCATCACCCAACAACGGCCCAAGTGTCCCTGAGGACCATCAAGGGTCAAAAGTGCAGCACATGTAGGCCATTTGTAGTGGAAACGGTCATTTCGTATCTTTCACATGGGCCATGACTGGCGGCGCCTTGCTAGAGGTTAATGTGTGTTGGTGTTGGCACCTGATGGCGCCTCCCTGACATTCCCGGACAATCTGTATTGGTTGAGTAACTTGGGTGGGTTGCACAGCTGGACATAAGATCGACGTGAATCTCAGGGTGGGGCTAGCTGAGGCCTGGATGACGAATGACGAAACGACAAAATGCCTGAAGAGGCAAGCAGTGCACATCAGTGTCACATGTTTTGCGTCCACTCCCTCCCCAAGGCGTGAGGAGGAAGAGGTTCGACGACTGTTGTCAAATGCCGGAAGACTACCCAACAAAGAATCGCTTTTGATGCTGTGATTCGTTTGCCACACTCAGCGTATGCTCTTGTGTTGCAGGGAGGCAGGGTACGAGTGTCACACTTTATAAAGAGGAACCATAACCACCCAACGACACACTATTTTCATCACTTCGTCTTTTTGTCATTGAGGAAGGCGGGGGTGGGGGGTGCTATATTCATCATTGGTGAGATGCCAAGATGATAACCATCGTCAGAATTACAGACTAGGTAGGACAAGATCTGTCTGAAGGTCCTTAGGACGTGTTAAGCACAGGCCTGTCCTGAGGACACCTACATGGTAGGCCCAGAGTGCTGTGGCTAGCAATGGTGGGGGCAGGAAACTGTGAGGGTTACCAGAACCGTGGTTATAGCCGTACGCCTACGGCTGCGTACAGCTGGGTCTTTTTTCAGTGCACGGCTACATACAGCTAGGCTCAATACTTGTGTACAACTGTGTGCGGCTAGGCTAGGCACTTAAGGGGAACCGGTCAATACAAAAAAACCTGTCTACGGCTACGTACGGCCAAACTGGACAGCTGCGTACGGCAGAGACTGGAGACTGTGTCAAGCCATGTATGACTGGGGTTGATGCTTGTGTACGGCTGTAACCACAGGTCTGGGGTATACCGCCCGATTGCTCGTCCAGGAAGCTTGGCCACGATCAAATTCAAATCTGGGGGGGGGGGAGGCGAATACCAGCTCCAAAGCCTCTGTCTTTTGTTTCAGCTGCTGGAAGATGAAGAAGACGCACAGGAAGGCAACGGTGCCAGGCAGTATGATGTTGCACGCTGTCAAAGCGATCTGCCAGGACTCCGGAACGCAGTGCTGCTGCGGGGTCATGGTGTCTGCGCCCATAATGAACTCCAACGCGGTGAGCACCACTGTCCCAGCGAGTGAGACGAAGTAGGAGGACAACGCCATGCGAAACCCAACGTTGCACACAATGCTCAGAACGGGCCCTAAGTAACTGTAGGTGATGAGGCCAAGGCTGGGGACCACTCCTCCAAATGACCAGTGAAGCCCAATGCACATGCCACACCACCCCGCCATCAAAATGCAGCGAGTGGGGTAGACTTTGTGGGTGACGGTGAGGTAGACCCCCAAGACCAGGGCGAGGGCCGCGAACGCCCCCGGGAAGAGTGCGGAATAATAGGCCTGGAAAATGAGCCACACCACGCAGTAGCCTGCACAGAAGCAGGTGCCGAGGATGCAGTACACCAGGAGGATGACCCTGTCCATCGCGCTGAGGCGGCCAACGTGGGTGCGTCGCTCTGTGGCATCGGTGACCGCAACGAGCAGGCGGTTGTAGATGGCATCGAGCACTCTTTGCTGGAGTGTAGCCGTCATGGCACTGCTCTGTAGCACAACAAGGAGCGAGGCAGAGCGTGCCCTCAGTAAGCTGGCCCGCAGACCCATGCAGGCGTTCCTCTATAATATGGTGTTGTTGTGGGGGGGGGGGGGGCATAAGTTGAAGCCGGTACATACCCCCAGCACATATACAAACGTGGTTGTCAGGTCAGGTAAGGTTAGACTGCCTCAGTGCAAGCAGAGCGGCAGCGTGGCCCCATCCTCCGGCAGACTGACCCCTGTTTGACAGAGTCGTCCACTGACCGGAATCGATTCACTCAGAGGCACTGGACTGTCATGCAGTTGCATTTCATATCCGGCACCGTGTCAAGTGATGGCCCACCCAAAGGTGAGGCACCTTGACATGCAACACTTTTCTTGGGGTCCGCCCAGCAGCCCCCCCCCACCCCTGGATGTTCATGGGTAATGGGTACTGGTACAGGAGCTGGTTCAAGTAACACACCCACGGAGCCACAATCATGCCCCAGCCTCGCACACCCATTCTACGTGGAAAGCAGTAGAGGTGCCATGTTCACAATGCCACAGATCTTTGGCATGACAAATGCATACGCCCGTGGAAAAGAGGGCACAACCAACAGAACGCAACACATCGCACTGTGGGCAATTGTCAACAATGGAGGGCGCAAACAGAAGCAGGCAGGCAGTTTCTGGTACCACACCAGATCAAATCCTGAGGCGGCACTGGGAACCAGTGAATGCGGAATCATTAGTGACTGATGGTTGCCTGACCCCGCCCCCCACTTCCCCCCCCAGAGTCCCCCGGGCCCAGGTGGCAGTCCAAGGTCCCCATCGGGAACACCAGCCCCCCACACACGAACAGACAGCACACACAGACAGGGGGATGAAGGGGGCGCGATCCACCTCCATACAGGGGCCGTGGGTCGCGGAAACAGCACCGCTAACCTGGAGAGACTCTCGCTCACGGGAGACAAACGACCGTTTGCCCAGTATCTGTTCTCGCCCCAGTCTTGCAGAATTTGCATGCAACAGATTTCTGTTCTCCCATGCAGGCTTTCAAGCATGTTTATCCTTACCCCATTTCATCATCCGGTGACAGCGGTTTGCTGATCACTACCCGGCGATCACAAAGGTCAGAGTGGTAGTGACCCGTGCGGACCTGTGGGAGGGGGCAGCATTCTCTCTATATTCGAGTCACTTCTTCTGCGCATGGTTTCCACCCTAAGACCGCTAAGTCCAGAGCGGAGCAAGCCCGTGTGGACCAGTACGAGGGGACAGCCCACATGCATTTTCTTGTTTGAGATGCCAGCCTCTGGCGCTGACATGGTCAACTCTCTGTGGCCTCTGGTTGTTTCGTCAGTCACGTTCTGTCTGGATGTCCGTCATCGGTGGTTTTGATGACATACGAGATGGCTTTTTGACGCTCCTACGCTTACCGGTCCATGTACATTGTATCCGTAACAGAAGTAACACTAGGTAAATGTCGATCACAAAAAAGCAACCTCAATTTGGTGCTCGCTGAGTAATGCACCCAGAGCCTTGCTTTTGCACCGCGGCGGGCTGGCTTTCTTGTGCCCGTTCCCGGTACCTGTCCTGCACCCACAGCTCCACGCTCCGGCTCCAGGGTCCATGTGTATGGTCGGGCCCGTGTGTGTGGGGGGTGTTCTGTCCACAAACCGGGGGTGTCAACGTTCTGGCGCAAAGTGGAAAACCGTCGTCCGGAGGCAGGGGTATGTTATGCCTTTCTGAAATCGGCATGAAAAGGGCTGGCAAGGGCAATGTGAGGTTTAACTCAGTAATCTATTGATTTCCCGACTGCAACATGGTGTGCACCGCTGGTCACCAGCTAGCCTCTGGCCTCGGCTGTAATTGCCACATCTTCATGTTATGGTACTTGCAACACCTGCTACATGTGCGTCCAATGGGTGAAGCTTCGAAGCTCCGGAACACTATGCCCCTGGAAAAGGACACCCGAAAGGGGGAGTGCGCCATAAATGCTGAAGGAGTATGCCAGTTTGTTGGCCGAAAGCGGGTTGTGGGGGGGGGGTGTCTGTGCCTTTGTTGTGGCCTCGTGGCCCATGTAAGGTCTTTTTGGAGGCAGGAGGGGGGGGGGGAATCCGACACCCTCCCAAAATCTGTCCATGAGTGGTGGGCGGAGTCAACCGTGGGGGCATAGTGTTCCGGGGGCGGAGTGATCCGGGTGCAGAGTGTTCCAAGGGTGTAGTGTTTTGGGGGCATAGCGTTCCAGCGGCCAGGTGATTCGGGGGCATAGCGGTCTGGGGGCAAGGCGTTCCAGGAGCCAAGTGATATCGTGGCATAAGTGTTCGGTGGTCTGGGGGCATAGTGTTCTGGGAGCATAGTGATTCGGGGGCCAAATGCTCTAGGGGCCAAAAAACGGCCGAAAATAACAAAAATGCAGCAGCCCGAAAATGGGCAAAAATGGCTGAAAATAATGAAAATGCAGCCGCCCGAAAATGGCCAAAACTACCGAAATTAAGAAAAATGCAGCCGCCTGAAAATACCCAAAACCGCCGAAAATAGTTACCAATGCCGCCGCCTGAAAATGTCGATAACGTCCGGAAAAAAAAAACAATGCAGCCGCACGAAAATGGGCAAAACCGCGGAAAATAATAGGAATTCAGCAACCCAAAAATGGCCAAAATGGCTGAAAATAATACAAATGCAGCCGCCCAAAAATAGCCAGGGCTAAAACCGCCGAAAATGAGAAAAATGCGGCCGGCCCGAAATGGCCGAAAGTCGCAAAAATAATAAAAATGCGACCGCCCGAAAATGTCCAAAATGATCACCCCCAGGCACGCAGGGTAGGCGAAGCATGAAAAAAAAAACCAATGGTAAAGTAGTTGACAGCGCCGACGTCACCATTTTCTGGCCCGTACTATCGAGGTTACCCAACCCATGTTATTTCTCTCCATGTTGGAGACCCTGAGACAGCAGGGGGAGTCACTTTGATTCTTCTATGCTGTGGAGACCCCGAGACCTCTGCTGGGGAGACCTTGAGATGGCAGGGGTTATGTAGCCACTGCAGAATGTGCTCGTGTTCGGGGGTCCATATACAAGAAAAAGTTCTTCAGGACCCGGGTTCAAATCCACACAAAGCAGCCGCAATAAGCAAAGAAGTTTTGACCCCCCCCCCACCCGACCAACCCCCCCTCAAAATGGGGTACCCGGGTATGGGGGTTTAGGGAGATTCAAACTCAAAAAAGTCATTGGGGGATCATTTGGTCTCCCAAAATGATGATTTTTACAAAGGGATAGACATCTAATACCAAACCTTGGGGTATGCTGCACGAATGACCCCAAAACGGGTGGGTATATGGCGCCCGGGCCTGCGCTTGATCTAATAACCCTCTTCGAGGTGGATATGTCTCCATGGGCACCATTCGGAGAAAAAAGGGGTTTGTGCCGTAAAAAGTCCTTAAAAGACCCCCAAAGAGCAGTGTTAAAAAAGGGGGGGGGGTGGAAACCCCCTTTTCATATCCGGTTTCCCAGGAACCCCCCCCCCCCCTCTGGTTGCTTCCAACAAACCCAACAAAATACTCTCCTTTGTCCAAACGACTGTGCGACTCACAGACTCCGAAATGACGCTTCAAACAGCTGCGCAACGGTACAAGAAGATTTGTCAACAATGGGCTGGTCCAGGGTCAACAAACTGGTGAATTACAGCTGTTCTATGTCGCAGGCAGACTAAGGCTGTGCTACGCTTACCGAGTGCACAGTGTCCAAACACCACAATGCAGCAGTGTACAGCATCCGGCATTTTGATAACTGCGATTGCTGTGCAAATTGTGTACTGTGAAACTTGTACCCACCCGGGGGGCCTCAAAAGGTCAGGCGCGGACCCGCCACTGTGCTCCAGCCGCGTCTGCCTTCACACGGCCTTCATTGCCTTCTCAGTTCCATTCGTGTGCGACCGGCCATCGAATGCCCCATAGGCCCATTGTGCAGCTCCCTTTCGTCCCTGGCTTGGGCTAGAGGTTTGGGTTGCAGGGTTCTGGGCTTTATCGCCAGGTCAAGCGGCACCATGAACTGAGTGTCGGTTGTGGCGTACATGCTGTGTTCCATGTGGGCTCTATCTGCGCTTGAGGCGCGCTTGCTCGTGCTGGCCACACTCGGCCGCACGCCTTACACTCAGGCTTCACCAGGGCGCGGAAGGTTCGGGGGAGGGAGGAAGTCAAAGGTCAGCCAGGAGGGGGTGGGGGCGTACAATGCAATGTGCAGTGCGTATGCGCGTGAATAATGTGTGCATCGAGCAGTGCATAGTTAGTCCCCTTACGCAGCAAAAATTTGGCGGTCCAGTTCACACGCAACTTCTCTGTTTTGACTACACTGCATTTGGTTAAATACAAAATCCTTCTCAACAAAGATGGTCATTTGCGGGCAAAAAAGCTGTCGCCATCAATCAATGGACAGCGTCCAATGATCGCCATGCTTGCCATTGCATGGCGCTGCTCACATTGCCGCACCTCATCAGCGATACATGCACCAAAGCAATCACACACTGGAGCCCTTTGATTCAAAATGGTTTGCCTGAACTGCCTGTCTTAAAATTGTCTGTCCATTGTCGCCAGGATTCTAGTTCCAAATATTCTTCCGAGGAATCATTGTGCAACACTTCGCACCCACGCCAACTGTTGACGCACTGTGTGTTTGCATGCCGATTGGCCGTAACAAGTGGGCCCGCAAAGGAACAGCAGTCGCAGCTTTCTGACACAATTGTACAGTCTTTAAAAAAATACCACTCGCAACATATGTTGAAAACTTACATTGCAGGCAGGGCTGGACTATACAGTTTAACTACCTCCACACGCTTCAATGAAACCTCTCTCCAACAGTGCATGCATATGAATCCGCCTCAAACACGTGACTCTCCTCAAAGAAAAGCGAGCTCTTGATTGCAACGCACATCTCGTGGGGCACCGGGTATCGCCGCTCCTCTACACAGTGTGATGATGCTTCGTGCTTTGCGCTCCATGGACTCGCCTCTACCTTCATTTCACTTTGAGAGAAATGTCATCCGTCAGTGGAACCGAGCGTCGGACAGAGAGGATTTGTATGTCCTTTTGGTGATGCCTCTCCTTTTGCGAGAGCCCCGTTTGCACCTTCAGGCAGCCTGACGTCCTTTCACTTCGAATACAGCACCAGTCAATGAAATTAGCACATGCCAAACATGTGAAGGAAGGCGGACAGAGCACGAACCCCTTCCCCGGGTGCAAATCCTGCCCGGACACCCGGACATCGGGACACCACAGCCCCTGACTGCCCGCAGCCTAGACAAGGGCCTTGTCAAGACCTCATACTCTTTCCCGGTCCCTGCCAGTCACCATGTGCTGATGTTCCGGCAAAAAAAATCAGACATCACAACCTACGGTCCCCTTTGCAACAGTTCTTGGAGCTGAGGCATGTAATGCACCACCAAATTCTGCAGCTCCCTCTCGTGCTTGACATCGTGCAATTCCCATTTGTTGTGAGCCAGTTCATGGCACATGGTTACGTACCACGATGCCAAAATAATGTTGCGACTCCTGCGAAAGACACGATGCGGAAATGAACCGTACATTTTGTCCCCACATGCTGCTGTGATGTGCGCATGGTGATCATGGGGGGCGTTTCAGTGTGGTTCTAGACCCTGACAACACCCACGACGTTTGGGGTATAATCAAATATTCCACACAAGAAAAAAGCTGTTGGTCACTGTCCGCACAAGGGGGGGGGGTGTTCGTCTGGGGACAATTTCGGCAGAGAAAATTGCGTGAGGGGAAAATTTCGGCACACCTCCAATTTTGGTGCGGGGCCAACAGACGCGGGAAACTTCAACACCCCCAACTGTAAAAAAAAAGTGGCCTTTTTTGCACTCGGACCAAGCTCACAAACATTCTCGACGACACCCAAATTCTGAGTCCCAAGCAAACAAAATGAACACACGTGACAGAGAGAGGGACTGCCGACAACAGCGCAACAATACCTGGCTACCGCCATCAGAGAGAGGATGCACAAGGAGCAGGAAATACCTCAAATTGTGCAAAAAAAATTTCGTGGGGAATTTCGGCACCAAACTGAAAAACGAAACTTGCCCCACGAAATTGTCCCCTTACGAAACTTCCCCCATCCCCCTGTAGGCGGAAAAACCAAGGAAATTCTGGCATACGCACAAAAGAATCTCCCAAAGCGCCCAACAAGAGGTAATGCTGTTGTCGCCCCCACTGTTTAGGCGAAAAAAGTCTGCTGTCCATGGGCGCAGGGTCTGGAGGATGTGTGTCTATGTGTGTGTGTGCACGTGTGTGTGTGTGTGTGTGTGTGTGTGTGTGTTGGGGTTCAGGTCCCCACTTGAACGCTCCCGTGAGGGTGATCGTCAAACAAATCCAGCAAAGGAAATGGGCCCTTGGGCCCTTGGGCCTCGGCGCACAACTCATGCACGTGAAACCGAAATGGAGACTGCATGTGCTGCGCCTTCATAAAACGAAGCCCTTTAACTTGCCTTGCTTTGTTCGCAGCCACTGCCATGGCTCCATATAGTCCTGCTGACACCAGCACAACCCAATCAGTGGCCTTGAAAGGCCCTCTCTGTACAAGTGTACACTCACACATACACACACACACACACACACACACACGTTGAGACCGCAACAACAAAACAGCTGATCTGGCTGACCAGTGTTTACTATTGTTTACTACTTGCACCGGAAGCATTCGCAGACGAAGCTTGCGGAGATACTACTAATCACATCATTTCTCGAGCGCATGGAACGTACGTCATTGCAGGGATTGTTGGCCTCATTGAAGACTGATGGCCAACCGATGGCGGTTGGCCTTCAAATGGACAGTGGTCACTGGCCGGTCGATGTGCGGTTAGAGTCCAAGCGTACGGGAGCCCGGCAATTTTGTTTGTTTGGGGGGGGCAGCTCTGCGAGATGTAACCGCGCCCGGGCAGGCGGCTGGACGACCGTATCCATTCGTTGCTGGCCTGTGGTATCCCCCTCCCGTCACGTGGCCAAAAGTGATGCAATCGCCCGTGAATTTCTGCTTGTGAGCCCTGTCAGAAGCGCCCCACGAAAGTGGGAGCAGCAGAGGGAGGGGACGGGAGAGGGGGACCCGGCTGCTGCCACTAGTCTTGGGGCTCCTTCTGATTCAGGGGGCAGGGGGTCCGGCAGGGGGCTCTATGGACTGTCCCAAGTCGGCCCTCTCTTCTGAGAACTTGTCAGAAGGTGCAGCGTAGAATAGACATCAGGTCACGGGACGAAGAACGACTAGAATACAACAACACACACACACGAGAGACGGATTCTGGCGGCGTCGCTGCTCCGTGCTGTGATAGAACGACGGCGCTGCACCACGCCGCACCGTAGGATGTACTGCGCGTGCACCGCGACCCCAAGTTTGAACCTGCCCCCCTTTTTTTCTGTTTTCGGGGGGTTTTTACAATGGTGGCAACGCGGTAGACGGGTGTACGTCAGTGTACGTCAGCGTACAACACGGACGCATCCCGGCCAAGATTCATATTGACGTCTTGCGCCATGCAATTTGTTTGAGCAGGATCCGTTCTTTTTTGAAGTAAAGAACCGCCTGATCCTTCGTGAAAAGCGACGTGTGCGGACCAATGAACGTCGAATGCACCACTGATTCCGGGGCTTTGTTTTCGAAATGAAGTTTTTCCATCTTTTTGTTCCCCAGCGCACAGCCTCGGGTTTGATGCGGCAGAATTCTGGTCAATGTCGGTTGGTGCTTCACCAACGGCATTTTGAGGCCAACCGACGGCCTATCCCTCACACGCAACCCCCACCCACGCGACGTGCCCCCCCTCTGCCATACCGGTCCTGCTGGGCTTGGTGATAGTACCGCAGGTTGAAGAACAAATGGTTGTTTCTATTGAAAGCCTTGGTCATCCCGTGGGAGTCGTAGAAGACGGAAATCTGTTGGTCTGCAGCGGCGCGATCAAAGGGGACGCGGCGGTGGAAGGCCCCCGTACCGCCGTGGTCAACCAGCACTGCGTGGCCCGAGCGTCGGCCTTCCCAAACTGTTGGGACCTTGGCGTTCCTCGGGTTTGGAAAGAGCGTCGGGAGCACGTCTTTGCAGGGGAAATGCCACACGGCAGAAGCCGGCCTTTGGTGTGGACGTGGGTACGGACGTTGCCTCTTCCGTATTTCCGTGGGCCGCAGGCAACGCACGCACGCACGCAGGCACACCGTCGTAGCGCACAACACAACAAAAGGCAGCCGGGTGTACTTGTTGAAATTGTTCTGAGGACGGTGTGCACGCACACAGGCCTTGCCGCCGACAAACACACGCGCGCGCGCTCCGGTACGCGCAGACGCAGACGCAGACGCACGCACACGTACACACGCATACGCGCGCGCACCGACACACGTAAACACCCGCCCATACACCGCGCATACGCGCACAGGCGCACGCGCCCACGGCCACGCCCCAACTCGAGGCCATCGTACCTCTCAGCCCAAACACGGCATTCAACTCCCGCAGGATTTGCGTAAAAGCAGCAGCGGAGGCCTCGATGTCTTGGGTCACTGCCACTTCGGGGGTCGTGTAGAATTGGACCCCGTTGTACTTCCCCCGGCGCTGCAGAGCCCCGTGTACCTCTGAAAAACGGGGGGCGCGACACGTGAAACGACCGGGAGCACCGGCCCCGGACCTGCGCGACGGACGTGCCCCTCGTCCTCGTCCCAACCCCAAGAACATGGGCCCGACGGGGCCCGGAGGGCCGCAGATCTTTGTGCACAAGCGTTTCCAGTCCCACCGCCTTTCCCGGCTCCAACGCACAGGCCCCAGTGCCCGTCCGGACCGATTCCGCTGCGGCGCCTCTTTTGGGCTTTCGTGGCGGTCACTGGGCAACCGACTTTCCCGAAGGAGGGGGGACGGGTCCCCTGCACGGACTGGCCCAGGCCTTTGCTTAGTGATACTGGGGGGCGGGGGGGGGGTCAAATTGGCCGCCCGGGATTTTGGCTGACCCACCCACCCACCCACATCAGAAAATTTTTCCTCAGGAAAAAAATGAAATTTATCAAAGGGGCCCGAACTTGGAGGTCGATTTTTGGTACACAAACTTTTTTTGGCCTCTGACCCGCCCCCCCCCGGTATAGTATCAACCAGCCACTAAGCAAAGGCCTGGACTGGCCCCCGCTGCGCCCCCCTCCTCCATCCCCCCGCTCAAAATAGTGCGTGACCGCGGGTGCGCGCACGATGAAGCCCCGCAAGCCGCTGCTTTGGCCCACAGTTTCTGTTTCTCTGTGCGGCAGGTCCTGTCGGCCACAACGTTGAGGGTCACCCCCACCCCCCACCCGCCGGGATGGGCACACGGCTGCGGGTGGACAAGCGGGCCGTAGTGTTTCGTCGTGGGTCCAATGCCCCGTCTCACTGCGCCTGCCCCCCGTCCAGACCAGTGGCACGACTCGCATGGGGACCAGGAATGACGGAGGAGATCGGATGCGGGCACACGTACCGCCCGCTATTTCAAATGACCACCGCTTGACCCCCCGAGAGAGCCGCGCTGATGGGAGAGGCCAACAGCGGGCCGCAGCCGGCGTCGCTGAACTGCCCCGTCAACACTGTCAAGGCTACGCACAGGAACACGGGCACGACAAGTACAAAGGGCATGCCTGGCACGCGGTGGCCACAGCACGAACAGTCGTAAATGCCAGTGCCCACGCACACAAAGCCATGCTCGCCCAGTCCCCGTGCCCCACAAAGCCATAGCCCAGGGATGCAGGGCGCCCAGCCTACGCCCAGCTACGTCTCCCTGGCGGCGAGTGCCAGATTCATTTGTAACCGACAGTAACCGCCCGCAGCCGATTTGGTAACCTCCTCCAACCGCCGATCTAACCGCTGCTGGGGACACCTCTGAGGTCCCTTCCCTTCTAATGCATCTCTGCCATACCCCATGCCCCCGCCACCGATGCACAGCCCTTACAAAGCCATACCATGAGACTCCTCCTCCCAACCGCGTTGGGTGCCGTTCTGTTCCGTTTTACTCGCCGGTATCAAGGGCGGCGGCGGCCGATACCCCGTCGCCCTCACAGAGTCCTCTGCACTCGCACCGGCCCCCTCCATCGCGTTGGCAAAATCCTGGGGACTATCAGTCGCCGCGCCCTGAGGGCCCCTCAGCCACTGCCAAAAGCTGTCCAGACTTCCATCACCGGGGGGCTCAGAGGGAGCGCTCGGGGGACCAGATGGTGTGGGACTGGGCTGCTGAGGCGACATTGAGCCCGAGGGCTGTGGACTGGGCCCAGGGCCACCGCTCGGCGGAGGAGGTCCGTGGGGCTGGCCTCCGCTGCCGTCCTGTGAAAATCGAAGAGGGGCAGCAAAGCTCAGGAGGGTCCCTCGAGGCACAAACAGAATTGTGGTCTCTGGACTGGCTGCCAATGGACGGCGCTACGCGGTTACTTCGGAGCAACGGCACTCCTTGTGCGTACCTTCCTTGCGGCGCGCTCGCAAAGGGGGGAGCAGCTGCACGGACTCCCGCAGCGCAGGGGAGCTCTTTCAGTAACAGTTGGTTGGGTTCGAACCGAGGCCTTCGAGGCGCTGGTGTCTGCGTTGACCACTGAGCTACCAGTTGTACGTTAGAGCTCAGCCGCCCCATCCCCCCCCGCCCCCCCGGAGGAAGCCGGTGCCATTGCATGCGTGCACAAGAATGCCCAAGAGGCGATCAGCAAAGCGCAGGAAGAAATTGGGTTGTCAGTGGCCTTTAAGACCACACCCAAAATTTTCCCCGCGAAATGATCCCTGTACAACCCCCCTGTGTGACATTCCGTCTGGTTGTTGCTCCTTTACGGGGCCCTGGACGGTCACCCGTTCTTCCCTTCGCATGTTGCGTCGGGTCGCTACTTTCTGTCGGCCGCTGCGGCCAGTGCTCTTGCTGGTGTCGTTTCCGCGTTCGCGGAGCCCAGTAGTTGGCGTGTTGGGACTGTGCTGAATGTGGCATTGTGTGCCGTTTGCGTGTCAGCGGCGCCCAATAGTTGGCGTATTGAGGATGTGCTGGTTGTTGCCGGGGTCGTTTGACTGTTTTTGCTGTCCACACACCTCTGTCCACAGGCCGTCCGTAGCCTGCCTCGCTGTGTTTCTGTGTGCGTGAGGCCCAGGTGCCCTGCTCCTCCACGCGCTGTCCGGGCCGTCCCCCATATGCCCTTTTCCCCCTCACGGTTGGTCTGCCCCTGATGGGCTCCCGCTCCTGTTGCGCAAACAGCCCATCTGGGCTGCGGGAGACACCCCCCACCTGATGCCGGTTGAGCAGGGGTTGCCCTGGCACCCGGTAGCGACGGGGTTGGCTGGCCAAGCCATCCCCTTTATCGTCGCTGCCTCCCATGCGCACGCTCTGCCATCTGCTCCATTCTGGTTCTCTGTTCCCGCTGTTCCAGTTGCCTCTCCCGCCTCGCTGTGCCCCTCCTCCTTGTCTGCTGTGCCCGCCCTTGTCCCTCCTGGTGTGGCTCCCGCGTTCTGTGTGTCTGTGTCGCTCCTCCCCGTGTCTGGTGGCGCTCCTGGGTGCCCACATCGCGCACCCCCTCCTGTCCCACCCGCCTGCCCCCCCATACGAGGATTTCACATCTCCATACAACGTGGACTGCCCCGTGCCCGGTTGGCTGTTCACGGCCCTGTTGCCACCCCCGTGGCGGGCACCTCCCGGAGCGCGGGGCACAGCCCCCGCCCTTGTGGAGTACGTGGGCACCTTGTAGAGGGAGGGGGGGTGTTTGCTGATGGCTCGCTCGGCGTGCGCTGCATTTGGTGGTTGCTGCAGTGCTCGCACCTCATGGTTCCCTTGTGTCTTGTTGTGTGTCCTGTTGGGGCTCGTCTCCCTGCCGTGTGTAGGGCGGCCTTGTGCCCAGCTGTTTTGCTGCATGCGTTCCTCCCAGTTTCGGGCTCTTTCTTTTTCTGCTGGCCTGCTCACTGCTTCCGGTCTGCGGCGCCAGGGGGGTAGCATGTCGCTCCCTGCATCCCATTGTGGCTGTTGGGTTGTCCCACTCGCGGTTGGGTGGTGCAAGGGGCACCAGGCACTTTTGCACATGTCTCCAAATCTACAAACCCCCCCCCCCCATTCTCTACCGGCCTCCCGAAATGCAGTTTTGTTTCGTTTGCGCTGCTGGCTTCGCAGCCATGCATACATACGCCACGTGGCATATGCCACACACCGCTTGTACATCTCCATGCGCTGATGGGTGCGGTGACTTCCCCGCGTTGTCTCGTATATCACCCACTTTGGGCCCATGGCCAGGGGGAGGGGGTGTCGCTTTTTCCGGTGGTCTAAATTTGGCCATTGTGTGTCTGAAGAACTCAAATTTGGGATGCGGCGGCCCAATGGTCCCTGCATGCCACTGGTTTCAATTTATCGCCGTGGGGCCATGGTCATCCTGATGTCTCACTGTTTGTGATGGAAAGGTACCTGGGGGAAACTTTCCCCACCCTTGGGAATCCCCAAGCTTCAACACCTGCACTACACTGCCCAGGGGAAAATCTCGCCACCTTCCGTAAAGACGAAAATTTCCCACGGACTTATCCCCCCACGAAGTCCCCCCTTTCCCCCTGCATGTGACGTGTGAAACCCGAGCCAGTGAGTTCTCTATGTCCCACGGCGTAGGACTGATAACGGGGGGGGGGGGGGGCACAGCGGAGTGCACTGTGCGCAGTACCGTTGACTGTGTGTGGCCCGACAGGAGGGAGATTTGGGACCATGCTGCAAAGCTCAGAAGGACCCCTGCCCAGGTGTGCGGAAATGGGTGTGCGTTCAGGACTGCCCCCCCCCCCCCCGCCAGCAGAACACAACCCTTCTCATGACCTCACCCGCGTGTCACACTGACGGGGCCCGGCCAGGGGGTCAAGGGGGCGTGGGCGGGGGGTGGGCGGGTACCCCATTCTTTAAGAGTCAAAATGATACGCACGATGTGGTGATTAGTTTGAGGGATGTATCACAGGGAACGCCTTCCCCATCTGGGCCGCTTGGCGGTTTTCGGACCCCTTTTGCGCACCGGTCTTGAGGTGGGTCCCTCCTTCACTTGTTCCATGTAACGCCATTTTGAGGGCAGAGTCTGGGTGGACTGAAACGCTGCTGGGCTCTGCCGGAGCGGAAGATGTGGCGTGAGCGGCGCCTCCACCTCAACGCCGCTGCGTACCCGAGAGGGCTCGCGGATGGTGTCTGACCCCCCAAGCACCACCCAAAACCCGCAGGCCTTCGTTCAGGACAGCTGCGTCGAGAGGAGAAAGCGCCACCCCGTCGACAGACCAATTGATATGTCCGTCGCCGAACAAGCGACCCGCCTCTAAAATGGGAAGGCAAAGGGCGGAATTCGATTCAAAGCTCCGACTTCTTGAACCCCCGCATCCCCTTTTTGGGTCACACTACAGAAGTAGCGGAGTAATTCGTTGCAGACCCTCAGGCCGTTGCGCAAAATGGCCCAAAGCTTGGGACCGAACTTGCTCACCACCGAGACATCCGGGAATCGATCGCACGACCTCAGGCTTATGGGATCCGTTTTTTTTTTTGCAGATGGTTGTGCCGGCGACCTCCGGCCGCTGGCGGAATTGCGACACGGGGTTTGTAGGGTCCAGAGCAACCCCTCAGAGTTGGGGAAATCTGGCGAAGGATCGGGGCGAAGGCCACATTTTGCCGTCAGTGGACGGGGCTCTCCATGACAGGCCCCTCGTTATGGCCCTGGCAAATTTGTCGAAACCACTTCTGCCACCGCCGGTAGAGAGTGCATTTAGTCGCCCCCCCCAGTCCCCCCATTGGGCCCATGCAAGACTTGCCGTACCATGTCTCAATGCTTGGGTCCGGGCGTTCGTTCGGTGGGCTTAGGGGTCTGGCGCTCGGAGCTGCCGAAGAACGGGGATGCGCAAGGCAGGTCTAGGCCTTGGCCCCAAGCCAGACCCTCCGACGAACCCTCTGACGTCATGCCGAATTGGTGATCAGTTGTCAGCAGACGACACGAACGCAGACACACAAACTTGTGGCTGCTGCGGCACATTCTTGCGCTGAACGGGCGGCGGAGGGTCGGGGGCTTGCACTTCGGGTGTTCGCTCCTTCCGCGCATCGATCTGATAGCCCCTCCTGAGCAACAGCAATGGCCCAAGGACCCCCGTGCGTGACCATGACCCGGACACAGCACTGACCAAATTGCCACTTGGAGGCCAACTTCCAAATCCCTGGGGGGCTCGGGGCATCTCTGCCGAAAGCGGGTGGTGTTGGGTTGGTATTGAGTCACCCTTGGGCGCTGTTCTGTGGCATGTCATAAGGGACTGTGGTGTGATGTGCGGTGCGCGCCATGCGACATTCAGGACTTGCATGAGGCATTGGCATCCAAATCGTGGGTCCAGTACTCAATCAAAAAGGCGCAAAATCGAACAACAACTGCAACCGAATTGGGAAACGGGGAGCGAAAGCTTGTTTCCACATGGTGACCTTCTGCTTAACGCTGTTCAATTTCGCTTTAGCTCCAGTTGCGTTTTCTTGCGCTCCCTTTGCACTCTGCTACAGCCCCGCTGCACTGTGTCATACTCCCGTGGCATTTGGTTGAACTCCCGTTGTATGCGCTGTGGCTGTGCCCTGTGCGCTTCGTCACACCCTAGTTACCTGGGGGGGGGGGGATTGCAGTCCCCCAAGCCTGAAAAAATTGCGGTAAAATTGCGGAAAATTGCGGCAAAATTGCGGTAAAAATTGCGGTACAGTGGAGTGCAAGATTTTTTGCAAAAAGGTTTTTTTGACCAATTACGCATCCAATTGGCAATTTCAGCACATGTTGATGTGACTGTCCACAAAGCTCTTCGTTTGATGTGACACTGGCTTTCCACAGCACAAGCACCACAGTCGCTCTCCCGCATCTGTCTGTTTCACCATAAAGGGTTCGTCGGGGTACTGTGCAGCTCGAGCAGCAGGCGTCATCTATGTGGCATAACGTGCCTTTTGGCCACCCTGTCCTTTACCACGCTTCACTGGCATTTTGCCCTTGCCAGAATCACTGTCCCCAGAAGTAGATGACATTTTGGGAACACAAAAACAGAAAAGCGTCCTGCCACATGCAGGACAGATGAGAACACAGAAACGTACAGTGTGCCTAGTGACAGCAAAGAGAGAGAAAGATTTTTCCTCAGGGGAAAATTGAAATTTTTGAATAGAGGCATCACTGAAAAATTGCGGTAAAATTGCGGTAAATTGCGGACCTCAACCCCCCCCCCCCCTAGCTAGTTACCCTTCGTCACATCGCCGTGTTGCACCTCTCTAACCCCCCCTCCCCTTCCCGATGCGTACACCAGCCATGCCACTTGCAGCCTCACCATACACCCTCCGGCCCCACGTGCAGTCCACATATCCAATGCTGCATGTTGCGTCCCTCTGCCTCCCGTGGCACCCGCATGACCCCTTTTGAGGCCTCACGGTCAGGCCCGCAAATGAGCAAGGGCGAGGGTGAGGGGATGCATCGAGGCACCGCACGCACTTGCGCAGGGACTCCTCCGAAGAGAACAGCAGGGACTCGATCCGCAGCGACTTGTCGAGGGACGGTTTCTTGAACACGAGCCTGAGAGCGGGACGCATGCGGACCAATTGGGCACCGCCACATGTCTCGGGCCGCAGCACTTCGACAGCCTCTCGTCAGGGGCTTCCAGACCTTCCAATGCGGAGCAGGGGGCCGCGCGATAGAGCCTGCTGCCCCCCCCCCCCCCGTGTGACATTTCGTCCGGTCACGGTTTGTTTCCGGGGCCCTGGACAGTCACTCATTCTTCCCTTCGCGTGCTGTGTCGGGTCAATGCTTTCTGACGGCCACTCCGGCCTGTGTTCCTTGTGGTATTGTTTCCACGTTTGCGGGGCCCAGTAGTTGGCGCACTGGGGGTTGTGCTGGTTGTTGCAGGGGTCCCATTTCCCTCCATGTCCTCCCGCCCCCACCCCTCCAAAAAAAGATGTCACTGCCCGAACCTGTTAAAGCCCCACAAAAGTGACCTGGACCCCGAATCTCAGCAAAACAGGAAATCGAATGTTTGGGATCAGTGCAGAGAAGTCACCACTTGTCTGGGATACTGTGAAAAAGAGTTTTCCTTGCGGTGCTCTCGGTGCCGGTTTTCAGGGTGACTGATTCATACGACCATTCCCACCACAACAACCACTTCATCACTAACCCCCAAGCCTTTGCCAACGTCTTCTCCCAGCCCCCACCAACGCTCCGACCACCATCACTTTCACACCCAGACCCTCTTCTACATCTTCTCCTACAGCGACATGTCCTCCCACCACCACATCGTCTTCCACGTTCAGTGCCACAGCCAGTCCCACCCCCACCACCGCACGCACGCCTGAATGCCGGGCTTGCGCCCCGTGCGTGACATTTCGTCCCTCGTTGATGTCCGCAGGTGGTCAAACGCTGCGGCACTTCATTTGATGAAAAAAAATGGTGCTCTTCTTGGTTTTGAATTGTGCAGGGTGTCAGGTAGGGTTGAGATGCTATCTTTGAACACATGTGGGGGTAGGAACAAATGGTTCAGTGATCGCACCCCTGAGGGGATGAGAACCAATGGTTGAACAGTTGGGAACCTGGACTCCCCTTTGTGTGTTGCGTCGGGTGGTCGTTGCTCGCTGGGCTGCGGGGCCGGTGCATGTTGCTTCACGGGCGCGCGCGTGTGTGTGTGTGTGCGTGGGGCCCACTGGTCTGTCTTCTGGGACTGTGGCTGGGGCTGTGGGAGTTGTCCTCCATTGGTTTCCCTCCTGGGCCCTGGACAGTCACCCGGTCTTCCACCCACAAAGTGCCTCTAGTCGTCACTGCCTGCTCGGCCATGGGGCCGGCGTGCGTTGCCCTGTCGCCCCCCCATCCCCCCAGTTTTTGGAGGCTCCATTGACACCCCCTCCTCCTCCGCAATTGAAAATCCACCTTCCCAAGCCATCACCCAACTGCCCCCCCGATTTCCAATTGTTTTTATTGATGCAAGACGTCAGAATCGAGGCACAGGAACCCAATGGTCTGGGTAGGTGCTGGGAAATGGTCCCCAACGGCAGGGCCAGTCAGCGGGAATACCGGGGCAAAATCCGCCGGTGCTGGCACCAAAAACGTCTGCGGTCGCTGCATCCATTGTCGCGTTTTTCCGGGCATACCGGCTCAGCCGGTCTATATGCGGCTTGTCCGGCAAACCCTTGCCATCTGGGGGACCCCAAAGAAGGGGAGAAATCAAAATGGCGACCCCTGCCGTCTCCAGATCCCAACGTCGGGGGCAAAAGGGGAACCGAGGGTCTCGGCCAAGTGGCACTATCTTGCGCCCCGGAGGGCCCTCGGTGGGTGCGTGCAGGGGGCAGGGGCCTTGGGTAAGCTGAGCCGGGATTCCCGGGATCTCTGCTCCCTGGGCCACGTGTAGAACGCCAAAATGCTCTCTGCATTCCTGCTCTGACTCCCAGCCCCCGCGGTTTCGCTCCCCCCCGTCCCGTGGCCACGTGAGTTTGCTGCATGGGGCGCGGCGCATCTTCCTCCCCCTCTTTGGGCGATGCGGCCCGTACCACCGGAAGCAGGGGGCAGTAGTGACCATGGCAGAACACGGCTGTTGTCTGAGGATGGCCAGTAGACTTACCAGCCCTGCTGGGGGCGGTGAAGTAAGGAGCAGTAGGGCTGGGGTTACTCGACAAACCTCATTGCACAACCACCAAGCAAAACTGCACCACCATACCGAGTCAGTGCAGTGGCCACGTCCCATTTGTCGTAGGGTGTACTGCTGGGGATGTAAAGGGCGGGGGCCCCTTGTTGGCTGCCGACGGTGCAAGAAGGAGCATCAGCGTTGGCGAACTCGTATACCTTTCCCTACAAAAAAGGGCCTTTAAGCAGCCTATCCCCCCCAAAATGGACGCAAAGATGGAAAAACTGCGGCTGGACAAACAAACCACACTTCTGCGTTGATGTCGTTGGCAACGTGCAGTCCCCTGCAGTGGCTTGGATGCAAAAGAGATGAGCACGAGATGGGCTGTGCTGTGCTGTGTTGTGCTGTGTTATGCTGTGCTGTGTTGTGTTGTGTTGTGTTGTGTTGTGTTGTGTTGTGTTGTGTTGTGTTGTGTTGTGTTGTGTTGTGTTGTGTTGTGTTGTGCTGTGTTGTGCTGTGTTGTGCTGTGTTGTGCTGTGTTGTGTTGTGGTGTGGTGTGGTGTGGTGTGGTGTGGTGTGGTGTGGTGTGGTGTGGTGTGGTGTGGTGTGGTGTGGTGTGCTGTTCTGTGTTGTGCTGTGCTGTGCTGTGTTGCGCTGTGTTGTGCTGTGCTGTGTTGTGCTGTGCTGTGTTGTGCTGTGCTGTGTTGCGCTGTGTTGTGCTGTGCTGTGTTGTGCTGTGCTGTGTTGTGCTGTGCTGTGTTGTGCTGTGTTGTGCTGTGCTGTGTTGTGCTGTGTTGTGCTGTGCTGTGTTGTGCTGTGCTGTGTTGTGCTGTGCTGTGTTGCGCTGTGTTGTGCTGTGCTGTGTTGTGTTGTGCTGTGTTGTGCTGTGCTGTGTTGTGTTGTGCTGTGTTGTGCTGTGCTGTGTTGCGCTGTGTTGTGCTGTGCTGTGTTGTGTTGTGCTGTGTTGTGCTGTGCTGTGTTGCGCTGTGCTGTGCTGTGCTGTGTTGTGCTGTGCTGTGTTGTGCTGTGCTGTGTTGTGCTGTGCTGTGTTGTGCTGTGCTGTGTTGCGCTGTGCTGTGCTGTGCGGATTCAGCGGAATAGGATTGTACGTTTGGGGCGCTGACTGCGCGGGGCTGGCCCGCGTCCATGGCACGTCATGAATAGTACGCACGGGCACCAGACCTCAAACTGCAGCTGATGACGGATTGTAGGCACCGCCATCACCCGGAGGGTGTCCAGCGAACGAAATCGCAAATCTGAGGCCCTGTTGCCCCATTCGTCCGTGAGCAGCAGTTGCTGCCGGGCCTTTATCTCCTGCTCCAACTGCAGTGACAGAGCAGTCTCGCGCTCCTGATAGCGAAATGCATGGGACCAAGGCAGAGAGGAAGCCGGGAGAAGGGCTCTGCCGGTTGGTCCTGCCGAGTGTACGTACTTGTTCATCTTTTGAGAAGGAAATCCTCACGCGTGGATAGCGGGGGTCGGTTGTCCACCCGTTGGGTTGTGGGTGAAGGGGGCGGGTTCGAAAATTGCGAGAGGTGGGGAGCCCGCTCATGATGCCACCGTGACGGTGTCCCCATTTTAGAATTGCCCCACCCGCTCGCATCATGACTTTGGGGGCTGGCACCCGGCATTTTAACTCCCCGCGGGCACATATCTCGGTTTTGGACTGGGATGGGGCGGTGTAGGTTGTGAGGATAATGGTTCGGAGCGTGATGGGAGGCTGCACAAGATGAGGGCTTCAGCACGCTCTTCCCATGTGTGAATCCTCCAGGGGTGGTCCCGCTGGTGGAGCGCAGTGCCCTCGACAGGCTGGGCGCTTGTCGGGGGGCCCAAGGCAGGATGCTCCCCCAACACCTCCGCCACCCAGTCTCCAACGGGTTGGTAGCCTGTCGGGATCGAGAGTGTTGGGCTGCCACACCCTGGGGAAAGTGGAACCGCCGCCAGCCACAAGGGGGCACTACCGCCGGCTGGCAGGGTGCAGGCACAGGTATAAGCGGACAGAGGTATGCAGGGTCTGGGCTAATCCACCGATCCTTATTAGACACCCCTGACTCCGACCAGACTGGGGGGTGCGCATTGCCAGAGCGCAGGAATAATCAATTGGACGCCAACAACGCACAAGTGGTTGCGTCTGAAGGCCGCCTTCCCTGAGGACAATTATCGAACCCCGAGAACAGTGCGCAGATTTCGGAGAGTTCGGGCTTCAGATCAATTGGCACGTCAACAATGGGAGGCGGTGCACACTCAAAAAACCGCCGATGACTGCAATTCTTGGCCCTTGGACCCATCAAACAGCAAACAGTGATACCTTGCCCACGATGCCAACAGTGTCCTTGACGCAAGCAGACAGCCACTTGGAGCCCAAATCACGGTACATATCCTGCCAAAAAGAGCAGAACAGGCACCCTCGCATACAGCCGTGACTGGAAACCCTCATCGAAAGCGCTTGTGAGTATCGCCGAGTCTGTGAGGGCCGTCCTTGATGAAAAAACAAAACAAAAAACTGCTGGACACCCGGTACTTTTTTTTCTTCAAATACCCGCTCTACAGCTACGCAGTTGTCTCTCTCTCTCTCTCTCTCTCTCTCTCTCTCTCTCGCTCTCTCTGTCTGTCTCTCTCTCTCTCTCTCTGTCTCTCTCTCTCTCTCTCTCTCTCTCTCTGCATCCCGCGCTCTGTTTTCCCTCACCCCCGGCAAAACGCAGCAGCGGCAGGGCAGGTTGAAAAACAGTCTCATCCGTAGTGCACGCGAAAGACAGACGACGGTTGTTCTTTAAGAAAACAGCAGTGCTGCACGCCGCTGCGAACTTTTGATCAGCACTTTCTGGAGGTCGATTCACTACTGCTGTGTGTCCCACGTAACAGCTGTGATATGTAGTCAGTAGACTGTGATGCGTAGTTAAACGACTGTACGCAGACTGTGACCTGTGATGAAGACTGTGATCTACAAATAGTAGACATTACATCTGCAATGATCCCAATGGCGAGGAATGGATGACCGTTCTCCACAGCGAAAGAGGTGCACAGCGCATACGCGGTGTGAAGATGTGTGCACCGCAGCTCAACACAAAATGCCACACGGAAGAGGTGCACTGCGTGACCGATAGGAGGTGGAGTGAAGCTGACCTGCAATTGCGGGTCATTCGGCACGGCAGGCACCCCCAACAGGCGGTGGTAATTCGGATTGTCAACCAGATAGCACTGCTGTGCTCTGAACAAGCCCCATTTGGGCTGTGTGCCTTGCATCACGAACTGCACAAATGATGGACAGTGACAGCCCCACACAAGCCACGGCAATACACAGGGTGACTGCTGAAAGCGTTCTATGCTGCACACTGTCCATTGTCAGTCAGTGTCGAGATTCCGCACGTAGAGCGGTACCGGGAGCAATCACACGCCTCTCCACGTGTTCTCTGCTGCACCTGCGCTGCGCTGCGCTGTGCTGTGCCGTGCCGTGCCGTGCCGTGCCGTACGGTGGGGGTCAGTCCGATGTGGAGTAGGGCTGTAGAAGGGGAGTCACCGCCGGGACACACGGTTCTTGTTGGAAGGCCCGCATGACGTCCTTCCGGATGTTGTTCCGCGTGACGGCGACCTCCTTCAACACCGTGAGGTACTTCTCCGTGTCGCATTCCGGGTCCTGAGCCCAAACGGGAGGCACACAAGCCAGTGCCCCAAGGGGCCCGAGGCCCAGATTGGAGCCATTGCACACCCTTTGCCAGGCATGTCCCTGAACGGGGGGGGGAAGGGGGGGGTTGGACCTCATCCTTGCCAACAAAAAACTGAGACGCCTGGGCGCCAAAGCTTGTCAGCTTTATCAGACCCTGCACTTGTCGGCTTGTTGTTGGAATCGAACCCGCGACTTGCTGATTTTGTCACGGCTGCGGACGCGACCACGAATCCCCCTGCAGTTGGGGGTTACGTGGTGGCCGTTGACGTCCGACTGAGGGCGCCAGGCGTTTGCCAACTCTCCACCAAACAGTTTCGATGGCAGCAAGGCAGACCAACAGCGCTTGTTGACAGTAGTCGGAAGTTTTTCCTCTCAGTAGGGGGTAACTGATGCTGATCTAAGGACCGCAGCACGCGTATTACAAAAAAAAGGAAAGAAACGGAGGTGCGCGCTATCTGAAGGAGCCCATCTTGTCACAGGTGCCGTTGCTGGTAACACATCCGCTTACACTCTTGGTCCCCGATACGACCTGCGGCTTCCAGGCTAAGGCGGACAGAGGTATGCAGGGTCAGGGCTAATCCACCGATCCCTATCAGACCCCCCTGACTGCGACCATTTTGGGGAGGGGGGGGTGGCGCCTTGCCAGAGCGCAGGAAAAATCAAGTGGACGCACAGTGGCTGATGATGAACCATCAAAACGGCCCGTAGTTTCTGGAGGTTGGCCGTCGACCTCAGCCGCACACGCTACAAAACGCAGAACCCACAATCCACGGCAAACGCCGCCTGCAACAGACCTCCCAATACGTCTTGTAGTTTCGAAGGAGGGACTCCAGGAGTTTTGTGGGCAATGGATGGGGATGTGCCCCGGCCTTCTGCAAGAAATCCACCACCTGTTCGTATGGAATGGCGTGGGGGACCCTGGGGGGGGGGGCAGCACCAGACCTCACCCTGAACCTTCACGACTGCCACAGCACCACATCCGCAAACGGCGTCACAAGCGACGGTGCAACCCAAGATGCTTTCAGAAGGCGCAGGAGTAAAAGACAAAACGACAAGTCGACTGCGGGGTGCCTCTGCGGGGACGCACGCAGGGCTCCTTTTAAGAGGGGGGGGTGTCTAAGGGGTGGGGTGGGGGTTGGGTCCAGCCCCCCCCCCCCCCCTGTGTGACATTCCGTCCGGTTGTTGCTCCTTTACGGGGCCCTGGACAGTCACCCGTTCTTCCCTTCGCATGTTGCGTCGGGTTGCTGCTTTCTGTCGGCCGCTGCAGCCGGTGCTCCTGCTGGTGTCGTTTCCGCGTTCGTGGAGCCCAGTAGCCGGTGTGTTGGGGCTGTGCTGAATGTGGCATGGTGTGCCGTTTGCGCGTCAGTGGCGCCCAGTAGTTGGCGTATTGAGGATGTGCTGGTTGTTGTCGGGGTCGTTTGACTGTTTTTGCTGTCCGCGCACCTCTGTCCACAGGCCGTCCATAGCCTGCCTCGCTGTGTTTCTGTGCGGCCCAGGTGCCCTGTTCCTCCACGCGCTGTCCCGACCGTCCACCATATGTCCTTTTCCCCCTCACGGCTGGTCTGCCCTTGATGGGCTCCCGCTCCTGTTGCGCAAACAGCCCATCTGGGCTGCGGGAGACGTCCCCCACCTGATGCCGGTAGAGCAGGGGTTGCCCTGGCACCCGGTAGCGACGAGGCTGGCTGGCCAGGCCATCCCCTTTGTTGTCGCTGCCTCCCATGCTCACGCTCTCCCATCCCCTCCATTCTGGTTCCCTGCCCTGGTTGCCTCTTCTGCCTTGCTGTGCCCCTCCTCCTTGTCTGCTGTGCTCGCCCTCGTCTCTCCTGGTGTGGCTCCCGCGTCCTGTGTGTCTGTGTTGCTCCTCCCCCTGTCTGTTGGTGCTCCTTGGTGCCCCTTTTGCGCACCTACTCCTGTCCCACCCGCCTGCCCCCCCCGTACGCGGATTTCAGCCCCCCCCCCCTTTTGATGGCTCTATTGACCCCCCCCCCCCGGCAATCGAAAAGCCATCTTCCATTTGGATGGAACGAGGTCACATGTTGTGGAGACCAGAGCCGCGTCGCGCCGCGGCACACACAGCGCCCCAACGCACGAATACCTGTTCATCATCAAAGCGCACGTAGTCCAGGAGGGCACCATATCTGAAAGGAAGGGCACGGGCACGGAGCACGGGGCTGGCACCGGCGACGCTTGTGGGCTCCCACGGTTGGTTACCGGACAACCGCCGGCGGATACCTGGCCACCGTCGCTGGTTAACGAGGGCGAAAATATCATTTCCGGTTTGGGTGACGACGATCGTGCAGTGTGTACTGCGTCTTTGTGTGAAACAAGACAACGCATGTATCCGTCCTTGGCTGTCGCCCGCGGACCATGTTGTATTCGGCATCCCCACAAGCGTATTGCGCAGTCCGTGGAAGTACATCACATCCCCGCAGCAGGCACAGAATTGTGACACATCGCAGCGCAGCACATCGCACGTGGGAGCACAGCACAACATAGTATGTGCGCCGTTTTACAGAGCACACAATAGCACAGCACGGCACAGCACAGCACAGCCCCTAATAGCACAGCACAGCACAGCACAGCACACAATAGCACAGCATGGCACTGCACAACACAGCACCGCACAGCACATAATTGCACAGCACAGCACAGCACACGAGAACACAGCACAGCACAGCATGGCACTGCATAGCACAGCACAGCGTGGCACTGCACAGCACAGCACAGCACAGCACAGCACATAATTGCACAGCACAGCACGGCACAGCACAGCACAGCACAGCGTGGCACTGCACAGCACAGCACAGCACAGCACAGCACATAATTGCACAGCACAGCACGGCACAGCACAGCACAGCACAGCACAGCACATAATTGCACAGCACAGCGTGGCACTGCACAGCACAGCACAGCACAGCACAGCACAGCACACAATAGCACAGCATGGCACTGCACAACACAGCACCGCACAGCACATAATTGCACAGCACAGCACAGCACACGAGAACACAGCACAGCACAGCATGGCACTGCATAGCACAGCACAGCGTGGCACTGCACAGCACAGCACAGCACAGCACAGCACATAATTGCACAGCACAGCATGGCACTGCATAGCACAGCACAGCGTGGCACTGCACAGCACAGCACAGCACAGCACAGCACATAATTGCACAGCACAGCACGGCACAGCACAGCACAGCACAGCACAGCACATAATTGCACAGCACAGCGTGGCACTGCACAGCACAGCACAGCACAGCACAGCACAGCACAGCACAGCACAGCACTGCACAGCAACATAATTGCACAGCACAGCACAGCACAGCACAGCACAGCACAGCACAGCACAGCACAGCGTGGCACTGCACAGCACAGCACAGCACAGCGTGGCACAGCACAGCACAGCACAGCACAGCACAGCACAGCACAGAACAGCACATAATTGCACAGCCCAGCCCAGCCCAGCACAGCACAGCACAGCACAGCACAGCGTGGCACTGCACAGCACAGCACAGCACAGCACAGCGTGGCACTGCACAGCACAGCACAGCACAGCACAGCACAGCACAGCACAGCACAGCGTGGCACTGCACAGCACAGCACAGCACATAATTGCACAGCACAGCACTGCACAGCACAGCACAGCGTGACACTTCACAGCACAGCACAGCGCAGCACAGCACATAAATTCACAGCACAGCACAGCACATAATTGCACAGCACAGCACAGCACAGCGTGGCACTGCACAGCACAGCACAGCACAGCACAGCACATAATTGCACAGCACAGCACGGCACAGCACAGCACAGCACAGCGTGGCACTGCACAGCACAGCACAGCACGGCACAGCACAGCACAGCACAGCACAGCACATAATTGCACCTCCATACCGGCGCAAGCCATCTACGGGGCCCGCTGGGGGGTAAATTTCATGCCAGGGGGGGGCCTCCCCCTGGACTGGTTCGACCACGACCAGCAGCGCCACATCACGGCGCATCGCATGGACAACGTCCCGACCATGACCGTCCTGGCCCACTGTTCCTCCCACCGGGGCACGGTGCTGGATACAACGTGTCTCCTGTGCGGGACACAGCCCGAGACGGCGCCCCACCTGTGGGCCTGCTCGGCTCAATCGCACGAGTGGGGGCCAGCCCGCCAGCGCCTCGCAGCGTGGATTGACCAGAAGGTGGGGCCACGGGCGGCTCCAGTGCGTCACCAACTGTGGGAACCGACTGTGCTGGAGCAATGGGCGGCGGCCCTGCGGACCCCCTCCATGCAGCTGGCCCACCTGGAGTGTACGGGCCCCCACTCGCTGGGCACGGAGTTCCTCCGCCACGTCGTGGAGGAGTCCATACGGATCTGGTACGCCCACGCCAAGGCGCGTGCCACACTGCTGAAGGCCCGCCCGGGCCCGGGCAGCACCATGGCGTGGGCGTTGCAGGAGCTGCGCTTGCACCAGCAAGCAGAAAGGGAAGGGGTGCAGCGGGAGCTCCTGGAATAAGCGCGGTCGCCAGAGGCGGACTCACCAGGTCTCCCCGACTCCCCCTCCCCCTGCCGAGGCCTACACACTTACGCACGGCGCGCACACAACACACACAGCCCAGCCCGTTTACCTGTACCCGTGGGTAGACATCCCGGCCTTTTGCCCTTTGGTAACAGCGCCTTCGGCACAGCACAGCACAGCACATAATTGCACAGCACAGCACTGCACAGCACAGCACAGCGTGACACTTCACAGCACAGCACAGCGCAGCACAGCACATAAATTCACAGCACAGCACAGCACATAATTGCACAGCACAGCACAGCACAGCGTGGCACTGCACAGCACAGCACAGCACAGCACAGCACATAATTGCACAGCACAGCACGGCACAGCACAGCACAGCACAGCGTGGCACTGCACAGCACAGCACAGCACGGCACAGCACAGCACAGCACAGCACAGCACATAATTGCACAGCACAGCGTGGCACTGCACAGCACAGCACAGCACAGCACAGCACAGCACAGCACAGCACAGCACAGCAACATAATTGCACAGCACAGCACAGCACAGCACAGCACAGCACAGCACAGCACAGCACAGCGTGGCACTGCACAGCACAGCACAGCACAGCACAGCGTGGCACAGCACAGCACAGCACAGCACAGCACATAATTGCACAGCACAGCACTGCACAGCACAGCACAGCACAGCACAGAACAGCACATAATTGCACAGCCCAGCCCAGCCCAGCACAGCACAGCACAGCACAGCACAGCGTGGCACTGCACAGCACAGCACAGCACAGCACAGCGTGGCACAGCACAGCACAGCACAGCACAGCACATAATTGCCCAGCACAGCACAGCACAGCACAGCACAGCACAGCACAGCACAGCACAGCGTCGCACTGCACAGCACAGCACAGCACATAATTGCACAGCACAGCACTGCACAGCACAGCACACCGTGACACTGCACAGCACAGCACAGCGCAGCACAGCACATGATTTCACAGCACAGCACAGCACATAATTGCACAGCACAGCACAGCACAGCGTGGCACTGCACAGCACAGCACAGCACAGCACAGCACATAATTGCACAGCACAGCACAGCACAGCGTGGCACTGCACAGCACAGCACACCACAGCACAGCACATAATTGCACAGCACAGCACGGCACAGCACAGCACAGCACAGCGTGGCACAGCACAGCACGGCACAGCACAGCACAGCACAGCACAGCACATAATTGCACAGCACAGCGTGGCACTGCACAGCACAGCACAGCACAGCACAGCAACATAATTGCACAGCACAGCACAGCACAGCACAGCGTGGCACTGCACAGCACAGCACAGCACAGCACAGCGTGGCACAGCACAGCAGAGCACAGCACCGCACTGCACAGCACTGCACAGCACAGCACAGCACAGCACAGAACAGCACATAATTGCACAGCCCAGCCCAGCACAGCACAGCACAGCACAGCACAGCACAGCACAGCGTGGCACTGCACAGCACAGCACAGCACAGCACAGCGTGGCACTGCACAGCACAGCACAGCACAGCACATAATTGCCCAGCACAGCACAGCACAGCACAGCACAGCACAGCACAGCACAGCACAGCGTGGCATTGCACAGCACAGCACAGCACATAATTGCACAGCACAGCACTGCACAGCACAGCACAGCACAGCGTGAAACTGCACAGCACAGCACAGCGCAGCACAGCACATAATTTCACAGCACAGCACAGCACATAATTGCACAGCACAGCACAGCACAGCGTGGCACTGCACAGCACAGCACAGCACAGCACAGCACATAATTGCACAGCACAGCACGGCACAGCACAGCACAGCACAGCGTGGCACTGCACAGCACAGCACAGCGTGGCACAGCACAGCACGGCACAGCACAGCACAGCACAGCACAGCACGGCACAGCACAGCACAGCACAGCACAGCACAGCACAGCACATAATTGCACAGCACAGCACGGCACAGCACAGCACAGCACAGCACGGCACAGCACAGCACAGCACAGCGTGGCACTGCACAGCACAGCACAGCGTGGCACAGCACAGCACGGCACAGCACAGCACAGCACAGCACAGCACGGCACAGCACAGCACAGCACAGCACAGCACAGCACAGCACAGCACAGCAACATAATTGCACAGCACAGCACAGCACAGCACAGCACAGCACAGCACAGCACAGCACAGCACAGCACAGCACAGCACAGCACAGCACAGCACAGCACAGCACAGCACAGCGTGGCACAGCACAAGACAGCACAGCACAGCACAGCACAGCACATAATTGCACAGCACAGCACTGCACAGCACTGCACAGCACAGCACAGCACAGCACAGAACAGCACATAATTGCACAGTCCAGCCCAGCACAGCACAGCACAGCACAGCACAGCACAGCGTGGCACTGCACAGCACAGCACAGCACAGCACATAATTGCCCAGCACTGCACAGCACAGCACAGCACAGCACTGCACAGCACAGCACTGCACAGCACAGCACAGCACAGCGTGACAATGCACAGCACAGCACAGCGCAGCACAGCACATGATTTCACAGCACAGCACAGCACACAATTGCAAAGCACAGCACAGCACAGCGTGGCACTGCACAGCACAGCACAGCACAGCACAGCACATACTTGCACAGCACAGCACAGCACATAATTGCACAGCACAGCACTGCACAGCACAGCACAGCACAGCGTGGCACTGCACAGCACAGCACAGCACAGCACAGCACATAATTGCACAGCACAGCACAGCACAGCACAGCACAGCACAGCACTGCACAGCACAGCACAGCACAGCACAGCACAGCACAGCACAGCACAAGACAGCACAGCGTGGCACTGCACAGCACAGCACAGCACAGCACAGCACAGCACAGCACAGCACAGCACAGCACAGCACAGCGTGGCACTGCACAGCACAGCACAGCACAGCACATAATTGCCCAGCACTGCACAGCACAGCACAGCGTGGCACTGCACAGCACAGCACAGCACAGCACAGCACAGCACAGCGTGACAATGCACAGCACAGCACAGCGCAGCACAGCACATGATTTCACAGCACAGCACAGCACACAATTGCAAAGCACAGCACAGCACAGCGTGGCACTGCACAGCACAGCACAACACAGCACAGCACATACTTGCACAGCACAGCACAGCACATAATTGCACAGCACAGCACAGCACAGCACAGCGTGGCACTGCACAGCACAGCACAGCACAGCACAGCACATAATTGCACAGCACAGCACAGCACAGCACAGCACTGCACAGCACAGCACAGCACAGCACAGCACAGCACAGCACAGCACAAGACAGCACAGCGTGGCACTGCACAGCACAGCACAGCACAGCACAGCACAGCACAGCACAGCACAGCACATAATTGCACAGCACAGCACAACACAGCACAGCACAGCGTGGCACAGCACAGCACTTCACAGCACAGCACAGCACAGCACATAATTGCACAGCACAGCACAGCACAGCACAGCACAGCACAGCACAGCACAGCACAGCACATAATTGCACAGCACAGCACAGCACTGCACAGCACTGCACAGCACAGCACAGCACAGCACAGCACAACACAGCACAACACAGCACAGCGTGGCACTGCACAGCACAGCACAGCACAGCACAGCCTGAGTACTCCCCAGCTCTACTCACGGGCTGGGTGCCGCCTGCGAAGCCCCCGACGACAGGGCCCGGGCACTGCCAATAGGCGGTGTACTAACAGTGTCGGGTGCGCGCACGTCCCAGTGCCAAGCACCATCCCCAGGGACCCCGCGGCCCCTAGTACCGGCCGCCTTGGCCCTGGGAACGGTCAGCGACCCTCCGTAGAGGACGGCTGACCAAGCCTCCCCCTCCTCTCTTCCCCTACGCGCCCGCCCACGCGCCAGCCCACGCAGGAGCCCGGACATGCGCCCCCCCCGCGCCTTTGCCCCACCCACGGGGCCCTCTGCCCCGACTCCATCCCGCACACCCCCATGCAGCTCTCGGTGCCCCCCATGCACTACCTCCCGCAGCCACTCCGTGCCGCCTCCCCTGCCCACTGCCCCCCCCCCCCCACCCCCTCCTCCTGCCCTTGCCCCTCTCACAGGCCGGCAGCGCCCGTGCGGCGCGCCTCCAGGGCCCCGCATCGGCGGCCGGCCGCGTGAACAGCTGGACCCGGGCGCGCCGACGAGGAGGCTCCAATGCGGGGTCTTCATGGCAAGCGTCCAGGTGTGCAGGTGGAAAGGGCCCTGAAGGGTGCATGTGAGAGGCCCCCGCCCTAGCAGAGGCGCGGTGCCTGGGAGGAGAGGGTGGCCAGTGGCGTAGGCATGCGCGGGGGGCCCCAACAACGACCCCCCGCCCTGCAGCATGTGCGAGGGTATGAGGAGGGATGAGAAGCAGGCCTGAGTGGTACAGGACTGAAGTGGAGCAGGCTGCCATACCAACAGCCGTTGAATGTGGGTCAGTCGATTGTAAGCCCGGAGACACAGTCCCTGTCCCCGTCCGGTTGGACACCCCGGTATCGGTATCCAACATCCTTTAGGTACGGTATAAGGCCCCCCGGCCACCACCCCGGCGCCAACACCAGGGAGGGCGTCCGGGAGGGGTAACAGCCCCCGATCCCCCAAAGGCAGCCCCAAAGGTGAGCGCACCACTGGAAGGGGCATGTCTGCGGGGTAAGCAAATGCGCTGAGTAATTCCCTAACGTGATGAATAGTGCCTACTGCCGTAACTAATGCTTAACAGGGTAAATGGCCCCCCCCCGGGGCCAGTTTAGTGCGCAACCCCCAGAGCCGGACTCGACCGGCCGTACTGAGGCGAGCCCAGAAATGGGTATGGCAGGCCACAGTCCAGCTGGTAGCCACGCCTCAGTACACTCCGTGGGCTCATAAGGCCCACGGGGGCCCCAAACACCGTTACGTTGGGCAGTTAAGCCCCGGCGGTGTTTGGGGTTGTTCCTGGTTAAGAGGACTCACGTTGAGTCCCAGATACTGTTACCCCGGGGTTATGACCCCCGGTACTGCCTGCTTACTTGCCTGCTGCTGCTAGGAGACTCCGAACACCCCCTGGGCTGGGCTCCCCGTCCCCCCCAGGCCGGTGCGCCCGGTTCTCTGAGGAAGATGGCCCCCCCTTGGCCTGGCAGGAGACTCCGAACACCCCCTGGGCAGGACTCCCTGTCCCCCCCGGGCCGGTGCGCCCGGTTCTCTGAAGAAGATGGTCTCCCATTGGCCTGGCAGGAGACTCCGAACACCCCCTGGGCAGGACTCCCCGTCCCCCCCGGGCCGGTGCGCCCGGTTCTCTAAAGAAGATGGCCCCCCCATTGGCCTGGCAGGAGACTCCGAACACCCCCTGGGCAGGACTCCCCGTCCCCCCCAGGCCGGTGCGCCCGGTTCTCTGAAGACGATGGCCCCCCCTTTTGGCCTGGCAGGAGACTCCGAGCGCCCCCTGGGCAGGGCTCCCTGTCCCCCCCGGGCCGGTGCGCCCGGTTCCCTGAAGAAGATGACCCCCCATTGGCCTGGCAGGAGACTCCGAACACCCCCTGGGCAGGACTCCCCGTCCCCCCCGGGCCGGTGCGCCCGGTTCTCTAAAGAAGGTGGCCCCCCATTGGCCTGGCAGGAGACTCCGAACACCCCCTGGGCAGGACTCCCCGTCCCCCCCGGGCCGGTGCGCCCGGTTCTCTGAAGACGATGGCCCCCCCCTTTTGGCCTGGCAGGAGACTCCGAGCGCCCCCTGGGCAGGACTCCCCGTCCCCCCTGGGCCGGTGCGCCCGGTCCTCTGAAGAAGATGGCCCCCCATTGGCCCGGCAGGAGACTCCGAACACCCCCTGGGCAGGACTCCCTGTCCCCCCCGGGCCGGTGCGCCCGGTTCTCTAAAGGAGATGGCCCCCCCATTGGCCTGGCAGGAGACTCCGAACACCCCCTGGGCAGGACTCACCGTCCCCCCCGGGCCGGTGCGCCCGGTTCTCTGAGGAACAGATGGATGCCTACCAGACGCCTTCATCTTTCAACACTGTGGCTCCTGTTTCCCAGGATACCTGGTGGAGCCGTATGGTTCTGCTTTCGTGCGCCGTCACCGCCGCGGCCGCTGCTTTCGTGTGGCGAGCGACAAAGCGCGCCAGCAGCACCCAGCCAGTGGAGTTCGTTGCTTTGGCAGCAGTTCAAGGTGAGCAACAGTCCCAGACCGGTGACTATGCTCTCTTTGCTGCCACCTCCAAGAGAGGAGCTGCCAGTGCCCCCTCCTCTGCCTGGTACGGCCCTGACCGTAACAAGTGGTTGGGCCCGTTCTCCGAGGGTGCCACCCCTGCATACCTGACTGGTGAGTACCCTGGTGACTACGGCTGGGACACTGCTGGTCTTGCCGCCGACCCTACCACCTTCGCTGCCTACCGCGAGGCTGAGCTGATCCACGCTCGTTGGGCCATGTTGGGTACTTTGGGCTGCTTGACCCCTGAGCTGTTGGCCAAGTACGCCGGTGTGTCCTTCAGCGAGTCCGTTTGGTTCAAGGCTGGTGCTCAGATCTTCTCTGAGGGCGGTCTGGACTACCTTGGCAGCTCCAACTTGGTGCACGTCCAGTCCATCCTTGCCATCCTGGCCTGCCAGGTTGTGCTGATGGGTGCCGTTGAGGCTTACCGTGTGAACGGAGGTCCTCTGGGTGAGGATTTGGATCTGCTGCACCCTGGTGAAGCTTTCGATCCTCTGGGATTGGCTGACGACCCTGACACGTTCGCTGAGTTGAAGGTGAAGGAGATCAAGAACGGCCGTCTTGCCATGTTCTCGATGTTCGGCTACTACGTGCAGGCCATCGTGACTGGTGAGGGCCCTGTTGAGAACTCGGCATCCCACATTGCCGACCCATTCGCCGTGAACGGTTTGACCAGTGCCTACGTGACGCAGTTCGCCCCCAGCCCTGTTGCCATGTTCGCTGTGTCTGGCCGCAAGTTCCAGAAGTCCGTCACCCCTCTTGACCTCTGGTACGGCCCTGACCGGAACCTGTGGTTGGGCCCCTACACCCAGAACGTGCCTGCATACCTGACTGGTGAGCTGCCTGGTGATTACGGTTGGGACACTGCTGGACTGGGTGCTGACCCCACCACTTTGGAGAAGTACCGTGAGGCCGAGCTGATCCATGCCCGTTGGGCCATGTTGGGCACTTTGGGGTGCATCACCCCAGAGTTCCTTGCCAAGTACGGAGGAGGCATCTCCTTCGCCGGGGACTCCGCTGTCTGGTTCAAGGCTGGTGCCGCCATCTTCAGTGAGGGTGGTATCAACTACTTGGGTGAGCCTCAGCTGGTCCACGCCCAATCCATCCTGGCCATCCTGGCCTGCCAGGTTCTGTTGATGGGAGCCGTTGAGGCTTACCGTGCAGCTGAGTCTGGCCCATTGGGTGAGGGATTGGATAAGCTGCACCCTGGTGAAGCCTTCGATCCTCTGGGATTGGCTGACGACCCTGACACGTTCGCTGAGTTGAAGGTGAAGGAGATCAAGAACGGCCGTCTTGCCATGTTCTCGATGTTCGGCTACTACGTGCAGGCCATCGTGACTGGTGAGGGCCCTGTTGAGAACTGGGCATCCCACATTGCCGACCCATTCGCCGTGAACGGTTTGACCGCTGTTCACGCTGCACAGTTCGCCCCCAGCCCTGTTGCCATGTTCGCTGCGTCTGGCCGTGTCTCTGACAATCTGGCGGCCTGGTATGGCCCTGAGCGGAACAAGTGGTTGGGACCATTCTCTGATGCCTCCACCCCTGACTACCTGACTGGTGAGTACCCTGGTGACTACGGCTGGGACACTGCTGGTCTTGCCGCCGACCCAACCACCTTCGCTGCCTACCGTGAGGCTGAGCTGATCCACGCTCGTTGGGCCATGTTGGGTACTTTGGGCTGCTTGACCCCTGAGCTGTTGGCCAAGTACGCCGGTGTGTCCTTTGGCGAGCCTGTGTGGTTCAAGGCTGGTGCTCAGATCTTCTCTGAGGGCGGTCTGGACTACCTTGGCAGCTCCAACTTGGTGCACGTCCAGTCCATCCTTGCCATCCTGGCCTGCCAGGTTGTGCTGATGGGTTCCGTTGAGGCTTACCGTGTGAACGGAGGTCCTCTGGGTGAGGATTTGGATCTGCTGCACCCTGGTGAAGCTTTCGATCCTCTGGGATTGGCTGACGACCCTGACACGTTCGCTGAGTTGAAGGTGAAGGAGATCAAGAACGGCCGTCTTGCCATGTTCTCGATGTTCGGCTACTACGTGCAGGCCATCGTGACTGGTGAGGGCCCTGTTGAGAACTGGGCATCCCACATTGCCGACCCATTCGCCGTGAACGGTTTGACCAGTGCCTACGTGACGCAGTTCGCCCCCAGCCCTGTTGCCATGTTCGCTGTGTCTGGCCGCAAGTTCCAGAAGTCCGTCACCCCTCTTGACCTCTGGTACGGCCCTGACCGGAACGTGTGGTTGGGCCCCTACACCCAGAACGTGCCTGCATACCTGACTGGTGAGCTGCCTGGTGATTACGGTTGGGACACTGCTGGACTGGGTGCTGACCCCACCACTTTGGGGAAGTACCGTGAGGCCGAGCTGATCCATGCCCGTTGGGCCATGTTGGGCACTTTGGGGTGCATCACCCCAGAGTTCCTTGCCAAGTACGGAGGAGGCATCTCCTTCGCCGGGGACTCCGCTGTCTGGTTCAAGGCTGGTGCCGCCATCTTCAGTGACGGTGGTATCAACTACTTGGGTGAGCCTCAGCTGGTCCACGCCCAATCCATCCTGGCCATCCTGGCCTGCCAGGTTCTGTTGATGGGAGCCGTTGAGGCTTACCGTGCAGCTGAGTCTGGCCCATTGGGTGAGGGATTGGATAAGCTGCACCCTGGTGAAGCCTTCGATCCTCTGGGATTGGCTGACGACCCTGACACGTTCGCTGAGTTGAAGGTGAAGGAGATCAAGAACGGCCGTCTTGCCATGTTCTCGATGTTCGGCTACTACGTGCAGGCCATCGTGACTGGTGAGGGCCCTGTTGAGAACTGGGCATCCCACATTGCCGACCCATTCGCCGTGAACGGTTTGACCGCTGTTCACGCTGCACAGTTCGCCCCCAGCCCTGTTGCCATGTTCGCTGCGTCTGGCCGTGTCTCTGACAATCTGGCGGCCTGGTATGGCCCTGAGCGGAACAAGTGGTTGGGACCATTCTCTGATGCCTCCACCCCTGACTACCTGACTGGTGAGTACCCTGGTGACTACGGCTGGGACACTGCTGGTCTTGCCGCCGACCCTACCACCTTCGCTGCCTACCGTGAGGCTGAGCTGATCCACGCTCGTTGGGCCATGTTGGGTACTTTGGGCTGCTTGACCCCTGAGCTGTTGGCCAAGTACGCCGGTGTGTCCTTTGGCGAGCCTCTGTGGTTCAAGGCTGGTGCCCAGATCTTCTCTGAGGGCGGTCTGGACTACCTTGGCAGCTCCAACTTGGTGCACGCCCAGTCCATCCTTGCCATCCTGGCCTGCCAGGTTGTGCTGATGGGTGCCGTTGAGGCTTACCGTGTAAACGGAGGTCCTCTGGGTGAGGATTTGGATTTGCTGCACCCTGGTGAAGCTTTCGATCCTCTGGGATTGGCTGACGACCCTGACACGTTCGCTGAGTTGAAGGTGAAGGAGATCAAGAACGGCCGTCTTGCCATGTTCTCGATGTTCGGCTACTACGTGCAGGCCATCGTGACTGGTGAGGGCCCTGTTGAGAACTGGGCATCCCACATTGCCGACCCATTCGCCGTGAACGGTTTGACCAGTGCCTACGTGACGCAGTTCGCCCCCAGCCCTGTTGCCATGTTCGCTGTGTCTGGCCGCAAGTTCCAGAAGTCCGTCACCCCTCTTGACCTCTGGTACGGCCCTGACCGGAACGTGTGGTTGGGCCCCTACACCCAGAACGTGCCTGCATACCTGACTGGTGAGCTGCCTGGTGATTACGGTTGGGACACTGCTGGACTGGGTGCTGACCCCACCACTTTGGGGAAGTACCGTGAGGCCGAGCTGATCCATGCCCGTTGGGCCATGTTGGGCACTTTGGGGTGCATCACCCCAGAGTTCCTTGCCAAGTACGGAGGAGGCATCTCCTTCCCTGGGGACTCCGCTGTCTGGTTCAAGGCTGGTGCCGCCATCTTCAGTGAGGGTGGTATCAACTACTTGGGTGAGCCTCAGCTGGTCCACGCCCAATCCATCCTGGCCATCCTGGCCTGCCAGGTTCTGTTGATGGGAGCTGTTGAGGCTTACCGTGCAGCTGAGTCTGGCCCATTGGGTGAGGGATTGGATAAGCTGCACCCTGGTGAAGCCTTCGATCCTCTGGGATTGGCTGACGACCCTGACACGTTCGCTGAGTTGAAGGTGAAGGAGATCAAGAACGGCCGTCTTGCTATGTTCTCGATGTTCGGCTACTACGTGCAGGCCATCGTGACTGGTGAGGGCCCTGTTGAGAACTGGGCATCCCACATTGCCGACCCATTCGCCGTGAACGGTTTGACCAGTGCCTACGTGACGCAGTTCGCCCCCAGCCCTGTTGCCATGTTCGCTGCCTCTTCCCGCAGGAGTGCGGCCACTGCGCCCAGGCAGTGAGGTCGTGCATTGCAGGAGTTGCACTGCCCACTGCCCCGGGGCAGTGAGACAGTGCATTGCAGGAGTTGCACTGCCCACTGCCCCCAGGCAGTGAGGCAGTGCATTGCAGAAGTTCCACTGCCCACTGCCCCAGGGCAGTGAGACAGTGCATTGCAGGAGTTGCACTGTCCGCTGCCCCCAGGCAGTGAGGCAGTGCATTGCAGGAATTCCACTGCCCGCTGCCCCAGGGCAGTGAGGCAGTGCATTGCAGGAGTTGCACTGCCCACTGCTCCCAGGCAGTGCGGCAGTGCATTGCGGGAGTTGCGCCGTCCACTGCCCCCAGGCAGTGAGGCGGTGCGTTGCAGGAGTTGCGCTGCCCACTGCCCCAGGGCACTGAGGCAGTGCATTGCAGGAGTTGCACTGCGCACTGCCCCCGGGCAGTGAGGCAGCGGATTGCAGGAGTTGCACTGCCCACCGCCCCCAGGCGGTGAGGCAGTGCGAAGCGCTATTTCCATTGCCCACAGCCCCCAGGCGGTGCGTAACACTGCCCACTGCCCCCTGCCCACAACAACGGAGCAGCAGGGCACACACAGTGCAGTGTGGTGCCGAGCGCCAAGCAATGCGGCACCACAGAGAAGGCACTGGTGGTGCAGCGCGGCACGCAGGGTGCAGTGGGCAAATGAGACCCTGTGTGACTGCGCGCAGGCGTCGGCAAGGCAGTGTCGGCCAAGTGCGAGAGTGCACTGGTCCGGCTATGCCACAACACACTTACACACAGCGCGCACACAACACACACAGCCCAGCCCGTTTACCTGTACCCGTGGGTAGACATCCCGGCCTTTGCCCTTTGGTAACAGCGCCTTCGGCACAGCACAGCACAGCACAGCACAGCACAGCACAGCACAGCACAGCGTGGCACTGCACAGCACAGCAAAGCACATAATTGCGGAGCACAGCACAGCACAGCACAGCACAGCGTGGCACAGCACAGCACTTCACAGCACAGCACAGCACAGCACAGCACATAATTGCACAGCACAGCACAGCACAGCACAGCACAGCACAGCACAGCACAGCGTGGCACAGCACAGCACAGCACAGCACAGCACAGCACAGCACAGCACAGCACAGCACAGGACAGGACAGCACAGCGTGGCACAGCACAGCACAGCACAGCACAGCACAGCACAGCACAGCACAGCACAGCACAGCACAGCACAGCACAGCACAGCGTGGCACTGCACAGCACAGCACAGCACATAATTGCACAGCACAGCACAGCACAGCACAGCACAGCACAGCACAGCACAGCACATAATTGCACAGCGCAGCACTTCACAGCACAGCACAGCACAGCACAGCACATAATTGCACAGCAGAGCACAGCACAGCACAGCGTGGCACTGCACAGCACAGCACAGCGTGGCACAGCACAGCACAGCACAGCACAGCACATAATTGCACAGCACAGCACAGCACTGCACAGCACAGCACAGCACAGCACAGCACAGCACAGCACAGCACAGCACAGCACAGCACAGCACAGCGTGGCACTGCACAGCACAGCACAGCGTGGCACAGCACAGCACAGCACAGCACAGCACAGCACAGCACAGCACAGCACAGCACAGCACAGCACAGCACAGCACAGCACAGCACAGCGTGGCACAGCACAGCACAGCACAGCGTGGCACAGCACAGCACAGCACAGCACAGCACAGCACAGCACTGCACAGCACAGCACAGCACAGCACAGCACAGCACAGCACAGCACAGCACAGCGTGGCACTGCACAGCACAGCACAGCACATAATTGCACAGCACAGCACAGCACAGCACAGCGTGGCACAGCACAGCACTTCACAGCACAGCACAGCACAGCACAGCACATAATTGCACAGCACAGCACAGCACAGCACAGCACAGCACAGCACAGCGTGGCACAGCACAGCACAGCACAGCACAGCACAGCACAGCACAGCAGAGCACAGGATAGGACAGCACAGCGTGGCACAGCACAGCACAGCACAGCACAGCACAGCACAGCACAGCACAGCACAGCACAGCACAGCACAGCACAGCACAGCACAGCACAGCGTGGCACTGCACAGCACAGCACAGCACATAATTGCACAGCACAGCACAGCACAGCACAGCACAGCACAGCACAGCACAGCACAGCACAGCGTGGCACAGCGCAGCACTTCACAGCACAGCACAGCACAGCACAGCACATAATTGTACAGCAGAGCACAGCACAGCACAGCGTGGCACTGCACAGCACAGCACAGCGTGGCACAGCACAGCACAGCACAGCACAGCACAGCACAGCACAGCACAGCACAGCACAGCGTGGCACTGCATAGCACAGCACAGCACAGCACAGCACAGCACAGCACAGCACATAATTGCACAGCACAGCACAGCACAGCACAGCACAGCGTGGCACAGCACAGCACAGCACAGCACAGCACAGCACAGCACAGCACAGCACAGCACTGCACAGCACAGCACAGCACAGCACAGCACAGCACAGCACAGCACAGCACAGCACACCTTGGCACTGCACAGCACAGCACAGCACATAATTGCACAGCACAGCACAGCACAGCACAGCACAGCACAGCACAGCACAGCACAGCGTGGCACAGCACAGCACTTCACAGCACAGCACAGCACAGCACAGCACAGCACAGCACAGCACAGCACAGCACAGCACAGCACTGCACTGCTTGGCACTGCACAGCACAGCAGAGCACATAATTGCACAGCACAGCACAGCACAGCACAGCACAGCACAGCACAGCGTGGCACAGCACAGCACTTCACAGCACAGCACTTCACAGCACAGCACAGCACAGCACAGCACATAATTGCACAGCACAGCACAGCACAGCACAGCACAGCACAGCACAGCACAGCACAGCGTGGCACAGCACAGCACAGCACAGCACAGCACAGCACAGCACAGCACAGCACAGCACAGCACAGGACAGGACAGCACAGCGTGGCACAGCACAGCACAGCACAGCACAGCACAGCACTGCACAGCACAGCACAGCACAGCACAGCACAGCACAGCACAGCACTGCACAGCACAGCACAGCACAGCACAGCACAGCACAGCACAGCACAGCACAGCACAGCACAGCACAGCACAGCACAGCACAGCGTGGCACTGCACAGCACAGCACAGCACATAATTGCACAGCACAGCACAGCACAGCACAGCACAGCACAGCACAGCACAGCGTGGCAGAGCACAGCACTTCACAGCACAGCACAGCACAGCACAGCACAGCGTGGCACAGCACAGCACTTCACAGCACAGCACAGCACAGCACAGCACAGCGTGGCACAGCACAGCACTTCACAGCACAGCACAGCACAGCACAGCACATAATTGCACAGCACAGCACAGCACAGCACAGCACAGCACAGCACAGCGTGGCACAGCACAGCACAGCACAGCACAGCACAGCACAGCACAGCACAGCACAGCACAGGACAGGACAGCACAGCGTGGCACAGCACAGCACAGCACAGCACAGCACAGCACAGCACAGCACAGCACAGCACAGCACAGCACAGCACAGCACAGCACAGCACAGCGTGGCACTGCACAGCACAGCACAGCACATAATTGCACAGCACAGCACAGCACAGCACAGCACAGCACAGCACAGCACAGCGTGGCACAGCGCAGCACTTCACAGCACAGCACAGCACAGCACAGCACATAATTGCACAGCAGAGCACAGCACAGCACAGCGTGGCACTGCACAGCACAGCACAGCGTGGCACAGCACAGCACAGCACAGCACAGCACAGCACAGCACAGCACAGCACAGCACAGCACAGCGTGGCACTGCATAGCACAGCACAGCACAGCGCAGCACAGCACAGCACAGCACAGCACAGCACAGCACAGCACAGCACAGCACAGCGTGGCACAGCACAGCACAGCACAGCACAGCACAGCACAGCACAGCACAGCACAGCACAGCACTGCACAGCACAGCACAGCACAGCACAGCACAGCACAGCACAGCACAGCACAGCACAGCTTGGCACTGCACAGCACAGCACAGCACATAATTGCACAGCACAGCACAGCACAGCACAGCACAGCACAGCGTGGCACAGCACAGCACTTCACAGCACAGCACAGCACAGCACAGCACAGCACAGCACAGCACAGCACAGCACAGCACAGCACAGCACTGCTTGGCACTGCACAGCACAGCACAGCACATAATTGCACAGCACAGCACAGCACAGCACAGCACAGCACAGCACAGCGTGGCACAGCACAGCACTTCACAGCACAGCACAGCACAGCACAGCACATAATTGCACAGCACAGCACAGCACAGCACAGCTTGGCACTGCACAGCACAGCACAGCACATAATTGCACAGCACAGCACAGCACAGCACAGCACAGCACAGCGTGGCACAGCACAGCACTTCACAGCACAGCACAGCACAGCACAGCACAGCACAGCACAGCACTTCACAGCACAGCACAGCACAGCACAGCACTGCTTGGCACTGCACAGCACAGCACAGCACATAATTGCACAGCACAGCACAGCACAGCACAGCACAGCACAGCACAGCACAGCGTGGCACAGCACAGCACTTCACAGCACAGCACAGCACAGCACAGCACATAATTGCACAGCACAGCACAGCACAGCACAGCACAGCACAGCACAGCACAGCACAGCGTGGCACAGCACAGCACAGCACAGCACAGCATAGCACAGCACAGCACAGCACAGCACAGCACAGCACACGACAGGACAGCACAGCGTGGCACAGCACAGCACAGCACAGCACAGCACAGCACTGCACAGCACAGCACAGCACAGCACAGCACAGCACAGCACAGCACAGCACAGCACAGCACATAATTGCACAGCACAGCACAGCACAGCACAGCACAGCACAGCACAGCACAGCACAGCACAGCACAGCGTGGCACAGCGCAGCACTTCACAGCACAGCACAGCACAGCACAGCACATAATTGCACAGCAGAGCACAGCACAGCACAGCGTGGCACTGCACAGCACAGCACAGCGTGGCACAGCACAGCACAGCACAGCACAGCACAGCACAGCACAGCACAGCGTGGCACTGCATAGCACAGCACAGCACAGCACAGCACAGCACAGCACAGCACAGCACATAATTGCACAGCACAGCACAGCACAGCACAGCACAGCGTGGCACAGCACAGCACAGCACAGCACAGCACAGCACAGCACAGCACAGCACAGCACAGCACTGCACAGCACAGCACAGCACAGCACAGCACAGCACAGCACAGCACAGCACAGCACAGCTTGGCACTGCACAGCACAGCACAGCACATAATTGCACAGCACAGCACAGCACAGCACAGCACAGCACAGCACAGCACAGCGTGGCACAGCACAGCACTTCACAGCACAGCACAGCACAGCACAGCACAGCACAGCACAGCACAGCACAGCACAGCACAGCACAGCACAGCACTGCTTGGCACTGCACAGCACAGCAGAGCACATAATTGCACAGCACAGCACAGCACAGCACAGCACAGCACAGCACAGCGTGGCACAGCACAGCACTTCACAGCACAGCACAGCACAGCACAGCACATAATTGCACAGCACAGCACAGCACAGCACAGCACAGCACAGCACAGCACAGCACAGCACAGCGTGGCACAGCACAGCACAGCACAGCACAGCACAGCACAGCACAGCACAGCACAGCACAGGACAGGACAGCACAGCGTGGCACAGCACAGAGCAGCACAGCACAGCACAGCACTGCACAGCACAGCACAGCACAGCACAGCACAGCGTGGCACTGCACAGCACAGCACAGCACATAATTGCACAGCACAGCACAGCACAGCACAGCACAGCACAGCACAGCACAGCGTGGCACAGCACAGCACTTCACAGCACAGCACAGCACAGCACAGCACAGCGTGGCACAGCACAGCACTTCACAGCACAGCACAGCACAGCACAGCACAGCGTGGCACAGCACAGCACAGCACAGCACAGCACATAATTGCACAGCACAGCACAGCACAGCACAGCACAGCACAGCGTGGCACAGCACAGCACAGCACAGCACAGCACAGCACAGCACAGCACAGCACAGCACAGCACAGGACAGCACAGCGTGGCACAGCACAGCACAGCACAGCACAGCACAGCACAGCACAGCACAGCACAGCACAGCACAGCACAGCACAGCACAGCACAGCACAGCACAGCGTGGCACTGCACAGCACAGCACAGCACATAATTGCACAGCACAGCACAGCACAGCACAGCACAGCACAGCACAGCACAGCGTGGCACAGCGCAGCACTTCACAGCACAGCACAGCACAGCACAGCAAATAGTTGCACAGCAGAGCACAGCACAGCACAGCGTGGCACTGCACAGCACAGCACAGCGTGGCACAGCACAGCACAGCACAGCACAGCACAGCACAGCACAGCACAGCACAGCGTGGCACTGCATAGCACAGCACAGCACAGCGCAGCACAGCACAGCACAGCACAGCACAGCACAGCACAGCACAGCGTGGCACAGCACAGCACAGCACAGCACAGCACAGCACAGCACAGCACAGCACAGCACTGCACAGCACAGCACAGCACAGCACAGCACAGCACAGCACAGCACAGCACAGCACAGCTTGGCACTGCACAGCACAGCACAGCACATAATTGCACAGCACAGCACAGCACAGCACAGCACAGCACAGCGTGGCACAGCACAGCACAGCACAGCACAGCACAGCCAGCACAGCACAGCACAGCACAGCACAGCACAGCACAGCACAGCACAGCCAGCACTTCACAGCACAGCACAGCACAGCACAGCACAGCACAGCACAGCACAGCACAGCACAGCACAGCACAGCACAGCACAGCACAGCACTGCTTGGCACTGCACAGCACAGCACAGCACATAATTGCACAGCACAGCACAGCACAGCACAGCACAGCACAGCACAGCGTGGCACAGCACAGCACTTCACAGCACAGCACAGCACAGCACAGCACATAATTGCACAGCACAGCACAGCACAGCACAGCACAGCACAGCACAGCACAGCACAGCACAGCGTGGCACAGCACAGCACAGCACAGCACAGCACAGCACAGCACAGCACAGCACAGCACAGGACAGGACAGCACAGCGTGGCACAGCACAGCACAGCACAGCACAGCACAGCACTGCACAGCACAGCACAGCACAGCACAGCACAGCGTGGCACTGCACAGCACAGCACAGCACATAATTGCACAGCACAGCACAGCACAGCACAGCACAGCACAGCACAGCACAGCGTGGCACAGCACAGCACTTCACAGCACAGCACAGCACAGCACAGCACATAATTGCACAGCACAGCACAGCACAGCACAGCACAGCACAGCACAGCACAGCACAGCACATAATTGCCCAGCACAGCACAGCATAGCACAGCACAGCACAGCACAGCACAGCACAGCACAGCACAGCGTGGCACTGCACAGCACAGCACAGCGTGGCACTGCACAGCACAGCACAGCACAGCACAGCACAGCACAGCACAGCACAGCACAGCACAGCGTGGCACAGCGTGGCACAGCACAGCACAGCACAGCACAGCACAGCACAGCACAGCACAGCGTGGCACTGCACAGCACAGCACAGCGTGGCACTGCACAGCACAGCACAGCACATAATTGCACAGCACAGCACAGCACAGCACAGCACAGCACAGCACAGCGTGGCACTGCACAGCACAGCACAGCACAGCACATAATTGCACAGCACAGCACAGCACAGCACAGCACGGCACAGCACAGCACAGCACAGCGTGGCACTGCACAGCACAGCACAGCGTGGCACTGCACAGCACACCACAGCACATAATTGCACAGCACAGCACAGCACAGCACAGCACAGCACAGCACAGCGTGGCACAGCACAGCACAGCACAGCACAGCACAGCACAGCACAGCACTGCACAGCGTGGCACTGCACAGCACAGCACAGCACAGCACAGCACAGCACAGCGTGGCACAGCACAGCACTGCACAGCACAGCACAGCACACCACAGCACTGCACAGCACAGCACAGCGTGGCACTGCACAGCACAGCACAGCACATAATTGCACAGCACAGCACAGCACAGCACAGCACAGCACAGCACAGCACAGCGTGGCACAGCACAGCACTGCACAGCACAGCACATAATTGCACAGCACAGCACAGCACAGCACAGCGTGGCACAGCACAGCACAGCACAGCACAGCACAGCACAGCACAGCACACCACAGCACAGCGTGGCACAGCACAGCACGGCACAGCACTGCACAGCACTGCACAGCACAGCACATAATTGCACAGCACAGCACTGCACAGCACAGCACAGCACACCACAGCACTGCACAGCACAGCACAGCGTGGCACTGCACAGCACAGCACAGCACATAATTGCACAGCACAGCACAGCACAGCACAGCACAGCACAGCGTGGCACAGCACAGCACTGCAGAGCACAGCACATAATTGCACAGCACAGCACAGCACAGCACAGCACAGCACAGCGTGGCACAGCACAGCACTGCACAGCACTGCACAGCACAACACATAATTGCACAGCACAGCACAGCACAGCATAGCACAGCGTGGCACTGCACAGCACAGCACAGCTCTGCACAGCACTGCACAGCACAGCACATAATTGCACAGCACAGCACAGCACAGCACTGCACAGCACAGCACAGCACAGCACCGCACAGCACAGCACAGCACATAATTGCACAGCACAGCACAGCACAGCACAGCACAGCACATAATTGCACAGCACATAATTGCACAGCACAGCACAGCACAGCACAGCACAGCACAGCACAGCACAGCACAGCACAGCGTGGCACTGCACAGCACAGCACAGCACAGCACATAATTGCACAGCACAGCACAGCACAGCACAGCACAGCACAGCACAGCACAGCGTGGCACTGCACAGCACAGCACAGCACAGCACCGCACAGCACAGCACAGCACATAATTGCACAGCACAGCACAGCACAGCACAGCACAGCACAGCACAGCACAGCACAGCACAGCACAGCACAGCACACGAGACCCCAGGAGGCGGCAGTGTACCGGTCAAACAGCGTCTTGGAATACAGAACTGCATCCGTTGGGGCGATGCATCTGCACAAAGAAAGCACCGGAAGCGCCTCAGTGTGTCAGGCATCCGAGACACATGCCCCAAACTGAAATACACCCGCGAACAGAGCGATCAACACCGCAACGCGCCTCAACTGTACAACGGAGCACTGCGTCCGCGGGGCCATGGATCGGGACACGCACGAACGGCTCCCCGTCCGTCGCAGGCGTGTCCGGCAGGAGCATACCTTCCGTCGGGCAGCGGTAATATCTCAGCCTCGCCCAAGACCTTCCAGTCCTGCCGGCGGAGGTCGGCGCTGTGGGCCACCAAAAACGTCAGCAGCGACCTGCCCACGACAGCAAGCGACCGGACCGGAACGGCGGTGAACGTGCAAGACGAGTTCGGGCCGTGCGTCCCGTGTCGTCGCGGTGTTGTTTGTTGTGCTGACAGCGGACCGTCATGCGCTGCACTGCACAGAACCCATCGTTGGTAGGTTACTTGCCCATTCCCTTCCAGGCCTTTGCTTAGCGATACTGGGGGGGAGGGGTGAATTGGCCTCCCTGGGATTTTGGCTCACCCACCCATCCACCCTCAGACCCACCCAGACACCCACCCACCCGTACATCCAGAGGGGGGGGGGGGGGGGGCGTCACAGAGCTCGGTCTGGCTTGCAACAAAAATATGATGCCTGTAGTGCCTCCTGTGCTCTCGAATTGCGTTGGGATCATCACGATGATCATGATGATCGTCACACATTCACATTCTGTTGTGGCCATAACACAAGTTGTGATCGCGGGGCACCCCATGTCCTGGGGGCGCGACCGGGGGCCGACTATTCCATGTGGTCTGGTGCGGCAAGGCACCGGGGGGCGCGCGCACGCACATACCGCGCTCCCGCTGCGGTCGCGGGCCCTTTGGTCTGCAATGCGCCCACGAGCGCGCGGGCCCCCGGGTGTTCCTGCAAATCGAGCCGGACGTCCATCCCAAATTTGTGTGCCAACTCCGCGAACTTGGGGTTGATCAGCTTGAAGATCCCGCCTGCCGCACGCGCATGCGCCGTGTCGGGGTTGAGTCTCCGCGACCCCCTCCTCACCCTGTGCCCAGGTCCCAGACAAGTGTGGCTACAACGGAGGGTGTGCGTGGAGGACTTGCCCCGCGCATACAATTTGAGGCGAATATCTGGGGACGGGCTGGAGTACCCTCCTCTGCCACACAAACACACATAGAGGCATCAAAGACACCAGACAAGACAAGCGCATGCCTGCCCCCCGTTGCCCTAATTGATGCAGCTCGCGTTCCGCGTCGCGTGCTCCCCCTTCGACAGTAGCTTCCGCGCAAACACATCAGTGTCACACTGCATGTTTTTAGGGAACAGCGCTCAATAGTTCTCTTGTAGTGTCTACTGCCTGGTCCCGCCGCTATAATTGCGCTTGGGAGAGAGACTGTGGTCGGTCGAGAGGTTCAGAACATGGCTCCTGCACCCATGCTTCCAGGTTCGACTCCCAACGCTACAATCGACCGACGCCGGGAGTAAAGCCGCGGCTTCCCAACAGTCCTAAATGGTGGATGAAGGGTATTTGCCCCCCTCAAATTACAAAAACGTCAACAGAAGACCGCCCACTTGCGCTTGACCTGTGATTTGGTACACAATTGCAAAGAAGAGCTGTTAACTCTATGATCCAACAACTTGGATGCAAGCGGCATGGCCCCAGGCAAATGCACGATTGTTTTGCACACTACACAACAACTGCAACATGAGACATGTTCACCAAGAGCAATACACCGCATCTTCCCTCATTTGCCCTTCTTTGGAGAAGAAATGTAAGAGAATGACGGCAAATGTGCATAGACGGGTTAAACTACAGACGTAGTCTCCTGCTAATTCCGAGCCTGCCCATGGCCTTGCACACCAATTCCCCACCAGTACACTCAGCCCCCTAATCACACTCTGCAGCTTGGAGAGAACCCATGGTCGAGGCTTCGAGCCCTAGTTTGACGCCGATGCTTGGGAACAGGTGTCGTCGTGTGCTGGCCCGAGCGGTCCTCAGAGCCCCGAAATACCATTACGCTTTGGTATCAGAGGACTCAGGTTTCGTACATCGTACAAACGTGAACGAGAGCCCCTCCCTCGACCCAGGGCCGACTGACGTAAGAAGACCAGAGGTGCGTGTACGTCTGTGGGCACCGACATCCACATCTCAAGACCATTCGTCATGGGCTACCCCGTGGCCATCATCACATCTCCGCCCGGCATCGCCACGTCAATGAGGATTGTTGTCCAACACGTCGCGTTGTCGCGGTTTGGGCCCGCGCACTTCAGTTTCTACAGCGCGTTGCACATGCGAATGGCATTGTGGACTAGTTCGGGCCTGCCACGCGGATTACTTCGGGCCTGTCGCTGTGTCGGTTACGCAACCCTCGATCCTCCCCTTCTTATGGGGTCGGGGATACGTTGTTGATTTGGGTGTTCGGACATCGTCCGGGGGAGGCACATGCGATCGCGGGAGGGCAGGGTGGAATCGAATCACATACTCGCAATACCGGCCCACTTATGCACACATAACTTGCACGCATACATATCTCTGCCGACATATCTGATAAGAAATCCGTGCATATCGTCAGCGCATCCCTGGGGGAAACATCGGCCTCAAAATCCCAGAGTCTAATAGCAGGCCAAAGGGTCGCGGAAAGTAGTGGGGGAACAGAGGGTGTGCCCAATGACACTCACCTGTGTCACTAAGATACGCTTCTGAGACTGTGGCTAACGTCCCATCGGCGCAGGGGAGAAACCGAAGCTCGTCCTTCAAAGACTTGTATTCGGCCTTGAAGTCGCCGAAAGAGGTATTCATATACTGCAGCACTGCCCTTTGCTGCTCTGCATTGGAAGCACCTGAAAAACCACATCGGAAAACCTCACAACTCAACGGGTGAACCACAACTCCAACTGAACCACAAACCAATACCCAACCGTTTGGCAACATCCTTTGAAACCACCCTTCGGCCTCCAGCCCCTTGAAGCGCATCCGCGCCGGAACCCCCCGCCAACCCTCCTCCCTCCCGGGCCTGTATTGGGCATTTGTGATGGGGTCCCCTTTGGTCGTTGGGGGGAGGGCTTCGGAAAGTCGGCTCGAACGGCCGGCCCCAACCCCCACTGACCTGCTCGCTCTGAGGGAGGGCGCTGGAGCAGTCCCCCAGCGGCGTCCCGACCTTTGCTGAGTTTGAGGGTTTGTTCTGATGACTTGCTGAGATGCTAGGGCTGCCGGGGTGTGGGAGGCAACAATCGTACAATCATTGTGTCTGGGACGAGAGTTTGGGAGTGAGGGAAGTGCAAACGTGTGTGTGTGGGGGGGGGGGGGGCGCAGGGAGGAGAATGTGTGGAGGAGAGGGAGGGAAGGAGGGAGGGCGGAGGAGGGCAGTTGGGGATGTACACTTTCACCATCAAATGCTTTGGTCACCCGCCCAGCAGCATACACCCCCGACAGTCGGATTACATTTTGGTGCGTGGCGACGATTGCTGCCGGTTGGAAAAGCGGTTGGAAGACACGGTCTGGCGATTACAAAACGGTTGGTAGGCGATTGAGGGCGGATGGAAGCGCGCGCGCGCGCGTGTGTGTGTGTGGGAGCGACGGTGACAGGGGCTGCCGCGTGCTGAACTGTCGGTCTGGGCACTGCAGGACGCCGTCGATGGCGGATGAGCGCCCGGCTCAGCGGCAGAGAACGGGGCGGGTGGACGCCGGTGCGGACGTGGCTGACTGCCCGCGGGCACTACCGCACGCGGGTACTGCTGCGGGCTGGTCCTGAGCCCACGGCAGCGGGCACTACTGCGGGCAGAGACCGGCGCAGGAAGATGCGGGACGCCCGCACGCAGAGAATGCTGCGTGGGTGACGCGTGGGTGACGCCGCGGCTGGCGCACACACCGTCTGAGGCCTCCTGACCTTAGGCCCCGGGCGTCGACATGACGACGCGGGGCCACGGCTCCGGGGCATAGCCGAACCAGAACCACGTCCCCTGCGGTGGTGCATGCGCACAGGCATTCCCGTAGGGCCCCCCTTCAAGGACTGCCACGTCCACGTCTTCCGCTGTTGCAGAGGGAGCGGAAAATCGGCCAGACTATCGAAACCCGGGGGCGCAAGAACGCACCCCACGGTCGAACGATCTACTTAAATTGACTTAAACTAACAATGCCCAAATCAAAATAAATAGATCGATTAGAATTGCCTCATAAAATGAACTTTGCCATAGACAAATATTTATACGAATCTTGGGAACCTCTCTTTTCCAAGAGCTTTTTCTGGAATTTTTCTTTGACTTCGAAATCTTTGCCTTCGGTACTGCCATGAAGTAGCAATAAACGACACTTGGTCCTAATCTTATTCATCGTCCACATTCCGGGACGATCCCAAGATGGTCCAACAATTTTGTTGTCCCCCCGTTTAATGACGAATCTGCGAAGCGGGTGACTGGCCAAGAAGCTGGAGAACGACCAACGACCATTGGTCCGTTACCGACCGGTGGTGGTGCATCATACTTATTCGTGGGTGGGCCTGATCAGAGGCATAGCTCACCAGACGACCACGCCTGAGGAGTGTGCTGCTGCAAATGTGACATGCCTTTCCGGGGATGGAGTTGACGCAGACATACTCAGCATTTGTAGAAGGTCCGTCAGTGTTGGCGCATCCTTCACCCCGATTTGCTTCAAGAAGCGCCACGTGTCCGTGCCTCGTTCGAGGCCCGGGAAGTGCAATACCTGCGGGCCCAAAAAAGAAGGAAGGGGAATGCCGCGCGCAACGCCCTCTCAGCGGGGGCCCGGGGGTGCAAATGCGCAGGTCATCGGAGGGGGGCGGGGGGAGGGGGTTGGTTCGGTGTGGGAAGGGGTTCTCGGCTTTGTTTTGGCACGTTTCAATTCCCCGCCGCATTGTTCGCATTCTGACTGCCCATAAATGGCGCGATGTAACCCATTGAATGGCGTCTGTTGTGGTGTGGTGGCTGTTGGCTGCGGGAAGATCACACCGCCAAGGGCCATTCATCATCGTTTCGCAGATGCACAGCCTCCAGCGGCGCGGGGCACGAGGATCTGGACCGGGGCTCGGCTGTTGGCCCCGCGTAGTCCCCGTCAGATGCCGGCAGTCCATGTGGCCTTGAGGCAGTGGCCGGGGATGTGGTAGAACGGCTGACAACCGCAGGAGGAGGGGGGGGTACCCCCCCCCCCCCCGGGACCCAGATTTCATGGTGGGAAGCAATGGAAATTCCAGAAGGAAGCCCCAGGGCAGGCGGAACGGGGGCCCCTTCTACGGAGGAGGCGCAGCCGCGGGCGTGATACAAGACGGAGCGGCGCGCCGGTGCCCCTGCGGGCGCGGCGGTGACAGAGGCTGCCGCGGGCTGATCTGTCGGTCTGGGCACTGCGGGAGCCGCCGTTGATGGCGGATGAGGGCCCCGGTGCAGAGGCAGGGACCGGGACGGGTACGCCGGTGCGGGCGACTGCGTGTGGGCATGCCTTTGGGGACCCGTTTGGGACCCGGTCGATGGAGCGACTGGGGCCTGTTTCCGCCTTCCGGTGCTGGTTGCACTGCCGGTTGTGATGGCACAGCCTGATCCACAGGCCCTGGCGGACTGCGCCGCTTGTGCGCCTTGCGCATTGGGGTTCACACCAGCACGGGGCTGTCCTTAACGGGAAACAAAAGATAAAGCTTCGTAACGCCAACAGAAACGAACCTTCACTGGGACGCTCTCTGCTTCATGGTCAAGACATGGACAAGACACAAGACCGCAAAAGCACTATTGAACAATGGTTGGCGGTTGGCGGTTGGTGGCGGTTGGCAGTGGGCGGCGGGCGGCGGTTGGCGGTTGGTGGCTCCTAGTGGGCTGTCCTTACGGGCTGTCCTTAACCAAAAAAAAAATTCTCAAGGACGGCGCTGCACCAGCACCATGCGGGTCGAGATCAGCGCAGGGCAAAGGCCACAGAGCCGCATATGCAGCGATGGACTGTGCTTCAGGAACAACGGATGGTCGAAGAGCCGTCCAGCCACCCGCTGCGCATCGAAGGCGAATGTGTGGGTCAGTCACATTCTGGCATCGCTGGCAACACAATCCCCCCTCCCCAATGCCCGACGCAGGGGGCCTCCCGTATGGGCCAGGCTTTGTTGGGTGTGTGCCTCGCCGGGTTTGGTGGATTGCCAAGCCGTGTTTACAGGCTGAGGGTTGCTTCCGCTTCATGCAGTGGTACACTGTTTGCATTGTGAGTTGCCCCCCCGCCCCCGACCAAGCACTGAAGGGCACAGTTGAGCTGATCTCCTGTCGTCGTAGAACGCCCCAACAGTGAGCGCCTGGGCAAAGATTCATTAGAAGAGAGGAGGGGGGGCTGGGGGGGGGGGGATCTGGGACCCAAAAAATTGTGTACCAAAAGTGGCCCGACGAGATTTTCCCAACGGTAACTTTCGGTTTCCCCCCACGATGGTCACTTTGGTCTGGGGGGGGGGGGTCCGGGGGGTTGCCCCCACTCCTCCTGCGGTGTACCGCCATTCTAATACTTCCCCGCTTGAGGGGGCGTGGCTCAAGGCAGGCTCCCGAAGCGGTGCCATGGCGGTGGCCGGTGGTCGGAAGCCCTTTTGGGGTCCAAAGATCGGGGGGGGCAGGGGCAACGAAACGGTTGATGGGCCAACTGTCGTGCCGAAGGGAAAGAGGAGCCTTCCCCTTCAAAGCGCAGCCCTGACTCAGCCCCCCCCCTCCCCCCGAGTCTGAGTTGTGAAGTGGAACTCTGGTTGGGTCTGTACATGGGGGCCCCTCAGCAACGCACAAGCCCCGGGGGACAGGGGGGCGGAGGTGCACGTCAGGGGGCAGTGCATGGCACAGACCTGATTGCCGAGGTACGGCTCCAGAGAGGCCCGGTCTTCCGGGTGCTGCAGCAGGTCCGGGGGGAAGAAAAGGTCTTTGGCGGCTCTGCGGGTGCCATCGGCCGTAGGAATGAAGCAAATGGTCCGCAGTTGGGCCCAATCTGCGTCATCCATGTGGCCGGCAACGGAGCTGAAGTGGGCCACTATATCTGAGCGGGTGCATGCGACGTGCGCTGAGCGAAGGAGCGACAGAACTGTCGTACGGGAATCGGCTTCCTTGGGTCTGTACCCGACGCAGATGCGCGCGCCAATTTCCCGGGTGAGGTGACGCGCGCGCCCTGATTTATGAAACCAGATGACGCGCGCACGCTAGTTTCCAGGTGCTCTTGGCACGGGAAGCGTGAGGGGGGCCAGCGGAACATCCACCAGCCGCCAACACCGTCGGGCACTTACCGTACCATACCGACTTAGGGCCGTCCTATCGCAAAACACGAACGATCCTGCGGAGTGACATTGGGCCGCAGGAATGCGGCATAACCAGGCGGTTCAACACCTGCCCCATCACCAACGGCGGTCGCATGAGGGCCGAGCTCTGTGGTACTGTTTCGTCTGCTGTGGGCTGTGCGCACTATGACTGTGCCCTTGGGTGCGAGTGTCGGACATGCGAGGGCTCGGCGGAGTCTCACAAGAAGCAGACTTTACTCCGCCCCCGGGGGGACACCACCTTTCGGGCCTTCTTCCGTTTGACCAGCAGTAGCCCACTGCATAGACTTATCAGGAATTGGGCCAAGGGATTGTGGCACTGGAATCTCCAGCCTCTCGGGTGTAGGTGGGGGTCTGACTGGACACTTCTCCCATTGCAATGAGCGGACCGAGGGAGGTTCTAGAGAGGGGGGGGGGGAGGGAAGGGGAGGGTCTGCAACGCAAAACTTTGTGTACCAAAAATGGCCCTACAAGATTTTTCCGATCGTTAATTTCGGTTTTTCCCACGATGGTCACTTCGGTCTGGGGGTTGGGGCGGGGGGCTGCTCCAGGGGGGGGGGGGGGGTTACCCCCTCCTCCTATGGGAACAGCCATTCTAATACTTCCCTGGCTCTACTCTCCTCTGTAGGCCCAAATTCAAGCCACCACAAAGTGAGTGGGCTGCCCCCCCCATTGGAGACCAGAAAACAGGGGGAGCGGCTTTTGCTGCCCCCCGCCCCCCCCCCCTCTGAGGGGGCGGGGCCCCACCCATGGGCCATGACCCTGCCACCATGGGCACGACGAGCCACCGCCGGCAGCACCACCATGCTCGCCCCGGAGCCAGCCTGCTGGACCCCCAACACACACGAAACGAAGCAATATCCGCCGAACGTCCTGCTCAGTGCTCGTGCAGGGCAAGAGAGTGCAGGGTGCGCGGGTGTGATGCGCGGGAGTGTTGCGTGGAGACCACCAGCGGAGGACTACCAGGCCCGCAGGAGAGCGCCGGTGAAAGCGGGTGGGGGCACACATTTTCGGAAACACTTTCGGGCGAGCACACTACAGTGGGGAAGAGCCACCCCGGGGGGATGTTCGGGCAAGGCGCAGCATGGCCATGGACCCGGTGCCTGAGTCACATCAAGCGCGCCGGGACAACCAGTCCGTCGAGGATTTGGATTTGACACAGGACGCCTGGGGTGGCGCACGATGGCGGTCCCCACGGCAGTGCATATTGGCCGGCCATGCCATATGATGCACACCCAGGTCCGCGATGGGCCTCTCCCACTGGCCCCCTCGGGCCGCGCCAGGCCCCAGCAGCGATGAGCCACGCCCCGCCAGCCGCGCGGGGCGCCCTCGGTGCTCACCGTGGCCGCGCCCACAGCCAAATTCCCCCCCCCCCCCCCTCTCCCTCCCCCCGCCCCCCTTCTCTCTGCGCGCATGTCGCTCATTCAGTTCCTGCATATGACCCACACACGACGAATTGCACCTCGTGACAGTCTGGTGATTGGGCGCAAAGGGGCGAGAGTGCGGCGTGTGCGAGGCACAGCGCAGTGCACTCCCCGGCACACCTTCAAAAGACCCCAGAGACTTCACGACCTGCACCACGTTGCCGATGTCGGGGGAGCTCTGGACTCCCAACTGAAAAGAGAAGACGCAGACGAGGGCAGTGTGCCAAACGGCTGCCCCCCATGCCTCGAGTGAGGGTTCTCCTTTAAGAGGGGGTGGGGGTGGGGGTGGGGGTGGGGGGGGGCTTAGTGTCCGCGCTCTAATGACTTGGGGCAGTGAGGAGCCCCAGCAATGGGCCCACAGGCCCCACAGGCCTACAAGTTGCTGATTTCCCCAGATCTCAAAGCGAAACAGACCGTGACTTTGCATCTTCAAGTGGGCCCGAATGGCCCAAAGAAAGACCACAATGCAAAGCGGCGGGGGTGCAATAGCTGCCATTTTGTCATAAAAGGCCCTGAGACAACTGCCAACAACCGTCAGTCGGCCGTCAGCGGTGGCCGACTGCAGGCGGCGGTCCAACACTGCCCAAAAAAAAACGCAAACACAACCCGTCCCTTCAAGAAAGCCCTGGGTCTCCGAGCGGGGGCGTAGTTGCTGTGTGCGCGGGTAGACCTATGCGGCGCAGCCTGTGACTGGCATTTCTGGAATACCCGCCCCTTGCCCCCCCCCCCCCCCCACAACCCCTTGCGAGAGCAACACTAAAATTCTAAATTTGGATGGAAACAAAGGCGTTGTTTGTGCGCGCCGTGACTATTGCATCATGAATGCACTAGTCGTCAGGTGATTCCCCTAGCCCCACCTCCGAAGGACAGGAAAGAGGGCGTAAGTGGGTGGCAGGGCAGCAACCAATATCCCTAAGTGCAGACATATATAACCCACGCCTTGAGACGAGCCTGTTTCTACAGCCAAAATATGGGCACGCCCAAGGGAACGCACAGCAAGGGCGGCTCCAAATGCAGCCTGGCATCCCTCCTGGGCTTCAATGACACGAAACGAAACCCGAGCCGCCTGAGCACGTGGCTTGACGAATGAGGGCGGGCAGCTACTGCATCGGCCCATGAGTTACCGGTGGTACGGATCGGCGAGTTCGGTGGGGTGCTGCGATGTTGCCTGTCCCTCGGCTGCTAGAATCACATTCCATGCGTCCGCGGTGGTGACACACTTCTCTGCCCCCCCCCCCCCAAAAAAAAGGGTACACTGTGCACTGGCGGTTGTGCTGCATATTCATGAACTACAAGGGCAGGGATGTACCAGAGGAGAGGAGGGGGGGGGAAGGGATTTTGGCGGGGGGAGGGGGTCTAGGAAGAACCCCCCCTCCTCGTGCGGTCTCTGGCCTAAAGAGCTAGAGGAAAATTTCCTAAATGAAATGCCGAGGAAATTTTGCGACCGAAGGCCAAAGAGAAATTTTCTCCAGAAAATCCAACTGAAAATCTCTTGCTGGATCACGCATTGGAAGAGGAGGAGGGAGAAGGGGAGGGGGGACTGTCCCCCTATGGTTGTCAGGCATTCAATGCATCCCTGTACAAGGGATTCGGTTTGGCGGGGCGACATGAACGACCACCGGCACACCTGACGCAGCAACGATCTGGAAACAGCCTCTGATTCAGAGGTGATGGTGTTCACTTTCGTGTCCAGGCACTGCAGTGTGACTGTGGGGAACTTGGTGCTGGACTGAGACAGTGGAGATGGCAAAAACGCCTTTGACGGGTACTGCATACCTGCACAGAACATGTTGACCTGTGCAGACTTCAGAGTTTGGCGTCCTTTTCATCTTTTTGATGCCCAAATACAGAGATGTGGGGGTGGGGTTCGCCATCCTTGAGATCACCAAAGCTCAAAGTGCCCTATGCCTGAATGACTGTAATAACACACACGTAATAACACAAACATGCACAAGACTCCAAAATTGCAACGCCACACCGTTGCCACAATATGGTCACAGAACTGCTGCCACAATCCCATCAGCAACGCCAGCTGAAAGCAGAAATGTGTGTGACAGCCTTCTGCACTCAGACAGCCTTCTGCACGGGTACCTCTAGAGGGCACAACCCCCCCAAATTTTGCCGGGCCCCGCGAAAGTGTCCCCTGACAAAACCTGCCCCCCGCCCCCCGCCCCCCCCCCCCATAGTCTGTGGTCCCATCATTGCCCAACACAAAGCAGTTTGGTCCATGCTACAGGCCTTCTGGCAGAGTTCTGAGGGACCCCTCAACACATCACAATGCCGTCAACATTGACTGCACCCTGATTTCCGGGCACCAGCGAATCGTTATCGATCCGCTCCAGCTCGCGGCTGCACCGAGCACAGCCTAGAGCCTGGTAATGCTGAGTGTCACTGCTCACGCCCATTCTCGTGCTCAGGCTGGGTACCTTCTGGTGGTGGTGGCGGGGGGAGGCAGAAGGGGGTCGCTGTGGTTGACTGTAAAGATCCGGGAAAATTTCGTCCGGCGCTGTGCCGGGTATCTGCTACATGCAGTCATATTTGTTGGGGGAACGCCATGTCGTAGGTTGATTGGTCTTGGTCTTGGCTTTGGTGCAGATGATCTTCCATCATCTGCAGTCGGCATTCAGGATCTGTACTCGCCGTGGTCCCTTGCACACAGTGCCCCTGGGTATGGCGCATGCGATAGAGCGCAGGGCACAGCAGAAGGGACAACGGCAAGACGACGGGCGCAGAGGTCAGTGCAAGGCATACCCTGATCCGTGGGAATACACTTGCACTGGGACATGGCCTTCACCAGCGCACTGAACCACTTCATGTCTGCGCATTGGGGCTGCAGGACACTGAGGTAACAGAGCGTTGCCTCGGCCTTGAGCCGGTCTTCCAGTAGGCTCCGCTGCTGCGGGGCTGCAGACGAGACAGAGCGGCGACCGCTTTTGGCACAGCGGCATCCCCCGGCCCCAACAACACAAACCATCCAGACGGTCAATGGGCGGCGGCAGCCTTGTTTTAGAAGATGGGGTGAGGGGGGGTTCTGAGATCCGAGGGTTTGTGTACCAAAAACGGGCCCAAAATGTTTTCCCGTTGGAAAATTTATTTTTTCCCCTGAGGAATTTTGTGATGGCGGAAACCATCTGCCTTACTTTTTTCTGGTTCAAGAACGACGCCGGGTGGCGGTTGTTTAGCCAGACGGGCGCCTGCGCTGAGCATTGCTTTATGACTGCAAACCTGCAGATTGTCATCGCACGTCAGACGGACGTGCGCGAGGGTTCTACTGAATAGAATCGACTGCAGCAGCGCTTGTCACAACGGCTTACAACGCCGTTTGCGGCCACATGGGCGGGTTCAAGGCACGCGGTCCGGTGCAACTCCGAGGAGGGGAGGAGGGGGGCCCTCTGAGTCTGTTTCCCAGATCGTCCCTCTGGAATCAGGCCCCAAGGCCTGGGCCCACCAAAAGCACCGCAGGATATCCAAAACTGCTTTTTACACAAAATTCAGGCAAATCTGGTCCGGCACCCGGGGTTTTCCACAAAAACCGTTCTGGACCCCCCCCCCCCCCCCATATTCACACCAGCTCTGCAGGGCCAAAGAGTCGGTGGATGGACATGAGTTTCCCGACGCCTCACGTTGGGGCCAACGTGCGGGGGGCGCCTACAAGTCTCAACAGCCGCCAGACTCTGGAGCTCCGAACTCCGCGGGGTTTGGGGTGGGGGCGTGCAGAAAAGGGCCCTCCCTGTGCCATGTCAATGTTATCTAAGCAAAGGCGTGGGCACACCCCAGCCTTCGGGAATGCCACTTGCGTGTCCGTCTCCAAGACGGGGCTGTCCCGACATGTGGTACATGCACTTGCTGCCCCCAACGCCACCCCATCGAAGGGTGAAGGCCCCCTGCACCCCCTCCCCTTTTGAGGGCCCCGGGGACTGGCATGGAAAACGTCCTGATCGCTGTAGGCATCGGTATCAGCCCCACAAACGGAATGCATGCGCGAAATGGGCCAAGAGAAGACGGGAAAACAGAACCTTTGGCTTTCACGCCCACGTGCTCTTTGCCCCCTTCATCTGAAACGGGATCGCTGCCGCCTCCACCGCACCCCCACCCCCCCCCTGTGCCAGTGCAATTGTCACTTGCCCATGAACACCGCGATCACCGGCAATGAAACCCAAGCGGAAGGTGTCTTTTTGGACAATATGATGCAAATTTTACGGAGGTGCTGCACAAACGAAACCCTCAAACTCCGTCAGACCGGCTCACATACGCCGCCCACGTACAACCACGTGACGTGGCTGAGCTGTCATAGCACATGACCCCAGACCACGATCCGAATCCTGAACGGGGCATAAATAATGACGCGGAGCTGCGCTGGGCGCTAGGGGGGTGCTCGTTGGGCCCATGAGCCGGACGAGCCCCATGAGCCCTCACGTTTCTCTAGTTTCTGGTGATCGCCCGAGCACTCGACGTCGACCTCTACCCAGCCCACCAACGCCGCCGTCCCCCTGGCCCACATTCGCCGCGGTACCGCAGGCAATACGGAAACGAGGCCCTCACTCGCAGCAGCCGGAGTTGTATGTCCACATCTAAGCGCCCGCACGCATACCCCACAGCCACTCACGCACCCAAAAGGCACACCTGACACACAGGGCAACGGCACAAAACGGTATTGTGTACATGCCTTTCTGTGGACAAAGGCAGACAGAGTTGCCGGCAGTGTCCTGTTGGGCAATACAACAGTCAGATGGTGACATGCCGCGTGCGCCGTGTGGGACGCTCCGAGCAAGCAGCACAACTTGCCCAGAAGACGCTCGGGAAAGAGAGCGACGGTAGAAAACAGTAGGTGAATGCTGAAAAGTAGTGGTTGTGGCATCACAGATGCTTTGATCAGAAGATCGTTTCACACTCTAGGAATAGCCCAGAATGCGCACGCGGTTAATTCACCATCTGAGTACTACAGACCGAGCACTGACGCATACCACCAACTGACAGGCCGCACAAGGCAAAGGGGCTGGACCTGCCAGCCACTGCGCCCACATTGGGGGCTTGGCCTCCGCCAACCGCAGGGTCGAGTGCACGTGCTGCGGTCCCACGAGGGTGACCAGAGGCGGCGGCATGCACGAGGGCGGGAGAGGGAGCGCTGGCGGCACCGACGACATGTAATACCTAAAATCCTGCAGACGGTGAGCACAGACATTGCGGTTGGGGCAGGGGCTGGGCCATAAAGGCCGGGAAAACGGAACCGTTTCATCACAGGAAACCCAGCTCCGGAGGTCTGTACCCGACGGGTCTGCACTGCCATGGGGCCCGGAAGGCCTTCGGGGGGGATGACATATGCACCGCGCATCTTTGCAAACCATTCCTCCGTCATGTTTGACGCCGAAAGTCAGGGCTGGCTCAAGCGCGTGACCTATCTGCGCCCGGAGGGCCCTCCGTGGGTGGGTGGGTGGGGGTGAGTCTCTGGGTTGCCTGAGCCGGGACTGCCATGCCATTCCTTATTTCCAGGTCACGGTTGAGATGATCCTTCTCGTGTGACAACCTTCTTCGATTTCCGGGGGACAGAGTACTGTGGACGAACAAATGCGCAGCCCACCCGCGGTGTGACATTCCGTCGGGTTACGGGACCCTGGACAGTTACCCGTTCTTCCCTTCGCGTGCTGCGTCAGATCGCTGCGTTTTGTCGGCTGCTGCGGCCTGTGCTCCTGCTGGTGTCGTTTCCGCGTTCGCGAAGCCCAGTCGTTCGTGTACCGGGGCTGTGCTGTTTGCGGCGGGTGCCGTTTGTGCGTTAGTGGTGCACAGTAGTTGGCGTACCAGCTGGTTGTTGCGGGGGTCGTTTGACGGTTTTCGCTGCCCACGCACCTCCGCTCTGCGGTCGTCCACCACCTGCCTCGCCGCGTTAAATGGCTTGTGTTTCGCAATTTGAGGGGGGGACAAGCTAAAATGCCTTTCCCTTCCTCCTCCAGAAACGTGGCGGGCCAAAGCGGCCGGGGGGTTGAAGGCGAGCCACATTGGCCCGTCGGTCACAGGGCAACCGCCTGCCCACCCGCAGCGGTCTGGCGCGCCTCCCCCTCCCCTTCTCCCTCCTGCAAGACCACGCACCACGCCTACTGCAAACCGAATGGCTTTCGCACACGCGACCAGCGCTGAGGAACGCGTGCGCCCCGGCCTACGGCCTCGCGCGCTCTTTGGATGCGCCTCTGCCTGCGTCGCCCGAAGGCCCATACGGCCCGTCCGGGGCCGGCAGGAGTGGCCCAAAGCCCAACCCACGCCCATTTGACCGCGGACTCGTTTGGGTCAGTCCCAGACTCGTTGTGGTGCCAAAGGCCGGTTGCGTTTGGGCCGTGCCTCACTCCGCCCCCCCAGAACAGCCCCCCGAGGGCGCACGTGCCGCAACCACGGCTTCCGTCAGTCCTGGAGGATTCAGGTGTTCGGAGTACTGACGAGGAAAGCCTAAGCCCCCATCCGAAACCGCCACAGACATACAGTTCGACAGGTCCGCTCGCAGGCTCACCCACAGGCCCTTGTCCCGACCCGAAGTGACGAACGCATAACATTGGACCGTTTGGCCGCCATAATTCGTCAGGGATTCCACGGGTTCTGTGGAGTGTTCGACCGTGCACACAGGGACGATGGAGAGAGATAGATAGAGAGAGGGGGAGGGGGGGCACCTTCAAAGCAACAGTGGAATTGTGTTCTTCGTCATGAACAGAGGCCTCCCTCCAGCACTGCGCCAGGGCTTTGCTGCTTGAGCACAGGTCCAGAAAGGGGACCAGCTCCGTGGTGCTGTCCAAAGGGTGGCTCTGAAGTAGACGTTTTGAGAGACACGAGTGGTCCCGCGGCTTCGCATACACGCAACAAAATACCGTTCAACACAAAAGATGCACATCTGCACAATCGTGAGCCCATCTCGATCCAAAGCAACGCGCGCGCGCCCACACGCACACACGCACACACACACACACACACACACACACACACACACACACACACACACACACACACACACACACACACACACACACACACACGATGAGTATACATTCACAGAAACTTGCACGCACATGCGTAAAAGCATAGGCACGTATACAGCGCATATAAAGGCGCATGTAGATGAGCACATCTGCATTCGAATAGGCTGGATATAATGAGCACGCGACGCACCTTTCTTGCGCAAGGCAGATCACACTGAGGCCTCAGATGGACAACTCATGACACAAACGCTGTTGTGAGGCGGTGGTACATATTGAGAGGTTCACCTGAAGATATTCTTTGAACTGAGAGAACTTCAGTGGCTTCACGGTCAATTGAGTGAGAGCCGCCACCTGAAAAGCAGGCAGAGTCCGTTTCAGGGGAAGAACTGGGGTGGGGGTTGAATTCGGTTCAAACGTGGGGGGCACCCAGTTCGACTCTCAGACGCAGATCTGCGTCCACTATGCACCCTCTATGCGCCCACGAAAGGCCTGTCAACGAGTTGGGTTTCCCGTGAAGCGGGGAGGGGGTGTCAAAAAGTACTCCCGGGATTGGGACCCAAGAGGCATTGAGGCGTCGACACTTTGTGATTCATTTGGGGTCACTGCTCAGGGGACGTCTCGAGCTCCAATACCCGATGGAGCCGCACCCCGATCCATCCCAACGCAACCCGACCCGGCGCAGCGCGGCTCCCCTCAGGCCCGAAATCGCTGATTGCCGTTTCGCAGCAAACGCTCGCACTGGCGAAGCCAGTGCCGTTTCAGACCCGGACTGTACGTGATGGGGTGCAAACCGCACACCCTTGACGCAACCATGAACGCCACGCAGGTCACGCGTGGGTGTGAAGCACACCCGCTTCAAGCGCCCAAATGCGCGGAGCATGTCAGGGGCGGGGGGGTGTCGTCGCCCCCGGCCCTCAAACTGCCGCGGTTGGATGCGGGGACCTGCCCCGGCCCCACCTCCGCCGAACCCTCCCCAGAGCCGGGAAATACCCCGCTCCTCTCCTTGGCGGCCGTACTGGGACTGCGGAGCCCGGCACGGAGGGTCCAGAGGGCGGCCGGGGGAGGGGGGACTTGGGGGACCCCTGTCCAGCCCCATCCGACTCGGTCCGGGGGGGGGGCACTGGTCCCAGCAAACCCCTGCCATCTGGGGGACCCAAAGAAGGGAGAAGTCAAAGTGGCTGCATAAACCCCTGGTCTCTCCGCGTCCCCACGTTTGGGGGGGAGAGGGAAGAGAAGGCCCGAAGGTCTCGGCCAAGTGGCACTATCCTGCGCCCCTGAGGGCGGGGGGGGGGGGGTTGGCACAAGGCCTCGGTATCTGATTGTTTGCCTTGGCGGCGCCTATTAGCCTCTCGCCACTGCTCATTCTGACCCTCTGTGGGCCCGAACGTGTTTTGGTTGTGTCAACGGAGCCCCCGGATGACTTGTCCTGTTTGACTACTCCGGGGGTCGGCTGTCCTTTGGGGGGGGGCGGTAAGCAATGCTCTGGCAGTGGGCGGCGTCAATCCACTTCTCGCCGTTCACGAAAATCCGCCAAAGCCGCTGTGTTGGCCCTCGTTTCTGTCTCTCCATCGGTGGCGGGTCGTACCAACACCTGAAGGACCCACACAGCAATGATCTTCAATGCGGTGTGCGCGCACTCTGCCGTGGCGGAGTGCCCCGCAGCTCTCCACGAGCGTTGTTATCATGTTTGCCCGCTGTTCACTGCAGCCATACCCCCGGCTATGAGCCGCCTTGGGGCACTCGCGCTACGGGCGGGGGATTGGGGGGGTTTGCCCCAACATAATGAGTCAAAAACGATTCTCATGACGCGCTGAGGATTGTGAGACCGCAAAGCGGCCCGATTTCAAGCCGCCGCTGGTCTTCAAACAGGCGGGCACAGAGACCCAGATTACATGGAGCCCCCCCCCCCCCCCCTTCCTGCTGCAAGTTTCTGGTCCCCGGGTCTGACCTCTGTACCAGCTTCGCCTTATCGCCCCCCCCCCCCTCCCGCTGTGGGATGCGAATGTTGAATGCTAACCTGTAAACCCACAAAGGCAAAAGGCTGCAAAGCAACACACCCATGAGGCCGCGTCGTTGCGGACCCCACAACCACCAACACGCCTCCCCTCAAAGTGCCTTAACATGAGCGACGAAACCCGAGGACAACCTGTTCGCGAATGGCCTGGGGGATCACGGGCCATCGCCGGCCCACGATGTCACTGATCGTGGGATGAGCGACGTCGTACGCCTGCGTCGCGGGCACAATGCCGCGCGACGACGGAATCAGAAAGGGGACCTGCAGACACCGGAGAGGGCGTCGGCCGCACTCACAGTCCCTGTGCACCCGAGACATCCCCAAGTCGTGAGACACCCATGGGAAACCTAAGGGGAGGGGCAAACGGGGACGCCATGGAGAGACATGGGAGAGGGCGCAGGGGCTGAGGGGCAGTGGAGGAAGTAGGAGGAAAGGGGGAGAAAATGCATGAAGTGGGGGGACACGGGTACGGGGAAGGCATTGGAAAGGAGGGCATGGAGTGTTGCGGGTGGTGCAGGTTTGCCGGCGGGTACTTGCGGTTTACTGCACTTGGTTCTGTTGCCCTCGGGCCGTGTGTGGGTCTGGGGTATAAGTATTTGCGCGGAGAGGGCAGTGTGTGTGGAGGGGACAGGGGTTGCGGTTCTGCGGGTGAGACTGGAATGTCCGTCTCGCCGATGATGCCGCTGGACCAGGCGTGCGTTTGCAGCGTGCGGTTTTGTGATGCCCGTGCTGACCCTCTCCTTTGGCGCCCATGACGAGGCGGGCCCCCCAAGAAGACACCCGGGCGGCGGTGACGTGAGGGCTCTTTGTTTTGTACTTTGCTGTAATGGTGCCCTGCGACGGAAAAATGGGGGGGGGCTTGGCACAAAAAGCGAAAAAAAGAAGAATACAATTGCGTCGATTGCCCTAATCTTCACGTTTACAGGTCCCGGGGAAAAAGAGCTACTGAGGCCAGGTGTTGAGGGATGGAGCTTTGCCGCGAAGCAGCACAAGTAGCGGAAGGGGCAGCAGATGCAGGAGCTTCAGCGCTCGTCACTGGTCACCTGCCAGCCGCTGCTCGCAAACCATCAACCGGTGCCATCACTTGACCGTGGGGACGTTTCTGCACAGCGCGCGCACAGCACCCAATAGGAAGGTAGTGTTCCCGTGATCACTCTGAAATCCACCCATCACCACGGAAGCCACGTCCACAGGGCAAAAACAGCAGATTCAGATAGCATTCTGGAATTTTCAGTGTGAAACATAGTTTGTTGTCATTACCTCAGTTTTTGGACTGAGTAAGAATCTGGGTATTCCTGTGTGTAGGAACACAGTGCTTATTGCGGTCACCTTGGCCATCGGGGAAAAGGGGTCCCAAACAGCCTACTTTTGGCACAGCGCGCGCACAGCGCACGGTGCGCCCTCCGTAGGCCACACCAAAAGCCCCATTCACCAAGACCGCAGGGTGCGCCAAGAGTGACCTGTTGGCCCCCAATGCTGAGCCATGTCCGCTGACCTTTGGGGTTCAGGAAGGACTTGATAAAATGCTCCCCCACGGCGGGCTGTGGGACTGTGGGCTGCAGGCAGTGGGCCGTGAGCAGCTGCACCGCCGCAGGGGGGATGTCACCCTCGTCGGAGCTTCGCTTCTGCCAATTTTGCATCTGGCAGTCATAGTTCACACGGGAGATGGCTCCTGCAGACCAAAGACACAGATGGATTCCTGGGAGGGAGTGAGTGAGGGAGGGAGGGAGGGAGGGAGGGAGGGAGGGAGGGAGGGAGGGAGGGAGTGAGTGAGGGAGGGAGTGAGGGAGGGAGGGAGGGAGTGAGTGAGGGAGGGAGGGAGGGAGGGAGGGAGTTTAGGTTTAGCGTGGCCGTGCGATATTGGCTCACCCAGAGGGTGGCCCCACGCCTGGACGGTAGGAGAGCGGCCACCGTGAGGCGCTCGGGGGGGGTGTACACCCTTGCCCCCCCCTCCCCCACACGCTGTGGTGTGTGTGCAGCCGTTCGCGTGTGCTGTGTCGCACGGTGTGCTCGCGGTCGTCGGTGGTGTTTTCGTCCCGGTGGTGAGCAGGCCCTTGTTCGATGCGGACTCCTGCATGTTCGGTTTCCTTGCCCCGAGTGGGTCCTTGTGCCGCACAGACGCCCGTGAGCTCCGTTTCCTCACTCCAGGAGGGCCACCTCTTGGCTGGCTTAGCGCCACCTCATGGTGGGCATTGTGCCGCCCCTTGGCTGGCTTGGTGTCCCCTCAGGGAGGGCTTGGTGGGTTCTGGGGTCCCCACCCAGGGTCCTTAGGTCCCCTCCCGGTCGGTGTGGTTGGGGTCCCAATGGCAGTGCCATGCGCCTCACCCCTCTCGGCTTGGCGTGCTGCAGCCTGCCCCCGTCCCGTTCCCAATCTAGGGACTATGGGGGCCCTGCAGGAGGCATGCTATTGTCCACCACTGCGACCCGGCTTGGCGCCCTATCCCGCAGCCATGGCAGACGGGCTCATGGGGGGCAGGGGTTACAGGGCTGTTGAGGTGCTGAGAAAAAGCACAAGGGGTAGATATAACGGCGCCACCGGAAAAAGCGAAAAAGGCAACTCCCAAAAGACAGCGCACCGCACGCCAGGCTCCCCCGTACAACCACAAGCATATTTTCAAGTCAGATAGACACGTTGAGGCAGACAAATGGTGCGGAGGGAACCTCAGGCAGGCCACCAGAGGGAAATGGACACGTCTGACCTGACGTAAAAATGGAGTTCGTGGTTGTGGTTGTACTGGTGAGGGGACGTGGCTTCCCCTTACTTCATTCCGCACAGAAAGGACGAAATACGGTGCTGACTGTGAGCCTGTGAGCGCGGCTGCCACGCTGCGGCACGGCATGCTGAGCTATCAAATATGTGAATCCCCCCTCTCCCAAGTGCTCCTTAAACCCCTGGGAACAGTCGCAACAGTGAAAGCAACCGGTAGCCCACAACATTGTGCACTCTGTGTCCTCACATGCACACTTCTTGCCCACTCCACTGACATCATGGCCCAAGATGTCATCCTGATTCAGCCACCTCAAACGGTGCGCGCGGCACGCACTGGGCGCAAGCACTGCCCCCACACTCCAATTGGACGCACCCTGCCCCCGCCCCCCTGCCCCCCCGCCCCCAGGGAAGTATCAGAAGGGGGAGAGGGGGGGAAGGAGGGTCTGGGACCCAAAATTTTGTGGACCAAAAATGGCCCTCGACAAGATTTTCCCTGTCGTAAATTTCGTTTTTTCCCACAATGGTCACTTTGGTCTGGGGCGGGGGGTCCCAGGGGGGTAAACCCCTCCTCCTACGGTGTACGGCCATTTTAATACTTCCCTGCCCCCCCCCCCCCCCAAAGGGTACAATATCTTGCGTGCATCCGCCCACAACACACACCCGCGACCGACAGCAGCTCCTCGTTCCACTTGGCCAGAACGGGGCTCCCGAAATCAATCAGCTCCCGCTCCACCGTGGGATAGAAAGGGGCCGCCAAATGGAACCGGCCCCCCGTGGTCTGGGACGTGGGCATGCCCACGTACACTCTCCCCGGCCCCGAAGACGGCGACAGTGACTTCCAACAGTCCCCCAGAGCCTTGCCTTCCCTGCAGATGAATGGCGAGGCCGGAGGCTGCATACCCCTCCGCCGAAAACTGGTCTGAGGTATGTGGCGATCGTGCCCGTCCATCTGATGTGCATCGGGACGAGGCGTGTGGTGATGGTCCTCTAATATGCATTGCAACAACCATGGGAGGCGCCTAGGTGCAGCTCCTGACAGCGACACGCCCTAAACATTTTGGCCCCCTGAAGGGGGGGCTCAGAGAGGGGGGCTCAGGGTAGGGGAGGGGCAGCCAGGCTGGGGTCCCGAGTACCCCAACGTACAGTTGTGCCTCGCCATTGTGCCACTTTGACCTACTTCCTTCACCCAAAATTGAGGAAAATTAATGCGGTGCTAACAACCCCACAGCTCATTACCCTGACCCTGCGGCCCGTGCAGCGCGCAGGAAGCATTCCCATCGGTCTACAAGGGCATAAGAGAAGTCGGGATGCCTTGTTGCCTTCCCGCCAGTGTCAATGCACGACAGTTCCCTCCCCCACCCTCTGGGCAGCATGGCCTTGTCTGACCATGGTCTGATTTGGACGAGCGAATTTGGATTTGAATGGCTTTTCGCAGGGCAGGCTCTGTGCCGTCTGTGCCCCCGGTCCCTCCCCATTTCCGAACGACCCACCCCCTCTCCATGGCCCTCTGTGCCTTCCCTCTGTGCCATTTCCTGTCACTGCCCCTCTCGCAAGCCCCAGTGCCGTCAGGACCGCCCTGATGTATGTCAAACGTGTTGTTGCCAAAGGGGACGCCCAGCCGCACCCCTTGACACCAACACCCCCAACCCCCACCCCCCACCCATATCCTCAAAATGGGCAAACTGTTTGAAAGGTCTTTTGGCTGAAGGCGCCGGAAAATTTTTTCAGCATGTGGTGGGGGGGAATTTTTGTTTTTGCCCCAAGTTTCATGGAGAATCCAAATATGTATGCAACATGAAAAGTATTTCTAACCCCTGACCTCCCCCATCGAGCCCCACAAACCTGGCTGCTACGGCCGGACCCCCAGGGGGTAAGAAAATTTGTTTCAAAGACCCCACATGTGTGTGACCAAATTGATCAGTGCGACGAGGGGATTATTTTGAGGTACTCAAAACGGACGAAAATGTTGCGATAACCACTCCCCTTTCAAAGTACGGTTCACACAGGGTACAATCTCCCCTGTGCCATGATAATTACCTAAATTGCGCGCCGCAGGATTAGCGTTTTTGATAAAGTGGGGACACAGCGGGCGTTTCAGGATTGACAGATGACACCACAAAGCGCACCCCGACGATTCATCGCCTTGCCTTCCCGCCACAAAATCGAACAGCGCCTTTGTAAGCGCCTGCAACTCTGTCGCAGGGGCCTGTGCGCTCTGCAGTTGCGATAAAGCGGACTCCGCATCATACAACAGGCTCACGGTCACAGTCCTGGGAAGGGCTTTCTTCAGAATCTGTAACGCCACCTTCTGATAGTCGTCGGGCGCTGACACCTACACGAGTTGTGCAGGGAGCGGGTGTAAAAGTGCCACAGGCTGGTGTGCCTCAAAGGGATGCCATCACCACAAATTGATTCTGGACACGATTTCTGTGTTCACTGCAGATTTCATTGATGGCTTTGTACCACCAATCCAACAGTACAACAACAGAACAACAACAACAACAACAACAACAACAACAACAACAACAACAACAACAACAACAACAACAACAACAACAACAACAACAACAACAACAACAACAACAACAACAACAACAACAACAACAACAACAACAACAACAACAACAACAACAACAACAACAACAACAACAACAACAACAACAACAACAACAACAACAACAACAACAACAACAACAACAACAACAACAACAACAACAACAACAACAACAACAACAACAACAACAACAACAACAACAACAACAACAACAACAACAACAACAACAACAATACCGAAGCACAGGGCTTGGGTATCCCCCCAGGGATGAAGGGTACTTGGTAAAACTTAGTACTAGACGAGGTAACACTTCGTAAAATTTGGCAAAACTTAGTAGAAACGAGGTGAAACCTAGTAAAAAAATCTTTTTAAAAATTTTTCAAATTTTTTTTTTGCTAAGTTTTACCTCGGTCCACTAAGCCCCCCCCCCCCCCCCGGCTGCCGTTTTAAACAAGGTAGTCAACACTTCGATGGTAGGTGGTACTTTTGTTTAAGGGCACAAGGCCCCCGAGTCGATTCTCGGCCACTTGTGTTAGTGGCGCCCCACCCAGGCCAAACCATCATGCACACCAATTAATTGGCACTCGGCCAACATAACAAAATATAATTGGGGTTGGGCAGTAGAAACAAAATCAGGCTCAAGAAAAGAGTCCTGACAGGGCCATGGCCAACATCTGTGGGGGGCAGAATCAGAGGTGGCCCACAAGTGGGCAAGGTGGCTACATAACCCCTGCCGCCTTGCCGCCTGGGGGTCCCCACCGCTTCAGAGCGGGGGGCAGAATCAAAAGTGGCTGCAGTCAGAAATGGAAAATCTTATTTTTTGGGGGCCACGCAACAAAGCGTGGATTTCAGAGTGGGGGGACAATATCAGAAATAGCCCACAAGTGGGCCCCGCGGCAGTCAGAAGTGGGAAAACTTATTTTTGGGTAAGTCATTTACTTAGTAAAAAAAATTTTTTCTACTAAATAATTTACTTAGTAAAATTTTTTTTTTCTACTAAATAATTTACTTAGTAAAAATTTTTCTTTCTGCTAAGTAATTTACTTAGTAAAATTTTTTTCCCACTAAGTAATTTACTTAGTAAAAAACCCACCCCCAGAGGAAAAACTTAGTAAATAAATATTTTTTTACTAAGTTTTGAAACTTAGTAAAAAATTTTTTATTAAGTTTTGAAACTTAGTAACAAATTTTTTTGTAAAAAAATTTTCTTTTACTAAGTTTTACCACGGACCCAGGGATGAACCCCTTCACACAACTACTTTACACTTAGTTGTTACCTCACCGTACCTATACATGGCTTGGTCATCAAGGACTTGCATGGTGTGGGCAGTCTATGCCGCTGTGCTCTTCGTGTTGTGTTGGAGATGTGAGACTGCGGTCGTCCAACAGTTGTGCTTGCTGTGTACGTACCACCTGTGCAGCCCCCATCAACCCCCCGGCGGCAGTCCGATACAATCTTCTTCCATTCCGAGACCCACTTCCCAGCCTCCAGCACCACATCACCGGCTCAGTTAGCTTCACATCAATTTCGGCGGTTCCATTTGTTTGATTGCCACCCAGAAACATCACATTTGACGGTTTTGACATGAATTGCTCATATGGGAGATGATGCTTTGCACCACAGATGTCCACAGGACGTTCTTGAACTCTGCAATATGCCCAAGCAAAATGCGAATGCTCCTGTCTTTTCTAAACTGCCCAGGTGGTGCGCACAGACCTGCAGATGTCCTTGCAGCAGCTGCAACTGGACTTGTTCACAGGGTAGCTTTCTGCGCTCGACGTCGATCGTCATCGTCCGATTCGAGATTTTGGTGGTGGAAAACATCCCCTGCACTGACTGAACCTGAGTGCAGCGGGATGCAGTGCATTTCTTTTTACGACACACATAAGGTGCAAACCCCACCTAAATCGACACAGCACAGACACCATGCCACACTGACTGCGCACACCAAACACGCTTTGCAAAGCACACTACCCTGTGAACCGCACAAACTGCATACACTAAACACGCCATGCAAAATATGCGGACTGCAAATGCCAACCATGCCCTGCAGACCACAGTAATTGTGCACACCAAACATGCTTTGCAAAACACACTGAATGCGCACACAAAACAAACCATGCAAACCGCACCAGTTGCACACAGTACACATGCTACGCAAAATTCAGATGCCAGCAGACCATCCATGCCTGTGATCAGTGAACTTGCTCCAGCCAAGACATGCAGGCATAGCCCGGATTAGCGCTGTGGATTCCAAAATCAGAGTGTCTTCGCTGTGATTACTCAATTTCTGCACATGCGCACTGGACAGTACACGCGCCGCACCGTACATTGCGCAGTCTGAGCACGTGTCTGGATGCGACTATGCCTAGGCTGCAACGCCTACATCCACTCAACTGCAGCGCGCTGAGCTCTCCGTGGGAAGTGCCATTGACAGTCGGCTGTTCTGCACCAGGTGCCATATGTGATCATCCTGCGACAACGGCCCTCCCGCAATAGCAGGTGTTACTCATATTACCGAAATGGATCGCTCATGCCCTTGTGTGCAGCCCAACCTTTTGCATCAAGTGTTTTGTGGTGCGCCTTCCCGAGGTCACGTCGCTGCCCACTGATAGCATTACGTGCGACATCTCTGGGGCATTTGCAGGCTACCCGTTGCTCCCCCCAACGTCGCATCCGCCGGGGGCAAGCCAATCCACATTTTGGGTGGGCCGGATAACTTAGAAAAATGTACGAGGTCAGCATTGTTTTGTTCTCAACCCATACCTTTTTCCACGTTTTCCTGCTTGTGCGTTGGCAGTTGACCTGTCTTGGCAATGGCTCCCTACCGCAAAACTTTTGCGTACAAACCCTGTCAACTTATCCATAAAATTGGCATATTGTTAGTATTGTTGTTGCTGTCGTTGCTGCTGCTGCTGCTGCTGCTGCTGCTGCTGATGCTGCAATTAAAACCCCGCCATAATGCAAATTTGGCAGAACAAGCCTGCAACAAGCCAGCAACAAGTGCTCGATAAAACAATTGCTCTGGCATACCGTTTCAAATCTGCCCCATTGTTTCCCCATATCAATAGGCATACCAACAGGCATTTTTTCACCTCGAACCCCGAAGTGGGTACTTTTTTTTTTTGACTGAATTCCATTGCTGTTGCCAAGACGCAACACTGTGCACATACTCAGTTGTATCGGTAATGGTAGTCAGTTTGACAAGTGACGCCAGGGGCGTGCCCACCGCCACTAGAGGGCGGGGACAGACAGGCGACGGCTGCGACCACGCGTCCCCACGCGTCGCCCCCTCTGTTGCACCATTGCAGAAGGTTTCACCATTGTCGTGGAAGACATGCGGACGTTCCAGTCGTCCCACAGCACCAGACGGAGTCAGAGATGGCATCGCAGTCCAGTGGCAGCTTGTGCTGGACCCAACAGTAATATGCATTGGTGTTCTGCGGATGCTCTAATCCAGACCTCTGCCATGGATCCAGCCCGTGCCTGTTGGCAAGAGGTCGTGCGCTTGAGCCCACAAGCATACGTGACTGAGAATACTGTGTGAAACGGGCTCCTCCGCGGATAATTGCTTGGTGACGGCGAACTGAAGACTGTCATCGCACGTCAGACGGACATGTTTGAGAGTTTTACTGAATAGAATCGACTGCAGCAGCGCTTGTGACAACTACACACAAAGCGATGCTGCGCAACCCTTCATCACCCTCACTCATTCCTGATAGCACTACGAAAATCCTCATGAGGCTCGCTTCCACGTTTCGTGGTAATCCCCTTTTGTGTCCACCCACTGCTCGCTGATGTGGGCGCCTGGATCCGCGTCTCGCTGAATTTTTAATGCACTTGCCGCTTGATTCGTGCAAACTGTCCTCCTTGGCTCTGACAGTCACAGGTCTAGCTCTGCGGCTCGACTCTGTGGGAAAAATCTAATCAACACTCATCTAACCACCGCACTCACCCTTGACAAAGGAGTCGGCAAGAATCGTTCCCCTTGGCCACCCAGGAGCCCAACTCAAGAACGCCTTCGGTTCCTTTGCGGGCACCAAATGAGAAAGAAGGAAAGAACGGCAAGTGATGTTGCCTTCAAGTGAAGCGGTTCTCCGTCCACACTGGATCTGCACATATCAGCGATGTGCACCCCTCTACATACAAACAGTCACCTTGCGCCGAGGGTGCATGCGGCTTTGCTTTGGTTGCCTTCATGGCGTAACGCCCCAGTTTATTTTTCAGATCGTAGGCAATGACGTTCTACCATGAAATTCCCGCAACCAAAACCAGACCGTCGCTGGCTCGAGATTGAGAGTCATGATTGCTAGTCCTGAACGCTCCCAGCCCGGCTCTAGAGTCCTATTCTCAAAAGAGACCCCTGATTTTTTTTTGAATTGCCATGTCCCCTCAAACAAGTCTGAGGATCCCAGAAAACGACACATCAACTTACGGATGAAGATGCCCCTTTGGCACATCTGCGTTCGATACAAAGAAACTGGGGGTTACCGCAAAATCAAAGACATGGAAACAAAATGCCCCTTCTCAAACGCAAAACCGATTTTATCGTTCTTTGAGCACACTGCTTCCCTGTTTCAGTGTAGAATCCTCCAACACACAACCCCTTCAAAACAAGACAACAGACCGCAGTCGGGGGATGACGACACCACTGAAATATTAGAGATGAGGAGAGCCCTGTGCCCATCCCTGTACCCGTCCGTGTACACTGCCCCTGTCCGGTCCCTGTCTTGGAATCTGTCTCTATCCCGTACCGGTACTGTAACGCGGTCTGTGATTTATGCATCTTGTTGCCCATGAACTGTTGCATGTAACGAGCGGGCACACGTCACCCAACACGGTCAAATACAAAGCAAAAGATTCACATCAGCGACCTCGTCGGGTTCCCATGCGCGTGGCTGCTGGAAATTCAAATAAACTGCAGTACTCGCCGATTTGGTGGCCATTGGTCTGGAACACAAAGACACTGAGCTTGAGCAGGTGACAAGCAGCCGCATCGGTACCTCGATATGATCAGTCGTCGCGCTGATTGTTGGTACGTATTGTATTGCATCATTGCATCGTATTGTCCGGTGAGACTTTTTGTCCCCTTTCTTCAGCACTCTGATTTCGTATGACACAATGGGTGAGTGGAGATGGGGGCTGGTGTGACACCCCATAGCGCAGACCTCCGAGAATACGTTAATTGCTCCTTGTGCCATTTGAACGCAAGAATTTGGTTCCCAGACTGGACCATTGGCTGCAAAACACATGTGCGGGCTTATGAGGTTGTGCAGTGCCATGGACTCGGTGCGGCACCGAGCGGCCGCATGTGGACTCAGTGCGCATCAAGCGGAACGTGTAACGCAACCAGGGGTCTGCTTGGGCTCTCTCAGGATTTTAGCCCACCACACACCCACGGACGTAGCCAGCCAGAAGCACATTTCTACCCTGCAGGCGTGAGGCCCAAGCTGAAGTATGCTGCGAGCCAGGCTTGTGAATCGAAAGACAACAAGAAAAAACGACAGAGAGCCCTTGAGCTGTAGCTTGACCCTCACCCTGATACAAAATCGGAAACTTCCAACCCAGCAGTCCACCGATCCACAACCTCAGAGAGAGTGTGTGAGGGTGTGTGCGTGTGTGCGTGCGTGTGCGCCAAAGCCATCAATTCGCATCATGCACAAACTGCGATGTTCAACTCTTGGCTCTTACTCTGCCGCAAACCCGTGTGTGTGTGTGTGTGTGTGTGTGTGTGTGTGTGTGTGTGTGTGTGTGTGCGCGTGCGTGTGTATGCACCATATCATGTAACGCGGTTACGCAATCCCTGTTGTATCGGATCTCCCGGGAAGGAGTAATAACTGCATACCCCCTGCCGTATTGAGGTCCGCAAAAAGGGAGAGAACACAAGAGGCAAGCCACCAACAAGAAATGTACATGAAGAAGGGGAACCATGCCGCCTTTTCAGCGCGTGTCCATGGCCCCGTCCACCCCACCCCCCACTGCCGAGAGACCGACCCTCAGGTCTCCCTAGCGGAGGTGCCTTACATTTCTTAGCCGTCCAGCTGCATGTGAGACAACCCTAAATTGTGCCAAGACTAGTGTTGCATAGATTGCATCTTTGATGTGTGACCCAACTGAATGCAAACCTTGCAGCAAGTGGCGTGCAGTGGTGAAGTGTACATCCATCCCAGTGCTCAACCCTTCCCGATGGTGGTCGGGCAGAAGCGGCGTGCGGACCTTAACATACAAAAAAGACCACTTAAAGACCACCCTGTGATGTGTGTGTGCGTCGCCTGCGGGCACACAATATTGAGCAGGTGACTCACAGACATTACAAAGGCCGCCCAGTGAGAGCCCGAAGTCACCGTGCGCGTGCACGTGTGCGTGTGTGACGCCCAAAACAACTTCCAAATCATGCACATACTGCGAAATCCAACTCCTGAAGGTGTGTCCCTGAAAGCGTGTGCGTGTGTAAATGCTTCCCCAAAGTAAAAATTGGGGCTAACCTGCTGACGTGCCCGCCCCTTGACCGCCGAGGGGGAAATATTAACGTATCACTTCGCAAAACCAGAACGCCCTCTCAGTCCGCGATCTCACGGGATGAAGCAAAATGCAAACCTGTTCCGTCAATGAGAATACTGAATAGAAACCGACCCCGAACATGCCGACCGTTGACTCCTCCGGATTGCCTGTAATGCCCGTTTGTATGTGGGAATGCCACAGCAGGAGCACAACAGCAAACGAAACACCAACGAGCCACTCCCCCCGCCCAAGCAACAGTTTTTTACCAAGTGGTTCACTGCGGACCTCTCGGCGAGCCCGAAAGCCCCCTCTGTCCCGGTATCAACATAGCACGCAATTTTGCCTCTTCCTGTATACATAATGTATTCATACGAGGCAGTACACGCGCCGGCAGATGCACGTGAACGGAAATCTACCTTCTGCAATTCGAGTAAGACGGTACCAATCCTCGTCACTGAATACTCTGCCGTTGTTGCTGACAATCATTCCGATAATTCTATGATTGCTGGTCTGCAAGTGCACCTCCACCGTGTCTGTGCCGAAACATGCGGGGTTACAACAAAACCACTGAGCGTGTGTAGCAACGTCGTATGAGCAGCGACCCATTTATGCCCCAATCCAATCCCCCCATCACTCAGAGATTCAAATTGTTGTGTAATCCGAGATGTAGGATTAATTTCGCATTTGTCCTCCCAACAGTGCGTTGTTTGAGTTCCCCATCAACTCCTCGGAAGAAGAATGTTGGATGTTGAACAGGAAGTGGCGATTGACAGACAGAGAGGAGAACTGATCCAAAGCCGCGCCCAGATCTTTAAAATCTCCACACCCCAATCAACACCAACCCAGGACCAGTCACTTGCACATCTGTAAAGGAGAGGGGCTCTAGCATATGACGTTCGCCAAGGGGAGGGCAATATGTGTGGGAGAGGGCACGACAGAAGTTTGCCTGTCAATGCAGGGGTGGGTTTACTGCGATGAAATGGTCCAGCCCATGAACAAATCGAGAACCCCCCCCCCCCCGACCCCAGTGAGGGGTGGGAGGTGGGGGAGCTTCTGGGACAAGAATCTGAAGTTGCACACTTGAGAAGGTATGCAATGGGCGATGAAGACTCTCAGTGCAGGCATTGCGAGGAACATTGTGTGTCTTGCAAGACAACCATGATTGGGTAGACCTGACCAAGCAAATCAACCAACAGTGTGCCCAAGGGGGCGTGTGTGCACAGCGCGCGCACAGCGCGGGCACAGCGCGCACATGACAAGAAGAAATTGGGGGTGCAACAATTGGCAATATTCTTGCCTATACACACCATACTACACCCCCACAACGTTGGACAGCCTGATGTTTCACCCCACCCCCAGCATAAGAGATGCCAGTGTACCCAGCCACAGCAAAGACACATGCAAAAAAAAAGCAAGAATAAAGTTTGTCCTTCACACAAAGTGTGAACACTGTACTCCCCTTCGCTTAGCATACGTACAGGACATGCATCACTCGACATGGCGTCCACATCCACAACCTCCTTTCGGCTATGTACAGCCACACGGTGATACTTCTTGCTTTGCGATGGGATTTCTGTGCTACCGGCTGATGAGGAGGACGAATCAGAACTATCTGCACTTACAGTAGAGCCACCGGATATGTGTTGGGCGAATCGGGAAATAGATGCCACGAACCTATAGGAAAAGATGCACAACAACACATACCAATGCACTAGAAATGAGGGCAAAGCATGCATGCAACTCATATAAATGCATAACAAGGCTCATTGTTACGGGTACTAGGCACTACTATGCAGGTTGGGCATGGTCCTGTACCGACTTTGTGCACAGCGCGGGCACAGCGCGCCATACGCCCCCCAAGCCCAACCCTCTGGGCCGCAATCCCACAAAACCGCCCATCCACCCACCCCGGAAAAACAAGCCCACGCAACCCCCCACCCCCCCGCCCACAGCAACCCCCGAGCTCCACCACAACATCGGTCATCATCCACTAACCTGCACAGCAACCTCCAGCAAGCCCCACTAACCCCCTAGCCCCCCGGCCTCCTCCCCAAAATTCACTGACGACGACTGGGACAAGGACCAGGACCCACTCAGGCCAAGGCCCGCCCGTACACAAACCAGCCTCCTGCAGCCCGCCCAATCAATGCCTATGAGACATTGTTTGCCTACGGGTGGTACGTGTCGTTTGTTGTTTTAGGGTTGCTTAAGACTATTGTATATCGGTTATCCCCCCGGGAGGGTTGTATGGCATTGACTGCTCCCAAGACTGGGCAACACCCACTCACCTGCTCCAGAATCGTCGGCGTTCTGGATCAGCTCTCGCAGCACACCACCGAACTTTGTGCTGTAGCGCGCCAACATTTTGTCGATGAGCATTCGCTGATTGACCGTGACGTACTCCGCATTGCGGAAATCAAACTTCTCGGCCTCATCCACGAATTCATTGAAGCGCACGCGCTCCGCTTTGCCCCAAACCTGCGATCAAACATCGGCAGCGGCCATACGGAGGCTGGACAAGAGATAAAGACGTGGGATGGAGGGCCGCCCCATCCCTTGTTCAAGCAACGGCACGGGCACGGGCACGGACATTGACGAACCAGGGCCTAGTGTTGCTTGGACAACGGCGTTGTTCACGCGATTGTCACCCCCCCCTCCCTCCCACCCCCCGCTGTAAGAGGCACCCCTCCCCCTGTGGGGATCTGAGATGGGATTGTTCCCCCCTTAAATTCTTGTTTTCAGGCATCCCAATTTTGGCAAAATTCTGTTAACATACATCAACCCCCCCTCCCCCCGAAACACTGGAGCTGCAATTCAAACCAAGCTGAAATGCGCATCAACCTGGGCAGGTCTTTTGGATGTGGATTTTGTTGGACAGACTACCTGCTGTTCCTCGTCGAAACCCATTACATGACATTATAATAAAACCACATCCACTTTTGCACTCCAAAGCGTGCCCCACTTAAAAAGATAGGTGAGAATAAGAAATCTTTGATCTCACAGCAGTATACCACCCGTATAAGCTCTTCCCTTCCCTGTTAAGCAAATCTGGGATGGGATCCCACGCCCCCTGTAATCAAGTTGGAGCTGCCCCACAAAATGCGAGGTTCACCTGAATTGCAGCATGGCTATTCTGCTCCGCATGCTGCCTTGAAACAACCGTAAATCCTGCTGATATCCTTCCCACCCGTCAGTAGGTCTACACCGGGGTGCAGAATTATGCACAAAGGCGAAATGCCAACGCGCGCAGGGTGTTGGGGGAGGCGACCCGGCACCATGGAGAAATGGAAGCCATGAGACTCAAAAGAGCAGCTTGACGGACCTTCACAGCGCGCGGTGCAATATCAGACTGGTGCGAGAAGGTGGATGGGCCATGCAGTGGTGGCGAAAAGGGCGGTTGTCTATCAGGGAGACTGCGGTCCAGAAGAAGAGACGCTCTGTCATGCAGGGGGTAGTCGTCACGCTGAAGGCTTGTCACCTTTCTACGGGACCCAGATAGTGACCATCCCTGTACCAAGCCAGCAAATCTAGCTCGTTGAAGCCCTGGACTGTTGAAGCGCCCTCTAATGCCCCTGACCCAGACCTTAGCCCATCACAACATAGTCCGGAGAGAGGAGGGAGGACCGACGTGGCCTTGCTGGCGGCAGCGGCGCTGGCAAACGCAACGACAGATACTCGGATCCAGCGTCTCATGTGCAAGACATAAAGATCTGCACAACAAACAACGAATGTGGCATTCGTGGAACTGAGGGGGAATGTTTGCCTGGCGCGCGCCTGGCGCATGCCCGGCGCGCTACCTTTGTATTAAGTATCTTATCTATAGCCCCAAGTTTACCCTCACCTTGGGAAGTCCCCCAAGTAGACCGCACTAGACCGCAAACCTTCTCTGCAAGGCACCTTGTATAAGCCGAAATATGAGAATTCAACAACACAAAATGTCACTCCCACCAGTTCCAACCATCACCCTTGCCATCGTCATAAACTGGGTGCAAAGGATGGGTCAGATTCTTAGACACGGCGAGAAGGTACTCCAAATTGTTTGGTGAGGTGGGGGCAAAAACAGGCACGGGTGGGGAATGGTCAAAAAAAGATGCCCGGCGCGCTACCGCTCCCCCTGAAGAAGCAAAGCAGGATCACGTCTCAATGGGCACCATTGCCTTTCCCGGGCTTCAGTGTGGCATGTTGCACGCAGAATGCCAGGCCCAAAGCCCAAGTTTTTCCACAGAACCAAAAAAACTACAACTCATCAGAATGCAACCAGATGCAAAGACATGTCGCGATTCAACAAGAAAAAAGTGTGATTGTAGATGGCTTGATGCTTTGCACAAATGGCCCTTCCCCCAGGACCGCTGCCCACACACCAGCCTTCCCATCTGTTTCACGTACTAGCTTCTCATCCCCTCAACTTTGGTGAATGCGATGTGTTGTTGCCCTCCGAGACCTAAACAACACCCCGCTGGAAATTCTGCCAAACGCATGGGGAAGAAAGGCAGGGACGGTGGGGCTGCTCATGGGCCTAGGCTTGTGTGCCTTCAATGTGTCAGACGAGCAGCAGATCGATCTCAAGGGATCTTTTCCATGGCGCGCGCCTGGCATCCAAATCAATGTTCTGGTCATCTATCGCAATGCTTTACCCCCGTCATACCGAGCTTGGGGTGCCCTTTTCACAATTGCAAAAGCACGAATCATTCATGCATGATTGGAAGAAGGGGTGGCGCGGGAGTGTAATGATGACATTAAACTCTCCTGGAATCATTGCTCTCTTGGGCACTAAAATAAGTGCCCGAATCCCATTGTGCTAGGCTAGGTAGACAAATCCCATACAGACACATGCCCCCAAACGGTTGGAGGTGGGACGGTGACCGTTGAAACTTTGCCCAGCGCGCCTGGCGCGCTAAGGTTCCCTCCTCAACATCGAATCGATTTGTGTGTGGAAATTCAGTGCGCCACTGGGCCGGAAATTACTTCTGATGAGTGGTGGCTGGCAAGCTCCGCCCACCCCACAGCCCCTGGTTGCTGTGGGGGACCTGTTCCTGGCCACTGACACCAGCCCCAACAGCCCCACCAAACAGAGATACACAGTGAGGCCTTTGGGGTGAACTGTTGTTTGAAGGGACAAAGACACCAATTCAACGGCGATGACCATGCACCAGGCCTCAGGACATTGGTGTCTCCATCAGATGTCGACACTGCAGAGTTGTAAGCAGCAGAGCAGGAGTCACACTTGCAATCAGAGCCTCTTGGAGCTAGAGATGAAACTTCAGGAGGAACTGAGGCTGGAACGAGATATCGCCAGCATCACAATAGACCCTTGGCCCCCCAGGCATTCAGGTTGTCCTGGCCCCAAAGGCCCTCTGTCTAGGCCGCTGCCCCAGTCAGTTTGGAAGCTTCAAATGTGATTTCTTCAAATCCACTATTGCCTGTGCAACGTGCTGCAAAATTGCGCTTATACACATGTCGGGGGTGGTTGAGCGGAATCAGAGCAAGCGGTGATTGTGAGGGAGGGGGTACTTGCAACACGCGCACCTTTAGACCATTTTGCTGGGAAGTCGCCCCGTTGTCCCAGCTGTCAGCGCCGTGACTGAGCAGAGCCCCATTAGCAGGCAGAACACCAACACACGGCACTGCAGCCTTGGTGCTTCACACTCGCCAATGCACTCCCTCCACTCCTCCCAGGCTGCAGACACCTCACGGAGATTCCCACGGGTCCCGCAGGTGACACAAATGACGGACGCATGCAACTCTCTGCTCAAAACCCTTGAAACCGGCGGCTGCCTTGCGTCCTGCGCACTCTAATGTTCGCAGCGTGCGCGCAATGCGTCAAGAGCTCCCCCATTTACGCGTTTTTGCTCTGCTAAAGCCTTGGACCGGCAACATCCACAATCTGGCCCTAGTCACAGAAGCATGGCTTGCGGCATAGAGGGGCATTCTAGTGGATTTATGGCCCCCAACACTGGCGCGGGGGGGGCAGACCCGTCAGGGGAATTGGTGTGGTGTGGTGTGGTGTGGGGGGTTCAAATATGTTTCGGAAATCTGGTTGACATATTTCAATTCCCTATCGAATTCGGAGCATTTAGACTACACATGGGCAACTGCACAAAAACCTGTTGACCACTCACGGAGGGGGTGGGATCAAACAATTGCGAGAGTTGGGCAGCCTACCCCGTTACCCTGCAGCTGGGAAAAATCTAGGTTACTCGGTGAGAGTCGGATCGCTGTCCCGCTACTCACAAGCGCTGCTTTTGCCCCTTTGCCCGGTATGGCCTTGTTACATGTCATAATGGAGTGATCTAGCCGCGATTTTTTTTGGGGGGGGGCTAGGGGTTAGGGGGACAGGGGGCAATGTAGCAAGCATGCACCCACTAACTCCCCTACATAAGGCGTGTCTAGCGAAAGGTCTTCCCCTCAGACCCACCACCCTTATCCCAACCCAACGGGTCCTTCCTGCAGGAGGCATAAACCTTGACAAAAATGGTATGCACCTTGCCAGCGCACCTTATCTCGAGGATGTAGACTACACTACGCAAAGGCCTGCAAATCGCTGGTGGCTGTAAGTGGTGCAGGCACTGCAAGCAGACAAATGCAACGAAAGCATAGATGCAGGGACACCAAAGTTGTTGAGCCAAACTGCACACATCCTAAGGGCACAGAGTCGCGAAAGACTGAACCTCTCCAAGTGGGTCGGGAAGTCAAAGCAGTTACTGGTCGGTAGCTGTTGTGTTGACGTCCAATGCAAAGGATGTTGCAATGTTGAGTGCACAGAGTCAAGGAAGGCTATGCTTTGTAAATAATGCTTTTGGCACTCAGTTCTTTCCTTGGTTCAAGCCAAGGCAGACTGTGCTATGTAAATAATCCTTTTGGTACTCTGTGGCAATGGACAGCTGGTTGAGCGCCAACGACCGTCAGTTAGTGAAACAGAAACGCATACGTCATCCGTACAGCACAGCCCTGGGCCAAAGCCCTAATGTGTTACACCCTACCCTACTATGAAGGTGGCCACAAACTGGGACGGGTCCCATGTGCTGGGCTGGTCCCATGTGCACACCAGACCACCGCATAATCCAATCTACATCTTTGCCTGCTTGCTGAAACCTTTCCACCCACTACGGCCATGCACGTGACAGAGCTATATTCAATGCATGCTGCATCCCCCTACAGCAGCCGTCAGGGACAGGTTACAGGTTAGTCCATGCTTCATGCAACAACCTCTGCCAGGTGATTCGTTTCCGTTCACTTTGTCGCCAAGAGCGTAACCACTAGGCTGGTCGGTCCAAAAACATGACGGGGGCAAGGCAAACCCCTGGGATGGCACCACAAAAGTGCAAAACAAATTGACACCAGGGCACTACCACGGCGACTGAACAAACACAACCGGAGTGTTGGGAGAGCCAAGCCAGAGGTTGTTGCACAGAGCACGAAGACGTAGGCCCTGGGAACACTGGCCAAAGGAATACAGCAGGGGAGCCTATGGATGTCTCAATGCTGCTCACGTAGGGAACAAGGGCCTCCACAGGGGGAACCAAGGGGGTCTGCATGCACAAATTGGTGGGTGGACGGAATATGCAGGCAGAGAGTGGTTGGGCGAGGACAGAAGTGGGCATACAGTCGGCAACTGGGCACTTGCACTTGAGCCTGGCTTCAGATGGGACAAGGGAGACAAGGGCTTCAGATGAGACACGCGTTCAGTGCAGCTGGAGATATGGGCTGACACTGTGTTGTGGTGTACAAACCCTCAATGTGCGCCCGGCTGCCCATCTCCCCCTTTGTCGTACAGGCAATGCTGGCGGCAGGCACGTTAGTAAGAGTGGCAACGGGGCTGGCTGTAGGCGAACACACGTTTGGAGGTCGAAATGCCTTCAGGTCCAGTGCAGATCTGAGTTCGCACACTGTTGCACAGCATCAAGAGGCCAGCACACATTTGTTGCGCAGAGTCAACGACTACAATGTCTGCACGTCTCTGACCGTCGCTGTGCATATCCCCAGCGCATCGCTGTGAACAATCCCCTTCACAGGCCCTGAGCATCATGTCACCCCTGTGCACACACCCCTTGGCACATATGCGCACCCCGCTACAGCGCATACCTTTCTCATGGGGTTGGGAGGTGGGAGCACAGAACGTGTTCAGGGAGATGCTTCACCCACCCACCGCTGTCGCCAGCACTGCTGGCCCCAGAAACGGGGGGACCACCAGGAAGCTGGCTACGAATCGACCTCTGCATGTTGGCGCACCAGGGGGCGGGGGGGGGGCTGGCATGACGCCTGCCTGGATTGCTGTCTGAAGCTGGCGGCGTTTACTAGCCTCTGACCCCACCTAGTGCCCTTGATTTACTGGTCTTGCCTTTCCCTACACTCCCTTCCTTTCCCTTGGTAGCTTGTGCCAGGGGGGGTGCCAGGGCCTTTCTTAGCGCACCCCCCAAGATCCATCCAGTCTAACGGCCCACGCGGTGGTGGATGGTTGCGAGCCTGAGTAGGTGATTTCCTTGCTCTCCTGACGGGGCATGGACTGCCAGAGTGATTCTGTGAAGAATTGCCAACATGGTACTTACAACCCATTGCAGCTGGTTTGCCGGGCCACGGAAGAAAAATAGCACTGAGGTGGTGTCGTGAGGTGCCTGTGTAGGGTGGCGAGGCTCAGGCAGGTGTAAAAGGGCGCCACGTCGGCGCCAGCGACTCTTGCGACAGTGTGGCCAATTTAATCATCATCAAGAGCCCCATTATTGGCAAATGGCATTGGTCACAATTGGAGGGACGGGCCAAAATGGTATCCTTGCTGACCGACCCACCCACGTACATCGGAAAGGCTCCCGCAGGAGAGAGTAAAAGACAGGCCGGACACGTGATGCCGATTGCACGCGCCCCCACTCCAAGACCCACCTGCGCGCGGACAGTCCCCTTCAGGGGTGGCAATCCCCTGCAGTAGCAACAACAGCCCCAGATCAACGCACATCAGCACCAACAGTAAATGCATGACTGCGTGCCCAGGAAGTGGGTGCTCGTCAGATTCGACGATCGCACAGGGAGGGAACGAGGCAAGTTGTGCGAGGGAGACACAAAGCCGCACGAGGGTGCACATGGATGCACCTGGGGACCCATGGGTACCCATTGATGCAAAAGGATACACAGGGATGCAGGGAGGAACCATGAATAAAAGTGGAGCCGGACGCATTATTCATGGTTCCGGCTCCACAGTCGAAGGTCACACCTTGTACCCATGCCAGGGCTTGCACATGCAAAGTGCACCCGAGTTCTTACATCGCACAGACTTGACTCTCTGAATGAAATCCATTCATCAGTGGCCAAATTGACAGAAAAGACATGAAATCCAAGACAAGAAGTGAAATCCAAGACAAGAAATGAAATTCAAGGAGCCATGGCCAACAACAATCGTCCCGATAGAACTGCGCACATGCCGAAAAACTGCGTCCTGCCTTGGTCAACATTTGCGCAAATACAATATGGTACCCAGGAGGCAGCTGCACGTGAGC
>OZ038390.1:15468770-15596270 GCA_964036045.1 Eutreptiella sp. 'Long Island Sound 2002'
CGATTTCTGTGTTCACTGCAGATTTCATTGATGGCTTTGTACCACCAATCCAACAGTACAACAACAGAACAACAACAACAACAACAACAACAACAACAACAACAACAACAACAACAACAACAACAACAACAACAACAACAACAACAACAACAACAACAACAACAGCAGCAGCAACAACAACAACAACAACAACAACAACAACAACAACAACAAACAACAACAACAACAACAACAACAACAACAACAACAACAACAACAACAACAACAACAACAACAACAACAACAACAACAACAACAACAACAACAACAACAACAACAACAACAACAACAACAACAACAACAACAACAACAACAACAACAACAACAACAACAACAACAACAACAACAACAATACCGAAGCACAGGGCTTGGGTATCCCCCCAGGGATGAAGGGTACTTGGTAAAACTTAGTACTAGACGAGGTAACACTTCGTAAAATTTGGCAAAACTTAGTAGAAACGAGGTGAAACCTAGTAAAAAAATCTTTTTAAAAATTTTTCAAATTTTTTTTTTGCTAAGTTTTACCTCGGTCCACTAAGCCCCCCCCCCCCCCCCCGGCTGCCGTTTTAAACAAGGTAGTCAACACTTCGATGGTAGGTGGTACTTTTGTTTAAGGGCACAAGGCCCCCGAGTCGATTCTCGGCCACTTGTGTTAGTGGCGCCCCACCCAGGCCAAACCATCATGCACACCAATTAATTGGCACTCGGCCAACATAACAAAATATAATTGGGGTTGGGCAGTAGAAACAAAATCAGGCTCAAGAAAAGAGTCCTGACAGGGCCATGGCCAACATCTGTGGGGGGCAGAATCAGAGGTGGCCCACAAGTGGGCAAGGTGGCTACATAACCCCTGCCGCCTTGCCGCCTGGGGGTCCCCACCGCTTCAGAGCGGGGGGCAGAATCAAAAGTGGCTGCAGTCAGAAATGGAAAATCTTATTTTTTGGGGGCCACGCAACAAAGCGTGGATTTCAGAGTGGGGGGACAATATCAGAAATAGCCCACAAGTGGGCCCCGCGGCAGTCAGAAGTGGGAAAACTTATTTTTGGGTAAGTCATTTACTTAGTAAAAAAAATTTTTTCTACTAAATAATTTACTTAGTAAAATTTTTTTTTTCTACTAAATAATTTACTTAGTAAAAATTTTTCTTTCTGCTAAGTAATTTACTTAGTAAAATTTTTTTCCCACTAAGTAATTTACTTAGTAAAAAACCCACCCCCAGAGGAAAAACTTAGTAAATAAATATTTTTTTACTAAGTTTTGAAACTTAGTAAAAAATTTTTTATTAAGTTTTGAAACTTAGTAACAAATTTTTTTGTAAAAAAATTTTCTTTTACTAAGTTTTACCACGGACCCAGGGATGAACCCCTTCACACAACTACTTTACACTTAGTTGTTACCTCACCGTACCTATACATGGCTTGGTCATCAAGGACTTGCATGGTGTGGGCAGTCTATGCCGCTGTGCTCTTCGTGTTGTGTTGGAGATGTGAGACTGCGGTCGTCCAACAGTTGTGCTTGCTGTGTACGTACCACCTGTGCAGCCCCCATCAACCCCCCGGCGGCAGTCCGATACAATCTTCTTCCATTCCGAGACCCACTTCCCAGCCTCCAGCACCACATCACCGGCTCAGTTAGCTTCACATCAATTTCGGCGGTTCCATTTGTTTGATTGCCACCCAGAAACATCACATTTGACGGTTTTGACATGAATTGCTCATATGGGAGATGATGCTTTGCACCACAGATGTCCACAGGACGTTCTTGAACTCTGCAATATGCCCAAGCAAAATGCGAATGCTCCTGTCTTTTCTAAACTGCCCAGGTGGTGCGCACAGACCTGCAGATGTCCTTGCAGCAGCTGCAACTGGACTTGTTCACAGGGTAGCTTTCTGCGCTCGACGTCGATCGTCATCGTCCGATTCGAGATTTTGGTGGTGGAAAACATCCCCTGCACTGACTGAACCTGAGTGCAGCGGGATGCAGTGCATTTCTTTTTACGACACACATAAGGTGCAAACCCCACCTAAATCGACACAGCACAGACACCATGCCACACTGACTGCGCACACCAAACACGCTTTGCAAAGCACACTACCCTGTGAACCGCACAAACTGCATACACTAAACACGCCATGCAAAATATGCGGACTGCAAATGCCAACCATGCCCTGCAGACCACAGTAATTGTGCACACCAAACATGCTTTGCAAAACACACTGAATGCGCACACAAAACAAACCATGCAAACCGCACCAGTTGCACACAGTACACATGCTACGCAAAATTCAGATGCCAGCAGACCATCCATGCCTGTGATCAGTGAACTTGCTCCAGCCAAGACATGCAGGCATAGCCCGGATTAGCGCTGTGGATTCCAAAATCAGAGTGTCTTCGCTGTGATTACTCAATTTCTGCACATGCGCACTGGACAGTACACGCGCCGCACCGTACATTGCGCAGTCTGAGCACGTGTCTGGATGCGACTATGCCTAGGCTGCAACGCCTACATCCACTCAACTGCAGCGCGCTGAGCTCTCCGTGGGAAGTGCCATTGACAGTCGGCTGTTCTGCACCAGGTGCCATATGTGATCATCCTGCGACAACGGCCCTCCCGCAATAGCAGGTGTTACTCATATTACCGAAATGGATCGCTCATGCCCTTGTGTGCAGCCCAACCTTTTGCATCAAGTGTTTTGTGGTGCGCCTTCCCGAGGTCACGTCGCTGCCCACTGATAGCATTACGTGCGACATCTCTGGGGCATTTGCAGGCTACCCGTTGCTCCCCCCAACGTCGCATCCGCCGGGGGCAAGCCAATCCACATTTTGGGTGGGCCGGATAACTTAGAAAAATGTACGAGGTCAGCATTGTTTTGTTCTCAACCCATACCTTTTTCCACGTTTTCCTGCTTGTGCGTTGGCAGTTGACCTGTCTTGGCAATGGCTCCCTACCGCAAAACTTTTGCGTACAAACCCTGTCAACTTATCCATAAAATTGGCATATTGTTAGTATTGTTGTTGCTGTCGTTGCTGCTGCTGCTGCTGCTGCTGCTGCTGCTGATGCTGCAATTAAAACCCCGCCATAATGCAAATTTGGCAGAACAAGCCTGCAACAAGCCAGCAACAAGTGCTCGATAAAACAATTGCTCTGGCATACCGTTTCAAATCTGCCCCATTGTTTCCCCATATCAATAGGCATACCAACAGGCATTTTTTCACCTCGAACCCCGAAGTGGGTACTTTTTTTTTTTGACTGAATTCCATTGCTGTTGCCAAGACGCAACACTGTGCACATACTCAGTTGTATCGGTAATGGTAGTCAGTTTGACAAGTGACGCCAGGGGCGTGCCCACCGCCACTAGAGGGCGGGGACAGACAGGCGACGGCTGCGACCACGCGTCCCCACGCGTCGCCCCCTCTGTTGCACCATTGCAGAAGGTTTCACCATTGTCGTGGAAGACATGCGGACGTTCCAGTCGTCCCACAGCACCAGACGGAGTCAGAGATGGCATCGCAGTCCAGTGGCAGCTTGTGCTGGACCCAACAGTAATATGCATTGGTGTTCTGCGGATGCTCTAATCCAGACCTCTGCCATGGATCCAGCCCGTGCCTGTTGGCAAGAGGTCGTGCGCTTGAGCCCACAAGCATACGTGACTGAGAATACTGTGTGAAACGGGCTCCTCCGCGGATAATTGCTTGGTGACGGCGAACTGAAGACTGTCATCGCACGTCAGACGGACATGTTTGAGAGTTTTACTGAATAGAATCGACTGCAGCAGCGCTTGTGACAACTACACACAAAGCGATGCTGCGCAACCCTTCATCACCCTCACTCATTCCTGATAGCACTACGAAAATCCTCATGAGGCTCGCTTCCACGTTTCGTGGTAATCCCCTTTTGTGTCCACCCACTGCTCGCTGATGTGGGCGCCTGGATCCGCGTCTCGCTGAATTTTTAATGCACTTGCCGCTTGATTCGTGCAAACTGTCCTCCTTGGCTCTGACAGTCACAGGTCTAGCTCTGCGGCTCGACTCTGTGGGAAAAATCTAATCAACACTCATCTAACCACCGCACTCACCCTTGACAAAGGAGTCGGCAAGAATCGTTCCCCTTGGCCACCCAGGAGCCCAACTCAAGAACGCCTTCGGTTCCTTTGCGGGCACCAAATGAGAAAGAAGGAAAGAACGGCAAGTGATGTTGCCTTCAAGTGAAGCGGTTCTCCGTCCACACTGGATCTGCACATATCAGCGATGTGCACCCCTCTACATACAAACAGTCACCTTGCGCCGAGGGTGCATGCGGCTTTGCTTTGGTTGCCTTCATGGCGTAACGCCCCAGTTTATTTTTCAGATCGTAGGCAATGACGTTCTACCATGAAATTCCCGCAACCAAAACCAGACCGTCGCTGGCTCGAGATTGAGAGTCATGATTGCTAGTCCTGAACGCTCCCAGCCCGGCTCTAGAGTCCTATTCTCAAAAGAGACCCCTGATTTTTTTTTGAATTGCCATGTCCCCTCAAACAAGTCTGAGGATCCCAGAAAACGACACATCAACTTACGGATGAAGATGCCCCTTTGGCACATCTGCGTTCGATACAAAGAAACTGGGGGTTACCGCAAAATCAAAGACATGGAAACAAAATGCCCCTTCTCAAACGCAAAACCGATTTTATCGTTCTTTGAGCACACTGCTTCCCTGTTTCAGTGTAGAATCCTCCAACACACAACCCCTTCAAAACAAGACAACAGACCGCAGTCGGGGGATGACGACACCACTGAAATATTAGAGATGAGGAGAGCCCTGTGCCCATCCCTGTACCCGTCCGTGTACACTGCCCCTGTCCGGTCCCTGTCTTGGAATCTGTCTCTATCCCGTACCGGTACTGTAACGCGGTCTGTGATTTATGCATCTTGTTGCCCATGAACTGTTGCATGTAACGAGCGGGCACACGTCACCCAACACGGTCAAATACAAAGCAAAAGATTCACATCAGCGACCTCGTCGGGTTCCCATGCGCGTGGCTGCTGGAAATTCAAATAAACTGCAGTACTCGCCGATTTGGTGGCCATTGGTCTGGAACACAAAGACACTGAGCTTGAGCAGGTGACAAGCAGCCGCATCGGTACCTCGATATGATCAGTCGTCGCGCTGATTGTTGGTACGTATTGTATTGCATCATTGCATCGTATTGTCCGGTGAGACTTTTTGTCCCCTTTCTTCAGCACTCTGATTTCGTATGACACAATGGGTGAGTGGAGATGGGGGCTGGTGTGACACCCCATAGCGCAGACCTCCGAGAATACGTTAATTGCTCCTTGTGCCATTTGAACGCAAGAATTTGGTTCCCAGACTGGACCATTGGCTGCAAAACACATGTGCGGGCTTATGAGGTTGTGCAGTGCCATGGACTCGGTGCGGCACCGAGCGGCCGCATGTGGACTCAGTGCGCATCAAGCGGAACGTGTAACGCAACCAGGGGTCTGCTTGGGCTCTCTCAGGATTTTAGCCCACCACACACCCACGGACGTAGCCAGCCAGAAGCACATTTCTACCCTGCAGGCGTGAGGCCCAAGCTGAAGTATGCTGCGAGCCAGGCTTGTGAATCGAAAGACAACAAGAAAAAACGACAGAGAGCCCTTGAGCTGTAGCTTGACCCTCACCCTGATACAAAATCGGAAACTTCCAACCCAGCAGTCCACCGATCCACAACCTCAGAGAGAGTGTGTGAGGGTGTGTGCGTGTGTGCGTGCGTGTGCGCCAAAGCCATCAATTCGCATCATGCACAAACTGCGATGTTCAACTCTTGGCTCTTACTCTGCCGCAAACCCGTGTGTGTGTGTGTGTGTGTGTGTGTGTGTGTGTGTGTGTGTGTGTGTGCGCGTGCGTGTGTATGCACCATATCATGTAACGCGGTTACGCAATCCCTGTTGTATCGGATCTCCCGGGAAGGAGTAATAACTGCATACCCCCTGCCGTATTGAGGTCCGCAAAAAGGGAGAGAACACAAGAGGCAAGCCACCAACAAGAAATGTACATGAAGAAGGGGAACCATGCCGCCTTTTCAGCGCGTGTCCATGGCCCCGTCCACCCCACCCCCCACTGCCGAGAGACCGACCCTCAGGTCTCCCTAGCGGAGGTGCCTTACATTTCTTAGCCGTCCAGCTGCATGTGAGACAACCCTAAATTGTGCCAAGACTAGTGTTGCATAGATTGCATCTTTGATGTGTGACCCAACTGAATGCAAACCTTGCAGCAAGTGGCGTGCAGTGGTGAAGTGTACATCCATCCCAGTGCTCAACCCTTCCCGATGGTGGTCGGGCAGAAGCGGCGTGCGGACCTTAACATACAAAAAAGACCACTTAAAGACCACCCTGTGATGTGTGTGTGCGTCGCCTGCGGGCACACAATATTGAGCAGGTGACTCACAGACATTACAAAGGCCGCCCAGTGAGAGCCCGAAGTCACCGTGCGCGTGCACGTGTGCGTGTGTGACGCCCAAAACAACTTCCAAATCATGCACATACTGCGAAATCCAACTCCTGAAGGTGTGTCCCTGAAAGCGTGTGCGTGTGTAAATGCTTCCCCAAAGTAAAAATTGGGGCTAACCTGCTGACGTGCCCGCCCCTTGACCGCCGAGGGGGAAATATTAACGTATCACTTCGCAAAACCAGAACGCCCTCTCAGTCCGCGATCTCACGGGATGAAGCAAAATGCAAACCTGTTCCGTCAATGAGAATACTGAATAGAAACCGACCCCGAACATGCCGACCGTTGACTCCTCCGGATTGCCTGTAATGCCCGTTTGTATGTGGGAATGCCACAGCAGGAGCACAACAGCAAACGAAACACCAACGAGCCACTCCCCCCGCCCAAGCAACAGTTTTTTACCAAGTGGTTCACTGCGGACCTCTCGGCGAGCCCGAAAGCCCCCTCTGTCCCGGTATCAACATAGCACGCAATTTTGCCTCTTCCTGTATACATAATGTATTCATACGAGGCAGTACACGCGCCGGCAGATGCACGTGAACGGAAATCTACCTTCTGCAATTCGAGTAAGACGGTACCAATCCTCGTCACTGAATACTCTGCCGTTGTTGCTGACAATCATTCCGATAATTCTATGATTGCTGGTCTGCAAGTGCACCTCCACCGTGTCTGTGCCGAAACATGCGGGGTTACAACAAAACCACTGAGCGTGTGTAGCAACGTCGTATGAGCAGCGACCCATTTATGCCCCAATCCAATCCCCCCATCACTCAGAGATTCAAATTGTTGTGTAATCCGAGATGTAGGATTAATTTCGCATTTGTCCTCCCAACAGTGCGTTGTTTGAGTTCCCCATCAACTCCTCGGAAGAAGAATGTTGGATGTTGAACAGGAAGTGGCGATTGACAGACAGAGAGGAGAACTGATCCAAAGCCGCGCCCAGATCTTTAAAATCTCCACACCCCAATCAACACCAACCCAGGACCAGTCACTTGCACATCTGTAAAGGAGAGGGGCTCTAGCATATGACGTTCGCCAAGGGGAGGGCAATATGTGTGGGAGAGGGCACGACAGAAGTTTGCCTGTCAATGCAGGGGTGGGTTTACTGCGATGAAATGGTCCAGCCCATGAACAAATCGAGAACCCCCCCCCCCCCGACCCCAGTGAGGGGTGGGAGGTGGGGGAGCTTCTGGGACAAGAATCTGAAGTTGCACACTTGAGAAGGTATGCAATGGGCGATGAAGACTCTCAGTGCAGGCATTGCGAGGAACATTGTGTGTCTTGCAAGACAACCATGATTGGGTAGACCTGACCAAGCAAATCAACCAACAGTGTGCCCAAGGGGGCGTGTGTGCACAGCGCGCGCACAGCGCGGGCACAGCGCGCACATGACAAGAAGAAATTGGGGGTGCAACAATTGGCAATATTCTTGCCTATACACACCATACTACACCCCCACAACGTTGGACAGCCTGATGTTTCACCCCACCCCCAGCATAAGAGATGCCAGTGTACCCAGCCACAGCAAAGACACATGCAAAAAAAAAGCAAGAATAAAGTTTGTCCTTCACACAAAGTGTGAACACTGTACTCCCCTTCGCTTAGCATACGTACAGGACATGCATCACTCGACATGGCGTCCACATCCACAACCTCCTTTCGGCTATGTACAGCCACACGGTGATACTTCTTGCTTTGCGATGGGATTTCTGTGCTACCGGCTGATGAGGAGGACGAATCAGAACTATCTGCACTTACAGTAGAGCCACCGGATATGTGTTGGGCGAATCGGGAAATAGATGCCACGAACCTATAGGAAAAGATGCACAACAACACATACCAATGCACTAGAAATGAGGGCAAAGCATGCATGCAACTCATATAAATGCATAACAAGGCTCATTGTTACGGGTACTAGGCACTACTATGCAGGTTGGGCATGGTCCTGTACCGACTTTGTGCACAGCGCGGGCACAGCGCGCCATACGCCCCCCAAGCCCAACCCTCTGGGCCGCAATCCCACAAAACCGCCCATCCACCCACCCCGGAAAAACAAGCCCACGCAACCCCCCACCCCCCCGCCCACAGCAACCCCCGAGCTCCACCACAACATCGGTCATCATCCACTAACCTGCACAGCAACCTCCAGCAAGCCCCACTAACCCCCTAGCCCCCCGGCCTCCTCCCCAAAATTCACTGACGACGACTGGGACAAGGACCAGGACCCACTCAGGCCAAGGCCCGCCCGTACACAAACCAGCCTCCTGCAGCCCGCCCAATCAATGCCTATGAGACATTGTTTGCCTACGGGTGGTACGTGTCGTTTGTTGTTTTAGGGTTGCTTAAGACTATTGTATATCGGTTATCCCCCCGGGAGGGTTGTATGGCATTGACTGCTCCCAAGACTGGGCAACACCCACTCACCTGCTCCAGAATCGTCGGCGTTCTGGATCAGCTCTCGCAGCACACCACCGAACTTTGTGCTGTAGCGCGCCAACATTTTGTCGATGAGCATTCGCTGATTGACCGTGACGTACTCCGCATTGCGGAAATCAAACTTCTCGGCCTCATCCACGAATTCATTGAAGCGCACGCGCTCCGCTTTGCCCCAAACCTGCGATCAAACATCGGCAGCGGCCATACGGAGGCTGGACAAGAGATAAAGACGTGGGATGGAGGGCCGCCCCATCCCTTGTTCAAGCAACGGCACGGGCACGGGCACGGACATTGACGAACCAGGGCCTAGTGTTGCTTGGACAACGGCGTTGTTCACGCGATTGTCACCCCCCCCTCCCTCCCACCCCCCGCTGTAAGAGGCACCCCTCCCCCTGTGGGGATCTGAGATGGGATTGTTCCCCCCTTAAATTCTTGTTTTCAGGCATCCCAATTTTGGCAAAATTCTGTTAACATACATCAACCCCCCCTCCCCCCGAAACACTGGAGCTGCAATTCAAACCAAGCTGAAATGCGCATCAACCTGGGCAGGTCTTTTGGATGTGGATTTTGTTGGACAGACTACCTGCTGTTCCTCGTCGAAACCCATTACATGACATTATAATAAAACCACATCCACTTTTGCACTCCAAAGCGTGCCCCACTTAAAAAGATAGGTGAGAATAAGAAATCTTTGATCTCACAGCAGTATACCACCCGTATAAGCTCTTCCCTTCCCTGTTAAGCAAATCTGGGATGGGATCCCACGCCCCCTGTAATCAAGTTGGAGCTGCCCCACAAAATGCGAGGTTCACCTGAATTGCAGCATGGCTATTCTGCTCCGCATGCTGCCTTGAAACAACCGTAAATCCTGCTGATATCCTTCCCACCCGTCAGTAGGTCTACACCGGGGTGCAGAATTATGCACAAAGGCGAAATGCCAACGCGCGCAGGGTGTTGGGGGAGGCGACCCGGCACCATGGAGAAATGGAAGCCATGAGACTCAAAAGAGCAGCTTGACGGACCTTCACAGCGCGCGGTGCAATATCAGACTGGTGCGAGAAGGTGGATGGGCCATGCAGTGGTGGCGAAAAGGGCGGTTGTCTATCAGGGAGACTGCGGTCCAGAAGAAGAGACGCTCTGTCATGCAGGGGGTAGTCGTCACGCTGAAGGCTTGTCACCTTTCTACGGGACCCAGATAGTGACCATCCCTGTACCAAGCCAGCAAATCTAGCTCGTTGAAGCCCTGGACTGTTGAAGCGCCCTCTAATGCCCCTGACCCAGACCTTAGCCCATCACAACATAGTCCGGAGAGAGGAGGGAGGACCGACGTGGCCTTGCTGGCGGCAGCGGCGCTGGCAAACGCAACGACAGATACTCGGATCCAGCGTCTCATGTGCAAGACATAAAGATCTGCACAACAAACAACGAATGTGGCATTCGTGGAACTGAGGGGGAATGTTTGCCTGGCGCGCGCCTGGCGCATGCCCGGCGCGCTACCTTTGTATTAAGTATCTTATCTATAGCCCCAAGTTTACCCTCACCTTGGGAAGTCCCCCAAGTAGACCGCACTAGACCGCAAACCTTCTCTGCAAGGCACCTTGTATAAGCCGAAATATGAGAATTCAACAACACAAAATGTCACTCCCACCAGTTCCAACCATCACCCTTGCCATCGTCATAAACTGGGTGCAAAGGATGGGTCAGATTCTTAGACACGGCGAGAAGGTACTCCAAATTGTTTGGTGAGGTGGGGGCAAAAACAGGCACGGGTGGGGAATGGTCAAAAAAAGATGCCCGGCGCGCTACCGCTCCCCCTGAAGAAGCAAAGCAGGATCACGTCTCAATGGGCACCATTGCCTTTCCCGGGCTTCAGTGTGGCATGTTGCACGCAGAATGCCAGGCCCAAAGCCCAAGTTTTTCCACAGAACCAAAAAAACTACAACTCATCAGAATGCAACCAGATGCAAAGACATGTCGCGATTCAACAAGAAAAAAGTGTGATTGTAGATGGCTTGATGCTTTGCACAAATGGCCCTTCCCCCAGGACCGCTGCCCACACACCAGCCTTCCCATCTGTTTCACGTACTAGCTTCTCATCCCCTCAACTTTGGTGAATGCGATGTGTTGTTGCCCTCCGAGACCTAAACAACACCCCGCTGGAAATTCTGCCAAACGCATGGGGAAGAAAGGCAGGGACGGTGGGGCTGCTCATGGGCCTAGGCTTGTGTGCCTTCAATGTGTCAGACGAGCAGCAGATCGATCTCAAGGGATCTTTTCCATGGCGCGCGCCTGGCATCCAAATCAATGTTCTGGTCATCTATCGCAATGCTTTACCCCCGTCATACCGAGCTTGGGGTGCCCTTTTCACAATTGCAAAAGCACGAATCATTCATGCATGATTGGAAGAAGGGGTGGCGCGGGAGTGTAATGATGACATTAAACTCTCCTGGAATCATTGCTCTCTTGGGCACTAAAATAAGTGCCCGAATCCCATTGTGCTAGGCTAGGTAGACAAATCCCATACAGACACATGCCCCCAAACGGTTGGAGGTGGGACGGTGACCGTTGAAACTTTGCCCAGCGCGCCTGGCGCGCTAAGGTTCCCTCCTCAACATCGAATCGATTTGTGTGTGGAAATTCAGTGCGCCACTGGGCCGGAAATTACTTCTGATGAGTGGTGGCTGGCAAGCTCCGCCCACCCCACAGCCCCTGGTTGCTGTGGGGGACCTGTTCCTGGCCACTGACACCAGCCCCAACAGCCCCACCAAACAGAGATACACAGTGAGGCCTTTGGGGTGAACTGTTGTTTGAAGGGACAAAGACACCAATTCAACGGCGATGACCATGCACCAGGCCTCAGGACATTGGTGTCTCCATCAGATGTCGACACTGCAGAGTTGTAAGCAGCAGAGCAGGAGTCACACTTGCAATCAGAGCCTCTTGGAGCTAGAGATGAAACTTCAGGAGGAACTGAGGCTGGAACGAGATATCGCCAGCATCACAATAGACCCTTGGCCCCCCAGGCATTCAGGTTGTCCTGGCCCCAAAGGCCCTCTGTCTAGGCCGCTGCCCCAGTCAGTTTGGAAGCTTCAAATGTGATTTCTTCAAATCCACTATTGCCTGTGCAACGTGCTGCAAAATTGCGCTTATACACATGTCGGGGGTGGTTGAGCGGAATCAGAGCAAGCGGTGATTGTGAGGGAGGGGGTACTTGCAACACGCGCACCTTTAGACCATTTTGCTGGGAAGTCGCCCCGTTGTCCCAGCTGTCAGCGCCGTGACTGAGCAGAGCCCCATTAGCAGGCAGAACACCAACACACGGCACTGCAGCCTTGGTGCTTCACACTCGCCAATGCACTCCCTCCACTCCTCCCAGGCTGCAGACACCTCACGGAGATTCCCACGGGTCCCGCAGGTGACACAAATGACGGACGCATGCAACTCTCTGCTCAAAACCCTTGAAACCGGCGGCTGCCTTGCGTCCTGCGCACTCTAATGTTCGCAGCGTGCGCGCAATGCGTCAAGAGCTCCCCCATTTACGCGTTTTTGCTCTGCTAAAGCCTTGGACCGGCAACATCCACAATCTGGCCCTAGTCACAGAAGCATGGCTTGCGGCATAGAGGGGCATTCTAGTGGATTTATGGCCCCCAACACTGGCGCGGGGGGGGCAGACCCGTCAGGGGAATTGGTGTGGTGTGGTGTGGTGTGGGGGGTTCAAATATGTTTCGGAAATCTGGTTGACATATTTCAATTCCCTATCGAATTCGGAGCATTTAGACTACACATGGGCAACTGCACAAAAACCTGTTGACCACTCACGGAGGGGGTGGGATCAAACAATTGCGAGAGTTGGGCAGCCTACCCCGTTACCCTGCAGCTGGGAAAAATCTAGGTTACTCGGTGAGAGTCGGATCGCTGTCCCGCTACTCACAAGCGCTGCTTTTGCCCCTTTGCCCGGTATGGCCTTGTTACATGTCATAATGGAGTGATCTAGCCGCGATTTTTTTTGGGGGGGGGCTAGGGGTTAGGGGGACAGGGGGCAATGTAGCAAGCATGCACCCACTAACTCCCCTACATAAGGCGTGTCTAGCGAAAGGTCTTCCCCTCAGACCCACCACCCTTATCCCAACCCAACGGGTTCTTCCTGCAGGAGGCATAAACCTTGACAAAAATGGTATGCACCTTGCCAGCGCACCTTATCTCGAGGATGTAGACTACACTACGCAAAGGCCTGCAAATCGCTGGTGGCTGTAAGTGGTGCAGGCACTGCAAGCAGACAAATGCAACGAAAGCATAGATGCAGGGACACCAAAGTTGTTGAGCCAAACTGCACACATCCTAAGGGCACAGAGTCGCGAAAGACTGAGGTAGGAACAGAGTACCAAAAGGATTATTTACATAGCACAGTCTGCCTTGGCTTGAACCAAGGAAAGAACTGAGTGCCAAAAGCATTATTTACAAAGCATAGCCTTCCTTGACTCTGTGCACTCAACATTGCAACATCCTTTGCATTGGACGTCAACACAACAGCTACCGACCAGTAACTGCTTTGACTTCCCGACCCACTTGGAGAGGTTGGCAATGGACAGCTGGTTGAGCGCCAACGACCGTCAGTTAGTGAAACAGAAACGCATACGTCATCCGTACAGCACAGCCCTGGGCCAAAGCCCTAATGTGTTACACCCTACCCTACTATGAAGGTGGCCACAAACTGGGACGGGTCCCATGTGCTGGGCTGGTCCCATGTGCACACCAGACCACCGCATAATCCAATCTACATCTTTGCCTGCTTGCTGAAACCTTTCCACCCACTACGGCCATGCACGTGACAGAGCTATATTCAATGCATGCTGCATCCCCCTACAGCAGCCGTCAGGGACAGGTTACAGGTTAGTCCATGCTTCATGCAACAACCTCTGCCAGGTGATTCGTTTCCGTTCACTTTGTCGCCAAGAGCGTAACCACTAGGCTGGTCGGTCCAAAAACATGACGGGGGCAAGGCAAACCCCTGGGATGGCACCACAAAAGTGCAAAACAAATTGACACCAGGGCACTACCACGGCGACTGAACAAACACAACCGGAGTGTTGGGAGAGCCAAGCCAGAGGTTGTTGCACAGAGCACGAAGACGTAGGCCCTGGGAACACTGGCCAAAGGAATACAGCAGGGGAGCCTATGGATGTCTCAATGCTGCTCACGTAGGGAACAAGGGCCCCCACAGGGGGAACCAAGGGGGTCTGCATGCACAAATTGGTGGGTGGACGGAATATGCAGGCAGAGAGTGGTTGGGCGAGGACAGAAGTGGGCATACAGTCGGCAACTGGGCACTTGCACTTGAGCCTGGCTTCAGATGGGACAAGGGAGACAAGGGCTTCAGATGAGACACGCGTTCAGTGCAGCTGGAGATATGGGCTGACACTGTGTTGTGGTGTACAAACCCTCAATGTGCGCCCGGCTGCCCATCTCCCCCTTTGTCGTACAGGCAATGCTGGCGGCAGGCACGTTAGTAAGAGTGGCAACGGGGCTGGCTGTAGGCGAACACACGTTTGGAGGTCGAAATGCCTTCAGGTCCAGTGCAGATCTGAGTTCGCACACTGTTGCACAGCATCAAGAGGCCAGCACACATTTGTTGCGCAGAGTCAACGACTACAATGTCTGCACGTCTCTGACCGTCGCTGTGCATATCCCCAGCGCATCGCTGTGAACAATCCCCTTCACAGGCCCTGAGCATCATGTCACCCCTGTGCACACACCCCTTGGCACATATGCGCACCCCGCTACAGCGCATACCTTTCTCATGGGGTTGGGAGGTGGGAGCACAGAACGTGTTCAGGGAGATGCTTCACCCACCCACCGCTGTCGCCAGCACTGCTGGCCCCAGAAACGGGGGGACCACCAGGAAGCTGGCTACGAATCGACCTCTGCATGTTGGCGCACCAGGGGGCGGGGGGGGGGCTGGCATGACGCCTGCCTGGATTGCTGTCTGAAGCTGGCGGCGTTTACTAGCCTCTGACCCCACCTAGTGCCCTTGATTTACTGGTCTTGCCTTTCCCTACACTCCCTTCCTTTCCCTTGGTAGCTTGTGCCAGGGGGGGTGCCAGGGCCTTTCTTAGCGCACCCCCCAAGATCCATCCAGTCTAACGGCCCACGCGGTGGTGGATGGTTGCGAGCCTGAGTAGGTGATTTCCTTGCTCTCCTGACGGGGCATGGACTGCCAGAGTGATTCTGTGAAGAATTGCCAACATGGTACTTACAACCCATTGCAGCTGGTTTGCCGGGCCACGGAAGAAAAATAGCACTGAGGTGGTGTCGTGAGGTGCCTGTGTAGGGTGGCGAGGCTCAGGCAGGTGTAAAAGGGCGCCACGTCGGCGCCAGCGACTCTTGCGACAGTGTGGCCAATTTAATCATCATCAAGAGCCCCATTATTGGCAAATGGCATTGGTCACAATTGGAGGGACGGGCCAAAATGGTATCCTTGCTGACCGACCCACCCACGTACATCGGAAAGGCTCCCGCAGGAGAGAGTAAAAGACAGGCCGGACACGTGATGCCGATTGCACGCGCCCCCACTCCAAGACCCACCTGCGCGCGGACAGTCCCCTTCAGGGGTGGCAATCCCCTGCAGTAGCAACAACAGCCCCAGATCAACGCACATCAGCACCAACAGTAAATGCATGACTGCGTGCCCAGGAAGTGGGTGCTCGTCAGATTCGACGATCGCACAGGGAGGGAACGAGGCAAGTTGTGCGAGGGAGACACAAAGCCGCACGAGGGTGCACATGGATGCACCTGGGGACCCATGGGTACCCATTGATGCAAAAGGATACACAGGGATGCAGGGAGGAACCATGAATAAAAGTGGAGCCGGACGCATTATTCATGGTTCCGGCTCCACAGTCGAAGGTCACACCTTGTACCCATGCCAGGGCTTGCACATGCAAAGTGCACCCGAGTTCTTACATCGCACAGACTTGACTCTCTGAATGAAATCCATTCATCAGTGGCCAAATTGACAGAAAAGACATGAAATCCAAGACAAGAAGTGAAATCCAAGACAAGAAATGAAATTCAAGGAGCCATGGCCAACAACAATCGTCCCGATAGAACTGCGCACATGCCGAAAAACTGCGTCCTGCCTTGGTCAACATTTGCGCAAATACAATATGGTACCCAGGAGGCAGCTGCACGTGAGCACCATGTTCCTGCACCTGGAATCCCAAATGTTCTGCTGCCGATGGCAAATTCGTCGAAACCTGCCATTTCATCTTCACGACTTGGCACGACCTGGCACGTCCAAATTTCGACAAACTCCGGCAGCACATTTGTGGCGCTTGCTGTGCCCCTCCCGCATTATGGGTTCCGCTTGACAGGGAACGACTGTTCTGCCCCCCGTGAATCAAACGTCCCGCAACCGAACCAGCAACGGAGAAGAGACGATGCAGACTTGGGACGTGGAGCCAACTTGTGCAGAAGCATCAAAGAGACTGTCAAAGCCTTTCGTCACAGCCCCAATACACCCCCCCCACATGGACCCTGTAGCTCATGTGACAGAAGCAACATGTGCGGAAGAGAGCAGCAGCAAATGCGAAGGATGCGGAGGATGGGACGGAGGATGGGGAGGGGGGAGGGGGCGGGGCACAGCACAGCAATCATCAGAAATGGGGAAAGAGACATCTCCCGAGCCCTCAGGGACCGGACCGCCAGCGGCACAGAGTCATGTCGTCCGCCCTGGCGATGTCCCGCACCGCCACGATCTCCACGTACGCCCCGCCGTGGCGTGTCCAGGCCATGCGGAGCTCACAGTTGGGGTCCGCGGAGTCCGAGAAGTGCCGGGCCTCGTTCTCCGCCCGGACCCGCAGTTTGGTGCCGGGCACACGGTACACCACGGCCCCCGGGTCCGGGACCTCCGTGCGCAGCAGCACACGCCCGCCAAGCACCCCCACCTCCTCCCCGCGGCTGCAGGTCATGCGCGCGCACGCCACCAGGCGCCCCGCCTCCCTCCTCAGCCGCACTTTGCGCATACCCTTCGGCTGCGCCACTTCCCGCAGCACTTTGGGGGGCACGTTGTCCCAGAGCGTGACGCTCGTATACTCGTGCCCCGCCGGCAGCCAGTCCGCCCCGACTGCCTCGTTCGGGCCCTCGGGTTGCGCTGGGGCGCTGCCCGGCACCGTGGGCAGCCGCGCGCGCCTTTCCATCACGTCCCAGTACGCGTCGCCGTAGTGAACCAGGAGCTCCGTGTGCGGGGGCACTCGCGCGGTGGTGCGGATGGCGGCGTACGGGAGGCCGCACTTGTCGTACTTCCGGCGCTGCAGGAACTCACAGTTGGCGGTTGCTCCGGGGATGCTGCGGGGGTCGTTGATGAACTTGTACTCGTTGCCGTGGACGGCGGCGTCGATCTGCAGCAACGGCCCCTTGCCTTCGGGCGGCAGCGTGTAGATGTAGTGCGAGTACGTGTCCTCCTGGTCCTCAAGACACACCAGCCCGGCATACGGCCCCAACTGCAAAATGCAAATGGCAGCAGCCCACGCGAACATATATGGGGCGGAGGCGCAAAATCCAAAGTGAGTGGTCGACGAGGCCTTCAGAGCCCACCCTGCTCGAAGGGGCGCTGCGAGGGCCAAACCCAACATCCAAGTGTGATCCCTTGGCCCGACTTTTGGTGCGGAAAAAACTTGGAACCAATTCTTAAATACCACGGCAAAACTTGGTACAAAATTCTATTGCCTTCGGCAGTGCACCTCGAAGAGAGGCTGACAGTCAGCCAATCAGTCAGTTAGTCGTGTGGTAGGCGGTCCGCGGATCACTGATCCGTGGGGTCCAAAAACCCCCCCTCCCCCCCACCAAATGATCCGCGGATCACGGATCACCCACCCCATAACCCCCCCCCCCCTCCCCCCTGCCTAGCAAAATGATCCGCAATTTTCCGGACCACTAAGGGGCACGGAGTAAACGAAATGATCCACCAATTCATAAGCAAGAAAAATGATCCGAAGACACGGCATAAGTGACACCTAGAGCACGCACAAAACACCATATTGATCCACCAATTTGTGTTGCAAAAAATGATCCAAAAATGTAACTTCCAAATGTAAGTATCACCAAGAGCACACACAAAACAACATATGGATCGACCAATTTGTGTTGCAAAAAATGATCCAAAAATGTAACTTCCAAATGTAAGTATCACACAGCAACATATTGCACCAACAATGTGTGTAAAAAAAAAGAACTCAAAATGGAAATTCACTTGTTCCAACAATTTAACTTCCAAAAAATGATCCACAAATCCACAAGACCATTGGCACAGACTTGAAAGTGCAATAAGCAAAATGGACCAAAATGGTCCAAGAATGATCCAAAAGTGATCCACGGATCACCACCCTTGAACCCCCCCCCCCTCCCCACTGCCTAGTGTTTGGATAAAAAATGATCCGGATCACCCACCCCATAACCCCCCCCCCCTGCCTGCCACACGTTAGGCAAGCAGTCAGTCACACAGTTAGTTGGGCAAGCAGGCAGGCATACAGAAACACACAGTTTGGGTTTTTTCAGTGGCAGACCTGGCTTCAAGCAGTGGGGGGCACGGATACTGTCAGATCAAGCAACGGTCGAACGGTAATGCACCCGACTGCAGACGTGTAGGTCGGCGATTCGATTCTCAGTCGGCCGGCCGCCGGCAGCGCCGGCCAAAGGGTCATGGCTGCCCAATTTGACCATCGTTCAAACCCTGCTGAGCACAAACTTTTGACCCCCCCCCCAAAAAAAACGATATCCAAATTTGGGGGATAGAGGCCTCAAAATCAAACAATCCATTGGGGGATTGTCTTATTGGGCAAAATAATGATTTCACATGGGGTTGGACATCAAATATCATGCCTCGGGGTATGCTACGCGAATGACCCCCCAAACGGGGGGTATTCGATGCACGCACCTGCGCTTGATCTAACCACCTCTCTGCGCTCGCCGAAAGTGGTGCAGAGCGCAAAAGGAGGCAAAGGAAAGGACAAAAGGGAAACAATCATTGTGGTTTTTAAAAGCCCCTGTCACGAAAATCCTGCATATGCACACACCGACGCGCACAAGTCAGTGCTGGAGTCGGCAAACCCAGCATGGACTCGGAGTGTGCATCTGGATGCACCTGGTCAACGGCAGGGGCAACAGCCCGTCTCTGGGACAGCCAACCCCGGAATAGTCAAACAGGACAAGTCATCCAGGGGCTCCGTTGACACAACCAAAACACGCTCGGAGCCACAGAGGGTCGGAATGTGCAATGGCGGGAGGCCAATAGGCGCTGCCAAAGGCAAACAAACCAAAACCATGGCCTTGTGCCACCCCCCCCCCCCCCCCCAACATACCACAGTTACTAGCGCTGAAAGGACGCCACAGGAGTAATAGTGAGCAGTGGGACGGACATTCTGACTAACCCACAAGACTACTCTCCATCCTCACCCCTGCCCCCCGGCACCACATATACACCCACACCCACAAATCACCCACTGGCTCACCCAATGACTCATTCACTCGGTCACACTCGCTCACGCCTCCGTCGCCTAGAGGTCCACCGCAACCGTAGAATGACCACAGACAGGGTGTATAGGGTGACATCTGAAGCGCTACAATACCTCCACTTTCGCCTCCAGAGCCTCGTCTCCCGTAAAGAGCCCCAACTGCCCTAGGCACGGATGTGCAAGTGGTGTGCGGATGCGCAGCAGCTGCAGGCTAGGGTTCCGATGCGGCAAATGGTACTCCCGCAGCATGGCTGTCGGGTACAGGAATGCGTAGCACCGCCCACTGCCGGACATGTGCGGCGCCGGCTGCAGGAGGTGCTGGACCTGGAGGCTGAGTGCAGCCACCGCGTCAGAATCTGAAGCGGCCTCGGAGGAGAATGCCAGCGGAGAGTCCGGGGGGACCGTGATTTGCAGAGCTCTTTGCGCCGCCCACTTCAGCTGCTGCGGCAGCACCGCGAGACGCGCGCGGACATCGCCCTCCAGCTTGACCTGCCGGTGGGCCGCGCGCCACTGCGCCTTGGCCGCCTTGCATACCCACATGGCCAGCACGGCAGCGCCTGCGCACGCCGCTGCGAGCTGCTGCCGCGCGAAGCCAGAATCCGTGGGGCTGCACGGGGCCTCCGATGGAAGGGCGCGGGACTGGGCCTGCCCCAGCAGCAGATCAAACGGTTGCGGCGGCGCTGTCAGCGGCCGCGGGTGCTCCGAGGACAGCTGCTGCAGGCGCTGGAGGAATTGCGGATCACAGCGGAAGCACATGGCCCAGCGTTCATGCTTCTCGCGCTGGCAGGCGGGTGCAGGGCAGAGGTGCGCCGCGCAGTACCGGCGATGCCGCACCACCAGCGCCGGGCAACGCGCGAGCGTCTTACGGTTAAAGTGGCCGCATGTGCCCGACTTGATGACGGCGCGGCGCGACGGCGTGTCGCGCGTCGGAGAGGCATGCACATCGGCGGTGGGGAGCGCAGCACAGGGAGGGCTCTGCGGGTGTGACGGCGGTGGTGGGGAGTGTTTGACGCGTTTGGGCCTATGTCGGGCAGTGCATGGGCTTGGCAGTGGGTCGGCAGTCACCTGCGGGTTGCGGTGCTGTCGCTGGTCCTGGGACGGCGTTTCCTGAGCAGCAGCACTGGGGCGCCGCATGCTCCCCTGCTTCTTAGGCCTCGAGGGCCAAATGGGGCGGTGCAATGGAGTCGGCCAGAAGGTGAGTGGTGCTGTGGATTCGACGTGCGATGCTAAGGATGCAACGTGCGATGCATATTGCCGCCGGAGGCTCGTGATTGAGGGCCGCGCGTGCATCGCAGAGGATTGGGGGGATTGGAATATGGACCGATGTGGGGGCTGGGAAGTGGAGGAGTCTGGGGGGTGGGATGGGGAGGGCTGTGCAGATTGAAAGGCTGGGGTTTGTGGCGACTGGAAAATGGACGGTGCTCTGGATTGGCCTATAGACCTGTGTGGGGGTTGGATCGGAGGAGGGTCTTGGAATATGGACCGTTGTGTGGTCTGGACCCTGAGTGATTCTGGTGACTGCCATGTGGAGGGCTGCAGGGGCTCGGATATGGCAGGTGGCGGGAGCTGGCTGGGAAATTGTTGTTGGGACTGTAACATGGCTGGTAGTGGCTGGAAGGTGCATTGCTGTCGAGGTTGGGACGTGGATGCTGGCAGTGGTTGGCTGGTGCAGTGTTGTGGGGACTCTGAGGGCTGGGACAATTGAAAACTGGTGGGTTGTGGAGATTGAAAGATGGAATGATGCGGATGTGCACTCGCGCAGTGCAGTGGGGACTGGAATGCGGAGGGCTGTGGGGAGTAGAAGATGGGTGCCCAATGCTGGGACACATTGGGTGCACCGGCAGGATCCGTGCATGGGGCATCAGACGCGGCATTGGGGCTGAGCATGTGGGCCTGATAAACTGACTGCTGCGCGTGACCATACTGAGGGTGCAGTTGTGGTTGCTGCTGGGGCAGGTGTGGATGTGTGACTGAGTACGGGTGCTGGGGTACGGGTGGATGGAGGCGCAGGTGTGACTGCGCGGGTGCCTGCACTTGGGTACTCGAGGGGGCATGTGCTTGTGGGTGGAGGTGAAGAGAGGGGGGCGCCTGCTGCTGGTCCGCGCCCGCAAACCCCCAACCTGGCACCTGCGGCCACACTGGCTGTGCAGCAGCAAATGCTTGGTCGTCGTCGACCTCCGCCCCCCATTGCTGCGGCGCATGCGGTCCCTCATGCGCTCTCTCCTGCCCGGCTTTCGCCGCTTCTCTGCAAGCGAACTCCACCGCCCACTCCACAGCCATGCTTTCGTCTGCGCTTTCAGGACCACTATTCTCACTTCCCATATCCCTATCTGCGGCATGGCCCTGTTCTCCATCTTCAGCCATCCCTTCGTCTGTCACAGGCACAGCTGCACTGGGGCAATCCTCCATAAAATACCACTCATCCTCGAAATCCTCCGCATCGGACGCAGAGCTGACGCTGTCGCTGCTGGAGCTGATGCCCTCACTGCTCTCCCCAGCACTGCTGCTCAGCCCTGATTCCGACGCCGGGCTGCGGCGTCTCTTGGTGACTCTGGATTCACCGACACCGTCATACAGCACGAGTGCACCTTCGCAGTCGGCCCATGCCTGCGAGGCCGCGTCAGGGGCGGCCTGCAGCAGCAATGGCCGTTGCCGCAGCCGTTGCCGGGCACCAGTGGCCACGCATACTTCAGCGCAAGGAGCGAGCGATAGAGCAGCGACCATTGCAGCGTCTTGGAGCCGGACTACGCGAATATCCACCGCCGTCAGCACTGCGACGTGTGTCCCGGCAACGGCAAGGGCACTGGGGGCGGGGCCCTTGGGTAAAAGGCGCACAGTTTGTTCGGTCTGGCGCTGGCAATCGGGGCCCTTCATGAGGGAGTCGGCGTCGGCGTAGAGGAGGCAGTCCTGGTTGGGCCGGTGCGAAGGGGCGCGCGTGAGAGCGCGGGGGCGGGCGGCACCGAAGGCGTGGAGGCCCCAGCGGGTCGTGCCCACCTGAAAGAACGGCACGCAGTTCGCGTCGCGGCCCGCCACCGCCATCGCGACGCACGGGGCTGGGGGCGCCCCCTTCTGTTTGCCGGGCCCGGTCCGAGCCCAGCGGACCACCTCCACCTCCCGCACGTCCCACCCGGCCGGCACCACCTGGGGCTGCGCGTAGTTGCCGTCCCTCACCACAAGCACCAGCCCTGTGTCGTACAGCACGACCACCACGTCCGCCGCCGTGTTGTACTTGATGGCGCGCACCGGCAGATGTGGGTATCCACGCCCCGCCAGCACTGCGGCCTCCGCACCCCAGTTTCGCACCCGGTGCTCCTGCCCCACGCGCAGCACAGGCCCAGCAGCGGAGCCGAGTAGAACATGGGAGTGGGTGCAGCAGAGGGACCGCAGCGGGTGCTGAAGTCTGCAGTGCCCAAGTCCAACAACTTGGAAGTTCGGCAAAAGGTGATAGCCGCTGACGCACGCGCCGGGGGTGGCATACAACAGCACGCGGTCGTGCAGGGGTTGGAGGGCCAGGACCGTGACGGCGGAGCTGAATTTGGCACGCGGTTCGTTGAGGAAGCGGAGAGCGGGCTGGGCTGGGGTGGAGGAGGCCTGGGGTGCGAGGGATGGTACGTCGATCCAGGCAAATGCGATGCCTCGTCCTCCCACCACTACACAAAGGCGCTGCTGCAAGGGGGCCGCAGCGATGCACGTTGGGGACGTGAGGCACATAAGACAGTGGTAGTAGCTGTAGTGCATGTGCAGGCGCGTCTTCAGCTTGCGAGTGCGGATTTGGTTTGTAAGGCAATGAAATTGCTGAGGCTGTCTCAGGCCACAAAAATGCGAGCCTTGCAGATATGCTTCCCAATGTGTGTGTGGACGGGGATTCGCCAATGCTTGAACTCCAACGGCTGACATGCATGCCCCTTCCTGCACACACTGACACGGCCCCACCCAAAGCATTTGCGGATCGGCCGAAGAGTTTGAGGTTTTGTCCGAGGCGGTTACGGTTTCTCGCCGAGGCGTTTTCGTTTTTGACGGAGGCGTTGGCAGTTTTGCCCAAGGTGTTTGCCGCTTCGGCCAAAGCGTTTGCGGTTTTGGCCGAAGCATGTGCGGTTTTGGCCGAGGCGTTTGCGGTTTTTGCCGAGGAGGCATTTTCGTTTTTGGCCGAAGCGTTTGCGTTTTTGGCCGAAGCGTTTGTGGTGTTGGCCGAAGCGTTTGCGGTTTTGATTGAAGCATTTGCGGCTTTAGCTGAGGCCCTTGCGGTTTTGGGCGGGGCATTTGCAGCTTTTGCCAACGGGTTCGCGGTTTTGGCCGAAGCGATGCGGTTTTGACCGAAGTGATTGTAGCTTTGGCTGAAGTCTTTGCGGTTTTTGCCGAGGCGTTAGTAGCTTTGGCCGAGGCGTTTGTGGTTTTGGCCGAGGCGTTTGCGGTTTTGGCCCAAGCGTTTGTGGTTTCGACCGAGGCGTTTCACCCTTTCGCTTGCTGTACCGTTTTTGTGTTGAATCTATCAGTTGGTCTTGGGGTCCGATGTTCCGAAATGGCGGGCCAACTCTTATCATCACCATGCGCATCATTGACATGATGCTTTCTCCTAATGGGCCTCCCTCTGGTGCTCAAAGTGACGATGCACATCCAAGCATGCAGCACCGCAATGTACGAGAGCACGCATATGCACCCAATATGCAAAAAACACCACGGCACAGTTGTCTGGACTTCAAAGTTTTTTCAAAGACATCCTGCATGAACGGGCCCTGCCGATTGCCTGACGGCAGATCTAGTATCTGCTTCTTTGTGATTAAGAGATTGTTTGTGTATGCATTGTTCACCACTTTTCGATCCTTTGGCCTCCAAATTGGGCATCAATCATGGATAGACATGGGCAATGGCAGGGATGGATATAACGGGGGGGGGGGTCCGGCCCGGACCCCCCCCCCTTGATCGCCAGGATATTTGGTCACCAAAAACGTGACCCACAACCGGCCGTTTTGGGCTGCCCTCTGCCCGTACATGTGCATGGGAGGGGGGGGGGTGTGCAACATGGGATACACAGCACATTTGACACGCACAGTGCGTTGTGTATGGACCATTACAGATGTCATTTAGGGTCATTCAATGTCATTCACTGTCATCACTCCCAGCCACAAAATTGTCTTGCTCGCTGCGGCTACGACTACTTGACGTCTCATTATCATTGACACTGCCACTTGATGAACCTGTAGTAATAGATGCAAAGGAGGACAAGGAGCTTGCCCCATCTGACGTGTCTGCCAGATTATTATTTCATTCACCTGGCGCGGGCAGTGTGTTGCTGTACTTCGTCCACCCACCCGTATCCTTGCGTGGCTTGCGCACATTCTGTGAGGTGTGCCTCCTCCTGCGCGGTGTGGCACCACGACTTTGCTTTGGTACGCTTCTGCCTGCATGCAGCATCACTCTTGGAGGTTGGATCACATGCGCAAGGAATTTTCTTGCGGCCCATTGTGACATACAGAAACAGTGTACAACTACCAGCAGTCACAATAAACCTGCAGTCACAGTAAATTTGCCGTACCGACAGGCACACGCAGGCACAAACGACATTCCACCGTAGACACCTTATTTGGTCACGATATTTTTCGGGTTTGCACGTTCCCACTATGGCCCTTTGTGTTTCTTGTGACCACTCACAAAAAATGAGCCCCCCCCCCCGGACCTGGACCCCCCAAGTAGCGCCAAAATTATATCCATCCCTGGGCAATAGTGATGATGATGATGATGATGTAACAGATGACGGCATCGCACATGCAAACGGATTGAGTGACAAAGTGGCGGCAAAGTGGAGGCAAGTGCGCCAACATTACGAGCAGGTGATACATATGAGCTGCATGGTGCTGGGTCCTTGCTAACATCAAAGATGTCAGAAACCGGGACCCTTTGAGTCCAAGTGGCTTGAAAGTGTGGTAAAGCCATTGGCAAGGCTACCACCTACAACAGTGGCGCAGCCACCTTTAACCGCATGAGTTTGTCCCTTGTTGGACAACTTCTTGGCAGTGGTTGTCCGTGTGTTTTTGTCCCCATCTGTCATATCCAGTTAGAATCGGGAAACAATTCTACCTGGAGCCCAAGGATAGAACTTGATGGACTCACTAAAAGGCTCATCCACCGAGTAAGTAGGGTTCTTGAAAGCAAACTCCAAATCAACAAATGTTTGTTCTAAAATTTAGTAGTGTTTGCCAACATTCTTTTAGGTGGTCCATCGTTCGCGGTCCACCTCTACGGGCTTGGCAACCACGGTACCAAGCCTCTCCACATACTGTCGCAACCAGTTGTAACAACTTAATTCCAATTGTCGCAAACTTCACCATGCTTGAACGGGGACTGAAGTTTCGTTCCTTGAGTCAAGCTGTTACAATTGGGGGGGATTAATTCTTCCTTAAACATTGGAAAGTTCAAACTCTGCAATGCAATACGAAAGCCGGCAAGTTTCTTCTAAACATTGGGTGGCACAAAAGTAGCCTTCTCTCTTCTTCTTGGGGGGGGGGGGCTCATCTTTCTCCGGCCTTGGCACACGTAGTATGCGGCAAGCTTATGCCGGCCCAGAGGTGGACCTCGAAAGCAGCTTTACGAGAACTTAGTTTCCCTTTCCTTACTTGCTGCCTTCCCATTGGTAGGCTTGCATCTGCAAAATTTCGTTACTTTGGTGAAATCGCACACGACGCGCCATTTTGAAGGCCTCAATTTTGATCAGGAGCTTTTCCTTTGTGGACGTGCCGACAGAATGGTTAAACGCACCTTAACCTGAATGCACCGAGAATGTGCATTATTTACGCTATAAAGCGATTTGGATTTTTACCTACGTTTTGCCACTGTTGCAAGTCACCAGTGCTGTTTCTGTGCACCGTCGGGTTAATACTGGTTTAGGGTTGGCTTGAAGGTGAAATCGGCAACCTTACTAAGGCAGAAATGGAAGGCAGTGGGCGCTTGTTGTAGTCGTGTGCTTTGCACTTAGTTAGCACTTGGGTGGAGGAGGCACAAGGAGTGTTTAGCGGTGGAATGTGACTCGGATTGAGCTGACACTGGCAGCATCAACGGTAGATTTGAGTGAAATGTGAAAGTGACAACCGCAACAAGGAGGAGTTTCAAGCAAAAGACCATTTAACGTAGTTTGTTTAAGGTCATATGCTATGTGCACACTTGTTTTGTGAGTGAAAAAGGCACGACAAGTGTTGACTTACGTGTGGATTGTAAGTCGGATTCAGACAGCAGTAGGGGCATCTATGGTGCTATAGTAGTGGCAGTGGCATCTATACTAGTGGCATCTACAATAGACTTAGAACAGCAAAGCTGAAACTTACAATGATTGTCAAAGTTCAATCTTGCTGAACTTGAATTGAAACTAAGTCTACAGTTGATTGAGCTGTTGGGGTGACATTCTATTTTGTCATTTGCAATGCATCCCGGGGACAGATGAGGACAAGTTGGTGCAATTTAACAAGCCGATGGTTGAATCGTCAGTACTCGGCTTGAATTGGACGTTCGCGGCTTGACATCCATCATCGCCCGGTCGAATCTGACCAATCTGCTCAGCCAATGTGCTGAATCTGCTTAAGGGCTGAATCTGCTTAACCATCTCCGTAAATGCAAATGAAAAGTAAATAATCATGCTCCGGACCGCAGGCAGACGGTAAACGTAAATTTAAAAAATAATACTGCAGCCAAAATCCGGGACAGTGACTGTAAATCACTTTGTAACCCAAGTACATATGATGATTTAAAGAAAAAAGTAAGTAAAGCACTTTGGGGAACCATGGACACACTGTTTTAACTCAAAATTTACAGCGAAAAATACCTGCGGATTTAAAGAAAAAAAGTAATAATTAAGTAAAAAAAAGGCGAAAAATACCTCAGGCGTGGCATGCCCTACAGTCACCTGCTCCCAGGTAGCTCAGCGATCCGAGAGACCTGCCCAGAATCCTAGGGATGCCACTTGGGCTACGGGCTGCTGCTCAGCCGATGCGTTTTCTCGGTCGACCCCCCCTTACTAGAGCCTCCCGAAAGCGTCTGTCGTCTGGCAGGGGCACCCGCAAGTACAGGATCGCTGGCGACAGAAACAGCATTTTCGCATATCTGGGGCTCCGCAACGGTCAAATCTATGGTATGGTGGTCGGCAGATCGGTTGCAGTCGGTTGCAGTGATTGCCGCGCCAATTTCCGCTGTTCTGTCGCCGCTACGGAATTCGGCTTATATTATGCCGCTTAATGAAGTTTTAATGGCAACAAACGACCATCACTTAGTTTATTTTGCTGAATTAACGATTCTTATGGGGCTCCGGATTATTGTTACTCAATTTGCTTTAATTTTACAGTATTTTCAATTCATGATCTACTTACTTATGAATGGGGAGGAGGAGGATATATCAGGGTATGTGGGCCCGGATGTACCACACCTATCACGAAGGTGCTCACAAATAGTGGAAGTGACCCAAGGATTGTGCTAGAATAAACTTAAAAACAACCCATGTCGCTCCGAATCATGTCAAATGTGGTGGATGTAATTAAAGGGGGCAAGGCAAATTTTGGGGAGACCGAGCTAAATACATCCTTGCATGTATACATGTAACAATACATATATCTTCCTCTGTGACAAGTGGATTACAGTGCAATGTGTTTGTTATGGGCGTGAGCTGTTGTTGCTTTCCCTTTGCCCGCCGAAGAGACATCAAATTTGGAATTGCAAGTATCTTGGAACATGTTTGGAATGCATGTTCTACCCATATACGTGTACCAATATCGAGTTACTGCACAAATACCATTTAGGGCTGCCAAACATGTGTGCCTCCTTTTCCTTTTCAGACTGCTGTTTGCCTCTGCCCCTCCGGAGGGCGGCATACCATATGTGAGCTATAAAAGCCACATTTGATGGCTTCCCGGTCAGCGGCTATGGGAAACAGAGAGGTAGAGAACGGCTGGCAGACCCTGAACTCAGTGTGAGGCATTTCTCTGAGTCAATGTTAAGCAAGCTTCTCCATGAGAATGTCAATAAGAGGGAGAAACTTGAAAAACTTGCCAAGGATCAAATCCTTTCACATCAATTGCAAATGCATGGTTTGGTGCCCAATGCGCAAGGAAAGGTGACAAAGGAAGTTCCAACCAAGGCTATTAAGCAGTAAAATGCCTCCGGTGGCAAATTGAAGGTGACTGGACAAAAGGAAGAGCTTAGAGAGCACTTGGAGGGTGTACTGCACATTGGTCAGTGATAAGTGTTTATTGTGCCTTTTATGTGCCCTTTTTGTGCCTTGTTGTGCTATGTGCCTTTCGGAGTCCTTGGAAGGAGGTTGCCCACCAGGTGGGGAAAAACTCTACTGGGTGGGTGGGAACACGTGACAACTCTGCTGGGCAACCTCACCCTTGATGCAGTTCTGAGGTAGTTTTGATGCACTGCTGATGCAATTCTGATGCACTGCTGACTGCACTGCTGACACAACACAACACAACACAACACAACACAACACAACACAACACAACAGTTGCAGGTGTGTTGCAGCTTTGATGTGGTTCTTATGCAGTTCCGATGCACTCTTGATGCACTGCTGATGCACTGCTGATGCACTGCTGATGCAGTTCTGATGCAGCTCTGATGCGGTTCTGATGCACTGCTGACTGCACTGGTGCCACAACACAACACCACATAACACAGCAAAACACAACACAACACAACATAATACAACACAACACAACAGTTGCAGGTGTGATGCAGCTCTGATGCAGTTCTTATGCAGTTCTGATGCACTCTTGATGCAGTTCTGATGCAGTTCTGATGCACTCTTGATGCAGTTCTGATGCAGTGGTGATGCAGCTCTGATGCACTCTTGATGCAGTTCTGATGCAGTTCTGTTGCACTGCTGACTGCACTGGTGCCACAACACAACACAACACAACATAGCACAACATAACATAGCAGTTGCACGTGTGATGCAGCTCTGATGCAGATCTTATGCAGTTCTGATGCACCGCTGACGCAGCTCTGATGCACCGCTGACGCAGTTCTGATGCACGTGTTTTCTGCTGGTGACCAGAACTCTAACTTTTCAGGATGCAATTCTACGGAAAACACTTACGAAGAGCGTTCATGGTCGCTTTCATTTTTGCTTGCATATTCACACAACATTACCGGCCATTGTGGGATCATCACAGCTTGGGACAGCTTAGAACCTTGATCCTGAGACGTTATCTCGGGTACCACATGGTTTGTAGGCTACGCTGTCCTTGCAGCTTGCCACAACATTCGGAGATTTTCAGGTGGTAAAACGGGCGCCCTGCCCACATCAGGGGCCCTTATAACCAGCACCCCAGCCAAAACAGGTTGGGACACGCGCCGTGCCCACACCAGGGGTTGTCTTTTTCAGCCTACAGTTAGTATGCCACCAGCTCACCGGCTCATCGTGTCACCCCACCGACAAGAAGCCGGACATCTTGTGTTGTGCTCACTCAACGTCTCTGGCATGTGTTGGTTGTATGTGCCCCTGATGTGTAGTGATGAGTTGGGATGTTACCCCCCCCCCCCCCCCGGGTTGCCCTACGGGGTGCATTGCAAGGGAAAGAAGGTGGCGCTTGACACATTGCAAGAGTTGTGAACATTTTAAAACCGAGTACTAGACTGAGTACGATGCAGGCCCTCTTATATTACCCAGCCATGTTAGGAACGCTTTGGCTCGCATACCTTGCTACACGAGGCTATTTTTTCTATGTATTTCGTGGTTGAAATGCTCTCCATAGCCATTGTTGTCACCTCCCAGCCAATTCCAAATGAATGATTTAGGGGACACTCAAATTCCTTGGAGCCATTTTGGGGTGGTTATCGATGACTTTCTTTGGTTGTGGTTGTTGTTGTTGCTGCTGCTGCTGTTGCTGCTGCTGATGCTGCCGTTGTTCCGTTAAACATTTGAGCACTCAACCATGCAATGTTGCCTCGGTGCATGCACTGATTGCACCGTGAAGCCGACGCACCAGTGAGGCCTGGCTATGCCAACGCCAGGCACCGCAATCGAAGCCTTTTGGTGTCCATGGCGGAGCCCAGTGATGCAGCTCTCACTGACGACCCTGTGGCCGCACTCAACGTCAAAGAATGCATCGCACGTGACCACTTTGGCGGCTTTGGCGTCCGGCTTATAGTCAAGCTCAGCGGGGACGGCGATACGAGGGTGCTTGACGATGTGACCGTCATGCGCACCGCTACGACCTTTCTCAACGTGTCAAAATGGAATCTGGCGTGCGAGGCCGGCACGCCCTACACAGCCACAGTACGCCAGCACATTGATCAAATTGCTTCGCAGCCGCACATGACGGTGTCGCTGGCGTCCATAGGTGTGTGTTGTGCATGTGGCCGTTGTTCGGAGTTTGCATCGATGTGGAAGTCTTGGGATTAGAGCGATACACGGCGTCCGTCACAACATTGGGCGGAGTGGGTTAAAGGTGCAACAACAGTCGCCTTTGAGGGGGTGGGAGGTGAACCATTATGGCAGAACAAGCGAAGCCCAGGGGGTTGTGAAGAGCGCCCTTGGGGTTGCCACCATAAGAATGTTGTCTTTTTTGGCATAGATTTGCCGATGATTGCTCTTCACACAAAGTTTCACGGCAGCACACGGTTTGTTTGGCCTGGCATGCAGCCGAATCTAACGTGATCCATGTAATTGTGCTTTTTCGGCGAAAAGATCAGAACAGCCATTCCAGTAGTTTCGTGTCTCTGCGTATGCTAGGGACAGCGGTGAAGGGGCCGCAAGAGGGTGAGGCAAGGGTGTGTATCAGGCGGATATGAAGGTCATTACAAATTTGCAGGTGTGTTAACCCCCCACTTATAACCCCCCCGATGGTAGTAGCATTGCGGATTGGTTGAGGGTGCGGGGGGGGGGGTTATAAGTGGGGGGGGGGTTATAAGTCCCTTGGTGGCATGGATCCAGACACCTTTGCACCTTCAGACGTCATTCATCTTGTTGTAATGGAAATTGATTTGGACATATCTGTGGGAGACCCTGGTGGTGCTGCAGCTCCTAATGATGATGAGGTGGGGGGAATTTTCAGATGAGGAGCTCTTTGACTTGCTTGAGGGGGATGATGACGAGGAACCAATTGTCATTGCTTGACACCGCTGGAATTTCTTGTTCTATGCTTGTGTGCTGAAAAGGGGGGGTTATAAGTCCCTGGGTGGGACGGATCTCCCGGGGGGTGGGTTATAAGTGGGGGTCGGTTTATAAGTGGGGGGGGGCTTATAAGTGGGGGGGGGAGGTTTACTTGCAGGCTATTGAACAATCCCAATGAGTGCCCAAAGAGCGCCGAGATGTGTAGGGGGCACAGTTGTGATGGCAACGCACATGACCTCCCCTGTTTGCTGCCTGATAGCCGAATGCTAGGAGATTTTTTCCGAGCATCAAAGTTTTATCAAGCACCTGCAAAGGGTCTACCAAAGATGAGCAGGCAAGGCTCATTCTCGTGGCGATGCAAATGAATGGCTTGTTGTGCCGGCGGCACTAGGCTGTCCAACTTAGTATCTGCTACCAAAACAATATCCACCAGTTTGACGATGCTAAGTGCTCATGGTGTTGCCATGTCAACTGGCTTACCGACTTCCCAACCGTAGTCCCTTGATGTTGGTTGCATAGTGCACAATTTTGCATTGCTGAAATAGTTCTTGTTCATTGCATTCCGAACATTGCTTGCATTGCAGTGCGGATGGCGACTGGCGATGGGTTGGATCCCGGATGCGAGTTTCTTTGTGCACTGGCCAGACATACCCTGTGCAGCCCACTCCTACTCCCCCATCTCTCATAGGTGGCCTGGGGGCCCTGCAAGAGGCACTTGCCGGCGTATTGGCCGGCACGCAGCCATGCCACGTTGTGTTCGAGGACCCCATGGGCAACGCCACGTACCGCACGGACTCTGACACCGACGCGCCTCCCCTGCCCCCGGGCGTCGAGGTTCGCTGGTTCCCGCGTTCCTTCTGGCAGGACGTGGCGCTGCTGCAGCAGGGCAAGGCGTGTTGCGCCGCCTGCGCGCTGGAGCGACCACTGCAACTGCGTGCGCCGCGTTCGCCCGTCGCGCCCCCACTGGTGTCAGGGGAGCGGCGCTGGACGTGCATGGAGTGTGAGGCGCTGCATCTGTGTGCTGCGCACCGTGGCCAGGCTGTGCCCGCGTTGGGTCACTCAGAAGGGCATGTCCTCGTGCCCTTGCCCTTGTTACCGTCCTCCTGCAGATCTTCACCGCTGGAGCACCGGAGTTTGCGGGCAGCAACGCGCGCGGCTTTGACCATGTACGCCGATCGGCCTTTCATTGGTGCGCTCTGTAATGGCGGGACCGTGAAGTGGACAACGTTCGAGGAGGTGTGGCAGCGCGCACGGCGCTTCGGTCGTGGGCTCAAGCGGCTCACCATGACCGGGGCCAGCCGTGGAAATGGAGGCGCAGCTGGAGCACGGCCGCTGGTTGCGTTGCATCTGGAGCATGTGGAGTTCGTTGTCGCGGATGTTGCATGTGTCCTGTGCCGGTGTGTGCCGGTCGCATTGCCGCCGGCGGATGTGCGGCAGCCGCCCGTGCCGCCCGCAACACTCGCCCCAGCGGCAACGATTCTTGGTGGCTCCGGCCCCGGCGATGTCAGCAGCATCAGCACCAACAGCAGGCGTAATCCGGGGTGCTGGAGTTTTGCTGAAGTGGAGGCACTTGGCGCAGAGAAGGAAAATGAAGAGGAGGAGGAGGAGGAGGCAGACGTCGATGATGACGACACAGAGCTTTTCAGCCTCATCATGACCTCTGGCTCGACCGGACCACCGAAGCTTGCGCGCCTCGGAGCTGCAGCGTGGCGCAGGCACCTGTACAGCAACGCCAAGGCGGTGAACTTCCCTGCCATCCACCTCTCGCTCCTCTATGCGCCGCTGTTCTCCTACGCCGGCCGCAGCGCACTCTGGAATGCACTCGCGCTGGGCGCGCAACGCGTGCTCTGTGGCATCAACGACCTGCTCGAACTCGCACCGCGGCTGCATCCATCCACGTTCACGGCACCGCCGGTGCTGTGGCATCGGCTGATGCGCGAGGAGGCAGAGGGAGGTCTCCCAACCACGCCGCAGCCTCCGCTTTGCAGATGATGTGCTTCAGACCCCCAATTCATGTTCACTGAAAATGGAAGGAAGCCAACTCCCAAGTGGAACGCAAGCAGTTCCAAACCCCCAAAATCAAAAGCACATCAAACGGTAGGACTTAAACCAGCCCCTTCTTCTGTGCACCCCCTGCATGGCGACAGACACAGGTTTCGCTGGGAACCAATCCTGGCGATATAATCACGTATCATGACACGTGGATGCAGTTCGACTCTGATCCCAGAGAGGGAAACACACCCACGGTGCGCACGCGGTACACACCTTTTTTACACGTTTTTCACGTGTGCAAACAACATTTTCTTTCCCCATGTCCTTTTGTCTGCACCTCACCACCATCTTGCCCCCCCCCCCCCACCCCACCCCCTGGTGAGCCCGCGTTTCATGAAACACAACGAGAAAAAGGCAGGTCAAGCATAGGCAATGGGCTACAGGTCAGGGTGCACTTGCCTGGGATGCCTCCTTTGGTGCTGTGTGCGCACGCCTTGGTGGTCGCTTTGGCCACCAAATGTCAATACGGCCTCAATGGCCGCACAGTACAAGCGCAAATACTAACTAGGTCCGAAATGCCATAATGGCAATGATACTAAAGCGGCAACAATCACCAGGCACAAGTCGCGGCATGGGCACGATGCGATCTGTTTGCACTTGCCCTGCAACCTATGGTTGGCTCTGCAGGTTCGGGGGGCGGGTATGGGTGGAGAGGGTGCGTGCCGACCCTCTGCAAACCCACCACTGCCCCAACGCTCACCTGCAGCTCAAGCCCATGCTTGTGCATCAGGGGCCCGGCTCGACGCCCGCACCGCGTTTGGGAGGCGGTGCTTGGCCCTCGCGTCAGGTTCAGCGCTGCTCGCACCCACGTGCCTTCAGTGGCTGAAGGGCTTTGGGCTGCCGGTCATTGATGCCTACGGGAGCACCGAGTGCGGCACCATCGCGGTGAATGGGGCTGCTTCTGCTGGAGTGCGGTGGCGCCTGGAGCCGCACCTGGACATCGAAGCGCCCGGCGGAGAAGTCTGTGTTGCGACGACGTCAATGTTTCTGGGCTACCATGGCGAGGGCGAGGCGGTGTGCACGGCGAACCTCACGGAGGACGGTCTATATCGCACTGGGGACGTGGGCGAGATTGCCCCGGACGGCAGCCTCGTGCTGCGTGGCCGCGTTAGCGTCGTTGGTAAGCTCAGCACCGGAAGGTCTGTGTGTGTGCCGGCGGCGCCGAAAGCAGGGCACGCAATACGAGGCTCCAGTGCCCTTTTACCACTTCAAACCCCCCAAACCCGGAACACATCAGTTCACATCGCTCGAGTGACTGTCAGTGTCGTACCTCTGCACATCTGAACGGGGCGTCTCTCTTTCACAGAAGGACTTCACACGCAGACGCTTCATGTACGGCGTGCAGTCGGATGTGTACCACAGCGGGGGTGGGGTGTTCCTGAGAAACCAGACATTACGAGGGGGTTTGCACCTCTCCCCCTTTTTGAAACTGCTCCGTGGGGGGGTTTTTAGGGCATTTTACGGCGCAAATACCCATTTTTTCTAACTAATGCCCGTGGGGACACAATTTTTAGATCTCTGATTCGGATTCTTCCCAAACCCTGAGGGCCATGAGGGAAGGACCAAATTTGCCTTGCCCTCACCTTGCTGTGCGACACCGTTCAGTTTTTCCCCAAACCCCCTGATTATACCCCGGCGCAGCGAAGCCCCCCCCCTCTTTAAAGTTTGGTCCATTGGGAGTTTTAATCAGGGGTTACCGAGCTGGGTTTACCCTGTCGAGGTTTTACACCACCTTTTAGAGGCCAAGGGTGAGCAACACGTTTTAGCAGCAACAGCAGCAAGCAGCAGCAAGCAGCAGCAGCAGGCGCTTAAAAAGTCCTTGAGACCACACCGCGGCTCAAAACCGGCATCCAAGTAGCTCAAAACGACCGGGGAGCCAAGGCGCATCACCACAAACAATTTTCGTTGCGTTTCGAGCCGTCTAGCCGGTTCTACGGCCGATTTAGTGTCCAAAAATGGGCGTTTTTGGGCTGTTTTGGGCTGTTTTCAGGACGATCGTCCTGAAAGTTCAGGACGATCGCCGCTACGCCAAGCAGGTGTTTCCGATGAGGGCCGTTGTTCTTTCATGGCGATTGGGGTATTAAAGGATGGCAAATGGGTGTTCAATAGGGCGTGTACCACGCCGTGGTGCCACGCGGTGGTCCATTTTGAGGTGAAAATGAGCCGTTTTCCAGCGGTGTTTCAGGACCATCGCCGTCACTAGGGAGGCACATCTCTAAAGCAAGCGGTCTTTCCTCAACGGTGATTTCCCATGCGTTACGCAAGACTAGGACCCAGCTCGGTCCTAATTCGAGTCTTGATTAATTACCGAGCTGGGTTTACCCTGTCGAGGTTTTACACCACCTTTTAGGGGCCAAGGCTGAGCCACACGTTTTAGCAGCAGCAAGCAGCAAGCAGCAGCAGCAGCAAGCAGCAGCAGCAGGCGCTTAAAAAGTCTTTGCGACCACACCGTGGCTCAAAACCGGCATCCAAGTAGCTCAAAACGACCGGGGAGCAAAGGCGCATCACCACAAACAAGTTCCGTTGCATTTCGAGCCGTCTAGCCCGTTCTACGGCCGGTTTAGTGTCCAAAAATGGCCGTTTTTGGGCTGTTTTCAGAACGATCGTCCTGAAAAATCAGGACGATCGTCGGTGTGTCAAGGGGGCGTTTGCAATGAGGGCCGTTGTTCTTCCATGGTGATTGGGCCATCAAAGGATGGCGAATGGGTGTTCAATATGGCATGTACCATGGCGTGGTGCCACACGGTGGTCCATTTTGAGGTGAAAATGAGCTGTTTTTGAGCCTTTTTTCAGGATGATCCTCCTTGCTGTGGAGGCATATCTCCAAAACAGGCAGTGTTTCCTCCACACCTCAACGCGTTACACAAGACTTGGACCCAGCTCGGTCCTAGTTCGAGTCTTGATCAGGGCTAATCCGAGAACCCCTGGTGTGTACGCCCTCCTGTGGGTCAGGGCAGGGGCCGGGCGGAGGCATGTCGTTTTGGTTCCGTTGGAATTGGGCTTTTAGGTTGGCGCATCGTCAGTTCCTCCGCCCCCCCCCCCCAGGGCCTGGCCTCGTGCAAAAGCCCCCCCCCCCCACAGGCCACCAAAGAGGCGATCGCAGGTTCTTTGACGACCCGATCCCGTGCGCCGAGCGGTGGCGGTGCTGAAGCCACAGCGTGTCTTTGATGGATTGGCAGTCGCCCTTTGGGGGGCGGTCGGTGTGCGCTGTGCTCATGGGGGCTGCCCCGTCGCATGGCGGCTGAAGGTTTCATCGGCTTTGACCTGAAGGCAGGACGTGCGGCGTGTTTCTATCGCTGTGCCCTCAGGTTTGTGAACTGTGAAGAGGTCGAGCTGGCGACTGTTGGTGAGGCGGGCGTCATCGCAACCTGCGCCGTGGTGCGCCCCACATCGTCCTTCGTCGTCCTCGTCGTCGTAGTCGGAGGTGACGAACTCACGGACAGCGCAGACGAGGACGCCGGTGAGATGGTCCATGCACTCCGCGCGCGCTGCGCCGCGGCAGCCGTGCCATGGCACGCATGGCCGGTCGCCGTCGTCGTCACACGCGAGCCTTTTCGAGTGGGCGACGAGTTGACGCCGACCCACAAATTGCGACGTCGCGGCATCGCAGAGAAGTACGGGGCGGCTTTGGATCGGGCGTTCGCCCGCTTTGAGGCGCGGCAGGCGGACGCCGTGGTCGGTGATGGCGGAGGCGACGGCCTGTGCTCTTTGATCATTGACCCTGCGGACTCATTGGAGGCGATGCGGCTACAGACGCGCATTAGGGCCGCGCTCGGCATCGAAGTGCCTCTGCAGAAACTCCTTGAGCCCGGGGGTGCGCGGGAGATCGTTCTGGGCGCGAGCCCCGACCCCTCCGCAGAAGTGCCGCAGCCCCAACCTCCGGCTCCATCAAACGCATCCATGCGCCACGACGACCTCGCGTGGCAATGGCGGCCGCCCGTGCTCTTGTCTCCCGTTGAAAATGCCGGCCTTTCCGCTGCAGCACCCCCCGACGTGCTCCTGACCGGCGCCACGGGCTTCGTGGGTGCGTTCCTGGCCGCGGCGCTCCTCCGGCGGCGGCTGCGCGTGCGCTGCGTCGTACGCGCAACCGACGAAGCCGTGGCGCGCGCGCGTCTGCTCGCTGCGGGCTGCGCCCTCGGGCTAGGCCTGGACGGCGCCGAGGCCGTGCCGGGGGATGTCACGCGCCGCGGCTTCGGCCTCGCGACCACCGCCACATGGCCGCCGCCGCGCTGCATCGTGCACGCGGCGGCAGTCGTGCACTGGCTGCGCCCGTACGCCGACCTCCGCGCCGCAAACGTCGCGGGCGCTGCGCACGTGCTGGAGCTCGCGGCCGCGTGTAGTGCCCCGCTTTTGCATGTCTCCACTACGGCGGCGAAGGTCGACGACGCCTTCGAGCGCGCGTCGGGCTACGGCGCCACCAAACGTGTCGCGGAGCGCCTGTGCGATAGGGCAGTGCGGGAGCGGGTCGTGACCCGCGCGATGCGGGTTTGCCGTTTGGGGTACATCTCCGGGGCGCGCCGCGGCGGCCAGGGCAATGTCAGCGACATGCTGCACCGGTTTGTGCCTGCGCTCGTCCGCGCTGGCGCGGTCTTCCACGTGGACGCGACGCACACGCTGTACCTGCTGCCCGTCGACGATGCTGCTGAGCTCCTGGCGAGCCTTGTGTCGCAGATGCTGCGCACGCCGCAGACCGACGAGGGGCCCGACTTCGCGCTGTTGGAGGCGTCGCAGGACCGTCCGCTGCCGCTGTCGGAGTTGTTTGCCGCGCTGGACGGCTTCGGGTACCGCCTGCGCAGTCTGCCCTACGACGAGTGGCGCGACCGTGCGTTGTCAGAACTTCGCATTCTGGCGGCGTTCTTCCCTCCCGGGGGGCCCCTTCTGTTTGGCGGTGGGGGCGGGGTGCCCTCGATGCCGGCGCCTGCTCCCGTCACGACCTCCGTCCTGCATCGCTACTTCGCTTTCATGGTGGACCGCGGGCTGATGCCCGGGCCCGCGGACTATACGTATGACGAGAGTACACCCGAGCCTCCGTCGGCACGGGAATAGTTCTTCACCGTCGCTCTGATTGGGAGGAAGGACGCGGAGGGGCCGGCGCCGATTTCAAGGCGCCATGTCCACGTTTTGCAGTCCTCTGAGGACAGACTGAGACCAGTTGGAGGGTTGCTGCCATCGTTTGGGGGCTGTTGAGGCCGATCCGCAGGGTCCGATGCTGACTGACGACGGTCTGGTGGGCAGTGGCGTAATGGAAGCCGTTGATCTTGTTGTTTGTGGTTGATGACAGCCCTGCTTGCAGGCACAGTCTGTCGACGTAGACAAGGGCCACTGAGGTGCTGTCGCAGTTAATAGGTACCCCGTTTTGCATCCTGCCCATTCGTGGGTCTGCGGCCCTCTCGTATTGAAGTTGCATGCAGCAGTGCGTAAGCGGTCCATCCGATGGGGCTCAAAGAAGCGAGGGTCAGGCAAGTCACCGGCTGCCCCAAGTGTGTTGGAAGGGGGAAGGCACCATTACGCCGCAGAGTGCTATGTTTTCATTAGGGATGCAGATTCGTCTGGAATTCTATTTTGAATTTGAGCGAATTCGTACCGAATTCGAACCCGTGCGAATTTAAGCAAATTCGATTTCAATAGAGTCATAATGAGAGTTTGTAAACAATTTCTCCGAATTTGTGCAAATTCGTAGTGAATCCGAATTCGTGCGAATTCGTGCGAATTCGAACCCCCAACCTAGTGTTCATGATGCACGTTAATTCTAGCTACTGCTGTTCACCACCCGCTCCACCACCACCGGACGTGTGGCGTCTGTCAGTCCTCGGGGTTGCAAAACCGACAACCCAAAAGATTTGGCGTGCGACAAACGCCAAGTGTTTTGTCAATCAGGCCTCAAGCAGTTTGTTTGACACATTTTCTGGGCGGTAAGATTGATGCTGAAGGCGTCAGTGAGTTTGCTGTGTGTGTGTTGTAGGCCGTGTAATTTTTTTTTGTTGTCATTGTGTGTATGGAAAAAAATTGCCACGTTGTGTAATATGTTTTTGCTGTCAGCGTGTGTAATGTTTTGGGGTACTCCACACGACGGCAAAAAAACGTTTACACGATGTGACAACAAAAGAAAATACGCAACATGGTGTTTTTTTCCCGTCACATGATGACAGCAAAAAAACTTACACGCACTGACAGCAAAAAAGTTACGCGCACTGACAGCAAAAAAAAATTACATACACTGACAGTAAAAATCAATTTACAAGGCCTACCACCACTTCTTATTTTGTTGATTGTTGGGGTTGTGGACTCCCACACTTCAGTGTGGCCCCTCGTATTGGGGTGATGGACTCCCACGCTTCGTTGTGGCCCCTTGAGTTGGGGTAATGGACTCCCGCGCTTCGTTGTGGCCCCTCGAGTTGGGGTGATTGACTCCCACGCTTCGGTGTGGCTCCTTGAGTTGGGGTGATGGACTCCCATGCTTCGGTGTGGCGCCTTGAGTTGGGGTGATGGACTCCTTTGCTTCGGTGTGGCCCCTTGAGTTGGGGTTATGGACTCCCCCGCTTCGTTGTGGCCCGTCGAGTTGGGGTGATGGACTACCATGCTTCGTTTTGGCCCCTCGAGTTGGGGTGATTGACTCCCACGCTTCACTGTGGCTCCTTGAGTTGGGGTGATGGACTCCCTTGCTGCGGCATGGCCCCTAGAGCTGGGGTGATGGACACCCATTCTTCAGTGTGGCCCCTTGAATTGGGGTGATTCACTCCCACGCTTTGTTGTGGCCCCTCGAGTTGGGGTGATGGATTCCCACACTTCGGTGTGGCCCCTTGAGTTGGGGTGATGGACTCCCACGCTTCAGTGTGGCCCCTCGAGTTGGGGACTGCCACACTTTGGTGTGGCCCCTCGAGTTAGGGTGATGGACTCCCATGCTTCGGTGTGGCCCCTTGTGTTGGGGTTATGGACTCCCAAGCTAAGGTGTGGACAACACTGCACAACTGAGTTGTTGAAACAATTGCACCACTTGTGCTACACCAGCCACACACCCTCAATGGCAACATGGGAGGACCTGCACCACGCGCACCTTTTTGAGATGTGCGGTCAACAGCAAGCATATCTACATCACTCTGTGCAATCTCTTGCTTCTACTCATCCTCTGCATGACTTAGATCTCCATTGCTAACCTGGACTCGTTGTTGCTAGACAATGTTGTGCGTGCACAAAAGGGGGTCAACCTCATGTCATTCTGTCGTGGCTCCTTCACGTTTGCCAAAGGCTTGCACAATAGCATCCAAGATATACCGACCTGCTCAACAGACAATCAATGCCATTGCAAGCTGTTGATTTGTTTTCTCTCGACCCCTCCAAATGAACAGATTCCATAGGAATATTTTCTCTGTCTATTCTATTCTCTGCATTGTTCCTATTGTTCTGCTGTTGCGGACTCCACGTTCGCACTGGCTCCGATTCTTGGTGTCCCTGTATCGTTTCATAAAACGGGATCATGAGAATTATTCGTATGGACTCTCGGCGTTGAAATGTCTTCACATCTTTAGGGTGGTGAGCTGTTGTGATGAGCAGGCACATGCTAAGCAACACAACACTCAGACTGAAGACTATGACTGAGCCAATGGTGGGGACAGTACGTGCTTTGTACACATTTGGTTCCGCACCAACACACGCGTACTTGAATCTGAATCCCGGAAGGAGCGTCGGGGGATGGGGGGGGGTTTGTGCGTGGGGCGGCTCCATGCAAATGTTCAACACACGTTCGGAGTCCGCGAATCATGACCAATTCTCCACAATGTCATGCCCATTGGTGAGGAACCGAAATGCCTTCAAAAAATCAGCCTCACCTTCCGTATGGCGGTTCGGTTCCTGAGCCATAGGGTGACGTCCCCTAATTTCTCCCTATCAGCTTCAATACACCTTCCAGTGCAAACCGCCATCAGCACAAGTTCCAGTGCAAATTGCCATCAGCACAACTACGTAGAAAATGCACAGCGGGAAAGAATGTAAGCCTTACATGCAGCATGGCATGGCTCGACATGGCATGGCACCGCCTCGCATCACATGTGGTATCTTATCGTATCGTATCGTATCGTATTGTGTTGTACTGTACTGTATTGTATCGTATCGTGCGGATCTTATAGTACCTTTGAGGGCAGCAGCCCAACTGAATGAAGTGGACATGGAGTTTTGTGTCGTCTTAGCATGGATTCGGCATCAACTCTGCATGCCTTTGCACAACAAGTGGTGTGCCTGTGTGGAAATTATCCCGTTGTCAAACCCTGTTGGAAATCTGATCGAGCACTACGAACAGGCCGAGCTGATCTGAATACAGACACGCCCAAAATGGGTTCTGGCCGCGGCCCTGAGCAACCAGAGGTTTCTGCAGAACGCCAGGGAGGGGGGCATGTGCGCTGCACGCGCTCCTTTTTGACACATGCCTTGGGCTCCAGCCCCTAGTCCGTGATATCCCTGAGTTTGGGGGTAGCGTCTGCACAGGTTGGTGGAAGTACACAGTTTGCCTGGCACGCACCGTACACACGCCCATGGAACATTCGGCGTCATCTGCATATTGAACATATTGCATGTGCAGCAAGTGGGCATTGTGACAAGCAGAATAACCATACCAAAGTTAGACCCCGGGCAACACTAATCGCGCCAGTGCATCTATGGTCCACTTTTGAAACAGCTACTATCTCTCAATTGGCACAAGCCAAGAGCCTAGCCGTGCTCTGATGTGCATGGTAGATGAACGCAGTTAAGCACCCCATTACTGACGGGAGCGCATAAAGAGAGGACCGATCGAATTGGGTGCTTCTTTCCCAGCCTAGCCAATCTGATGCAAGAGTCAGATTTTCTGGGTCAGTTGAACACGAGAGCACAACGTAGGTCCAAAGTATGGGTTGGCTCATTCTTGTTCAGCATTGCACGCCATCCAGATGTACGATCTGAAGAGAAAACTATCATTTGGCCTTGTGCTCTCTATCGAGTGTGAGTGCGAGTGAGCACGACTTCCGCCATGCAAAAAGGCAAGGTCGGTGTCATGGTGGTGTTCTTCAAGATGAGCGATTCTGCACCATTTTCTCAAGAGTTTCATGTTCTTGTAACAGAGAATTAGGCTGCATACGTGTGCTGCAGTTCCACCTCGCTGTGCACGCTACCCTACAGAACATGTTACTGTGCTTATCTGTGGGTTGCACATGTTTGAGGCTAGAGCCTTTGGCGGGGCGGTCAAACAGGGGGCAGCTCGTTTCCCAGTCAGATCTATGTTGTGCAAAGAGCAGACCCTCCACAAGCTGTGAGGGGCCCTGCGCAACCATTATGGCGGTCGAAGGGCATGCGTTATGGGTTTGTCCAGGGCACCAGATTCTCACCACTGCCCCGCTGAGGGAAGTGGTGCATCTTTAGGACACGGGTTTGGTGAGTGCGAGGCAAATTTATGGTGCTTATCCCAAATCATGGCTGTGGACATGGGAGCACATGACAGGGTAAGGCTCCTCTTGGGGCTGCGGGGACAGCATACCGTGGGCCGTCGCTTGTTCCTATTTTCCTCACATTCGTCCAAACAATTTGTTGTCATGCTGCATAAATTTCTTGTTTCATGCTTGGATTTGCATGTGCTTGCATTTCCCACTTAATCCCAGTTATGTTGGTGGTGGTGGTGGTGGTGGTGGTGGTGGTGGTGGTGGTGGTGGTGGTGGTGGTGTTGTTGTTGTTGTTGTTGTTGTTGTTGTTGTTGTTGTTGTTGTTGTTGTTGTTGTTGTTTTCGTTGTTGTTGTTGTTGTTGCTGCTGCTGCTGCTGCTGCTGCTGGTGGTCGTGCTATTGTTGTTGTTGTTGTTGTCGTCGTTGCTGCTGCTGCTGCTGCTGCTGCTGCTCTTGTTGTTGTTGTTGTTGTTGTTGTTGTTGCTGGTGCTGCTGCTGTTGTTGTTGCCGGTGCCGGTGCTGTTGTTGTTGCTGCTGCTGCTGCTGCTGTTGTTGTGGTTTGCCATCGGTTGACTGCAACTGCCATCGGTCCACTGCCGATCAATCCACTTGCTCGATGGTGATTTGCTGCTTTGTGGGGGCTGCATGCCAATGCAAGGAAAGTGGAGTGGTTCACTGTATGCTCTGCATTGTGTGTTGGCATCCTCTTGGTCACCCACTATCTTTGAAGTAGCGCCACCTATCACTACCACTACGCTGCCCCCAGTACTACCGGTGGGAAAAAAAGAGCTCCCGGGTCTGGTAGTTCTCGAAAGGGACGGGGATGCTAGGCGTGGTCAAGCACAGGCACTTGCGGGAAAGCCCACGGCAGTGTTGGCGATGGTTTCCGCCCGTGCTCGGGAGCTGGTCATCACCGTGACCAGCTATTGCCGCGACCGCCACTGGGGCCTTGATGTCTTGACATGGAGAAACAGAAATGGTGGGGTCAAGACAACAGCGGCTTGACGGACCTTCAGGAGGAGATGGAGATGGAGAAGCCGACAGTGAAGGATGAAAGGGTGACTGTCCAGGGCCCTGCAAAAAAACCACACAAGGACAATGTGTCACACGGGGGGGCGGGGTGGGGTTGCTGGTGTCGGTTGTGTGGCAGAATGGAGCAGTAGTGTTGTGCTGGGGCACGGGCGATTGTACTGTTGGCCTCTTCCCCACAGATCACATGAAGATCTCTGTGCTGGAAATTCCGTACTTGAAGCCCTTGACGGACAGTGAGCGCTCGATGGAGCAGCTTGTCGCGAGGATGGCGGCACGGCAATCTGCGCCGGTCACCAATCTTCCCCTTCTGGCCGGGGCAGACAGAACGGGCAAAGTTGACCTTGAACCCCATGAACCCCATGAATCCCATGAATCCCATGAACTCATAAACTGGATTCTTCGGGTCCAGCACTCACTTATGCCCATTCTGTCTGCCCTGGCCAAAAAAGGAGTGCCTGCAGACACTTTGGCAGCGCTCCTGCCATATACAAGACATGATCGCTTCATTCAACAATTGTAAGCCACCCGCTCATGTACTGGCACATCAATGCGCCAGAGGGCCTTCGATTTCGGGCTGTTCAAGAAGTATCTCTTGAGCATTGTGACGGCACAACTTCAGCAGGAGGGGGAGATACTCTTTGAGGGGCTCATAGATGTGCCTGGGCCCATGTGTGAGCCCCTGCGGTCGGTTCCCTTGGTACTGTACGTACGGCCCAGCACTTTCCACGAGGTGAGCTTGGAACACCTTGTGAAGTCCATCGCAGAACACTTTTCAAAGACCGCGGACTTTGACCCTGAAACTGCGGTGCCTGCGGATCTACTGGACAAATTCCAAGCAACCCGCTGCATCGCAGACGTGTTTCAGTGGGTGTTCTGCTCAACGGACCCTTTCACCAAAGAGGAGGATGCGCAGGGCTGCTGATGCATTGCAACCCCGGGGGAGGGGGCCCTCCAAGCCTGTCCGAATAAGGGGGTGGGGGGTGTAACAAATAGGCTCGAAGGGCCAAGCTGTCAATTTTTCGACAATGATGTGTTCCCGAAATGTTAGGATGAGGGCAAAGGCATGGAACACACACGGGCTGGGTGTGGAAAGGGGCGGAGTACTATTGAGGGTAACTCACTGCTTGGGATCTGAATCTTGCCAATCTTTTTTGAAAGTGGCCCACTTGGGGTTACAGTTGATAATTCCAAACATTTCGAAATTCTCTGTTCTTTTCCAAATATGAGAAGCGTGGGTGTTCGGGTGATGGTCTGTAGCCTTTTTTTTTTGTTGTGAGCGGATTTTCTTGATGTTGTGGCCTCTTTGCATTCAGCCATATCGGCTCTTGATGAGTCCCCATCTTACCAAGCCCAACAAGAGATTGAAAAAGGAGGGAACATGGTGGTTTTTTCTAGCGTGCACCGGCAGCGCTCAAACTTGGAACAACACATGGCCGCACTTGGAGCGAATGCCATATGTCTGTAGGAGCAACAAGCATCCTAGTAACCCGGAGGAAATAATTGCAACCAGTGAAAGGTCCATAGGAAACAGCAACCACTAGTGAGCATCCATGTGTGTCAGGTATTTTGTGCCAAAAAAATCAATTCTATTTGAAAAACTGGCACCAAATTTTCTTTGCACCAAATTTTGTCATTCCAAATTTGGCACATACCAGACCCCATTAGGAAGCCTCCAAGAAATATTTTGGTTAGGGTGCATCGGAAAGAGGTAGCCCCCCCCCCCACCACCACCAAAAAAAAAAAAACTGGGGGCAGGTGGTTTGAATCAGTGGGTGTAGTGGCGGCTAGGGGGCACTGCGTGTTTGAGATTTGATCTGTCAAATGTGTGTGGAATGTGGAATGGCAGAGTGTGGGGTTATGTTGGTGGGGGAGGCTCGAGAGTCTAATAAGGGGTTGGGGTGTTGGGAAACAAGCTTGGATGGCCCTCTTCCCTGGAGGCAGGTGCTGAAGACAGGCAGCATCGCGCTCAGAGGACTTTCCCATGAGCTGCACATTGGACAGGTCCATGCTGTTGCTATCGCTAATTCTTTCTGTAATTGTTGCTGATGCTGGTGCTGTTCATGTTGGTGTGACGGGTGTTGTTCATGTTGGTCTGATTGTGGCCATGGCCATGGCTATGGCTATTGCTGTTACTCCAAGATCCTAGAACAAGAGCCTTTGTGACATCAATGTCAAATATTGCTACATATGCATACCAAGACCCGCATGTGTGGTTCATTTTGTGGCCTGCTTGTGGCCCTGGTAGCAACAAGCGTCCAAAAGCCTCCCGCAACCATTAGGGGTCAGGGTGCATCGAAAAGGGGCAGCCCCCTCGCACGACTGCGGGCTAGGTGGTTCGAACTGGTGGATGCAGCGCCCTTCCCTAAGGGGGGTGGCACTGTGCTTTTGAGGTATGATTGTTGGAATTTATGTATGAGGTCGTTTGGTGAGCCCAGGCCCGAGAGCCCCATAAGAGGGGGGGGAGTGTGGGAAATAGGCTTGAAGGGCCCCCCCACCCGGAGTTGCAATGGATCCTGGGCCCAGATCCGCGCATTCGCAGAGCAGCAGTAGAGGCCGATGCAGTGGAGAGACTTGAATCAGGCGATGCCCCATCGCAGAGCAATGGCGCTGCACTGGAGGTGGCATGAATTGAAAAACACGCCATCCACCTCTTGTGCCGCTGCGCCCCAAGAACGACAACACCTCCTGCATGGCTTCTTCTACAAGTACCAAGTGCCCATCAATCATCCGTATTGGACAGAGTGCCTCGGATACGACAGTGCCTTAACCGCGGCGGTGTGGCTTGAAGCCGCTGCTTCATCCCCGCCCTTTCCACCGGCGGCAGCAGCAGGCATTCCGCCTCAAGCCCCAAGCCCCAAGCCCCAAGCCTCTGCCGCAGCGGAGGATGCGCCCGCTGGCGGAAGCTGCCCCGCCGCAAGCGCATCGGGGTCGACTTTTGAGCGCGACTCCGCAGCCGCAGCGCCATCTGACTCGGAGCCGGACATTGGAATACAAGGTGTCAAGGGCTAGGGTCGCGGTGGTCTAGCAAGGTAGTAGCAAATGTGTCTCACCACAGTTTCGGCACAGTCTCAACACAGGCACAGTTGCGTGGTTGGCATATTGTGTGGCATTCTTTTGGGCTCGATTTTCCTGTCTCGGTCCCAGCAAAGTGCGCAAATTGAGTCATTGCCCGGAAAGACCTGATTTGCCTGACCCTGTCATCGTGGCAGCGCCCTAGAAAGCGCCACCAACCAAAAAGGCAAAGGGGGAAATGGTATGGTTTTATCTCTGTTGGTTGGTGCTTATCCTTCACCACATCTTAACCGCATTCAACAACTCTCTACAAACCTCTGGGTCCTCAACAACATGTAGCAATGTCTAGCAACAAAACCGACGCGACGTCTAGCAACCACGTGCTCCCCCCCTCCCCCTTCCCCCTTTGCGTGCCTTGTGTCGTGCCTCGCTGCTCCGCATTTCTTTGCTCGTGTGCAACTTGCTTCAATCAGCCCCCCCTTTGCCTTAATTAGCCCGCCCCCCCCACCCTCCAATTGGCCTCTCCTCCGGCTGTTTTTTTGGGAAATTGGGAAACCCTGCAAAACCATTGGGAAACCCGGCCTTGTCCAAGCACGGGGACCCTGTCTGACCGTTGTTTTACCGATTTTTCTGATCACAGTTGTTATGGTACGTTCCATTTGCGCGCCGTGGCCCACATCGAACGGTGTTTGTGTCCCCCCCCCCCCCCCCCTGAAAAATTGCACATGCTTGCCCTTTGGGGCAGGCTTTGGGGCAGGCTTGGCAGTAGATTTTGGAATCGGTGGGTTTAGGATTCCTATTCCTTGGCACAAAACTGTCAAGTTTCTGACCATTTGCATGCACAAGCTTCCGCAGGAAGGGGAAGCCATCACAGCCACAGTCACAGTCAGAGTCACAGTTGGAGCCGGACCCGCGCTGCGGTCGGGCGCAGCCTAGAGGCGATTGGAACTCTCGACTGATCATATGCGCTTCATGTTATGCTGCAGCACCGGCGCTGCAATATCCCCCACCTCTGGAGCTTGGGAGGTAGTGTGAATGACAGGGTGTCTGTTGTATCAGGGCCCACGCTACACATCCACAGGGGACCATTGCCACCCACTTAACCCACCCACTTCGGCCGATGATAAAAACCGGTGACATGGTGCATTTTGATGTGGAGAATCCAAATACCCCCTCAGGGAAACAACATGTTGCAGAAATAGTCCAATGCTGGACTACAAACTATCCCCCAACTTTTTTGGCTGTTTTTCCAAAATGAGCGGGATGCTCTTGGAATGTCCCTGGCCTACACCCATGCCCTACACCAGACAATAGCTCGCAGGAGTCAAAATTTCGCCATTTTGCAGCCCAAATCAGAAATAAATGCAGAGCGGCGGGCTCATAGGGCGCCGGAATTGCATGTTCCTGTTGTTCTCCCTATTTTTCCCATTGGAATGTGTTGATGCTGCGGGAGTGTTTTTCTTGGGGTGGTTTGCGGGTCATTTGGCCTCTATCCCTCCATCTTCGGACCCTCCCTTGTGCACGTCTGGGTTTGGGTGTTGCGTTTGGTGTCTTTAAGGTACGTCCTGGCAAACCGCAATAGCTGGCGCTGGGCCTTCACGATGCACAAGTGCCCCTCAGGCTTCTTTGGAAGGACCCAGACCCCCGTTCCCTCGCCCGTCCTTGTCCTTGTGGTGTCGCTGGCACTTCGGCGCCGTTGAATGCGTCATTGCCCTTCCCCGCATCCCACAAGAAACCTGCCAACCGTTCCACTTGCCCCTGCCCTGTCCCATGCCATACCCATATTCAGACCCCTACCCCAACCCTCCAGCAACCCTCCCACCGCTGTGTCCCTTATTACTGTTGCCCTTTCGCTGTGCAGTGAAGGACCTGGGAGATGGCCGTGAAATGATATCAAAGCGCAGCCTTGAGCAGGCCATCTACCCCTACGCCACTCTACTGATGCACGCCATCGCCCACTTCTCCCTGATCGATGGACGTGTGAAGCTCTCCTTCAGCTGGTCCGACGTGAGCTCTCGCAAGAAGGTGGCCTCAGCCCCCCTGAAACCTCCAACCCCCAGGGTAGATGGGGAGAAGGTATGGGTTCGTGCAGGCGGTAAGGGATGGGCTATGAATGCAGCAGAGGGTAAGTGCGTGGGGGCCATTGGGGAAAGAACAGGGGTGCGACAATGGGACACCAGCAAGTGAAAGGAGGGGCCGCGCTGTCCGTAAGTGTCCGGATTTTGTTTTTTGTTTGGGGCCACAGGGAATATGGACAGCGCCCTGTTGCGGAGTAATCGGCGGTGGTCGGGTGGCAACCGACAGCAGTTGGAGCGTAACCGACGGCGCTTGGCAGGTGCCCGATGGCGGCTGGAGCGTAACCGGCTAGCGATTGGCAGATAACCGATGGAGGGTAGCCGTTCGCAGTCTGTTTCGTCGGTGTGACGGAGGGCTTTTATTCTTTCTTGTCCCCCTTACGGACGGCCCTGGTGAAGGGCCACTGCCCACACAGCAAATGCGAATGCCGGGGCTAGACACACAGTAACCTTCAACACCCGTGCCACATGGGTGACTAGAACATCGCTCTCCAGGGGGCGATGTGGGGGAGTGGGCATGTCATTAGGCGGCAATGATGAGCCTCGAGTCATAATTCGGTTGGGGTATCCTTTCTGTCGCAGAGAACGGCGCCACTGTCCTCTCATCTGTTGTGTGTTCATCTTGTGCCTTCGACGGCAGGGACTTGGAACGTACATCTGCATCCCACGGGTTGGTGGTTTTGGGGGGGAACACGGAGGTCCCCAGCCACCGGGGAAAGGTATTTTCAGTTGGTAAGAGTGGGACAGTTGTCCCTCTGCTCACAGGTGCTGCTGCTGCCCCTCGGCGCCCTCCCCACGTTGTCACCGGCAATGCTTCACATCCAGTCTCTCCCAAGATAGTGAAGTATATAGGGTGCTCACCACCACCGATGTGCGCAGGGCCCGGGGTGTTTGTATGATGGGACTCCGTGCCGGCCCGGCCTCCGCATCGGCTGCGGACCTGCAGTGGCTCAAAATCAGGTGGCGAAGCGGTCCGGAAAATGGTTTGGAAGATGCTCTTCCCCCATGAGACATGCCTCACAATGACCGGCGTGTCATGGGGATCTTTCTGATTTACATATGCCCCCCAAGCCCCCCCAGACCCCCACCCCACCACGCCACCCGACCCCTCTGTCAGGCCCTGTCGGTAGTGGATGGGCAAGTGTCTTGGCACGGCCTCCAACGAGATGGAGGTCGGATGGTGGGGGAAGGGGAACATGTTGTTGTTGTTGTTCTTGTTATTGTTGTTGTTGAATGCGAAGCTGGCCCGGCGGCTGTCGATACTGCTGCGTGTTTGCAGAGTCGAGGGCATTGCGTACTGTACTCGCAGCCTGTGAGCAACACATGAGAAAAACGAGACGCCGTGTCAACTGACACTGTGCTCTCTGTGTTCACTGCTGCAGAGCCGAAAAGCGCCTGTGGTACCACTGACAAGGCTTTTGTTGTGCAAGGGCTGCACACTTTTCCGTGACGCTGGCACGTCGTTGTACGGGGGTTGCCAGAAAGGCCAATTTTGCCCGTCGGTACTTGATGGGGGGGAGGGGGCGATTGATGGGCTTGCGTGCCCCCACCTGCCCTTTCTTCCCGCTGGATCTGCTGTGCTGTCGCATCCATCACGCCCCGTGCCCCAACACCCTCCATCGACTTGTGCTTAGGTGTGCATCGCCAATGCGCCCTACGAATTCGCGAGCGTACTGTTCAATGCCGCGGCCATGCACCAGTGGTTGGTTCTACTTGAGAGGGTGTGAAGACCGCCTTCAACCACTTCCACACGGCTGCCGGAATCTTGGAGCAGGTGTGCCACAGCAGCCACACGTACGCCGCCCAAGAGGGGCCCCACCGTCGTTTGCAGGGCCTTCCTGCCGGAGGGCGCTGCCATGCACGAGAACATGCATGCGCTGATGGGACGCCCCTGGATCGCAGAGATCATTAATGACGAGTGGGTGATGTTCATGGACTTCTACAGGTTCGCAGAGGGTGCACGGCCTGCGCTTGTGCTGGGGTGCGGGCATGGTCTTCGGTGTAGGGGACGGCCAGCTTCCTCGGCTACCACTGCCACAACATCCCCAATATCAACCCTTGCCCTCTCAACCAAATGCCTGCACACACCCCAACAGAAATAGCCTTCACTTACTATCAATCTACCACAGATCCTCCTACTTATTCCCTCACCCAGAACTCTCAGCACCCCAGGAGAATTACAATCTGGCATTGGGCACTCTTGATCACCTCAATCAGCATGAAACCACAGCAACCTTCCTTGACATGACCGCTCAGATCACCAACAACAACAGATTCCGCTTCCCCACCAACACCACTGACACCTCTAATGCCATTTCCTTCCCTATCAAACCCCCAAACCCCCCTGATACTACTTCCTTTCCCTATACCTTCACCAACTCCCTTTTCAACCCTACCTTTCTTCAATTCACTCTCGATCTCAACATACCCCCACCAAATCCAGACCACCTCCACGACTGGGGCTGCCATGACCTCAGGCAAGCTCTCATACAATACCCTACAGCCACTGCGTGCTACACAGATGGTTCTGACGACCCCAAAAATGACAAACCCTGTGGCTCTGCGGCTACATTCAACACATCACCCCCCGTATCTATTTGCAATATCTCCCCCATCAAAGGCTCATACCCTGCAGAAATTTTTGCCATCGTCTTTACCACCCTGTTCCAAGCCCTTCCTACCCTCTCCCAACCAATAATCTTCGCTATAGACAGTCTAAGTGTCTGCAGCACTCTCCACTTCATTCAACAGGCAACTTTCAACCCCTTCACTGCCAGCAACAACCCCTTCTGCCTCTGGTATTCCCATTCAGAACTTTCCTCCACTCATCCCCCCTCCACTTGTTTTTTACGTGGATCAAAGGCCATGCAGACTTTCCTGGAAATGACTACTCTGACGCCATATCTAAATGGTCCTCCAACCACATCACTTACCCCCCAGGATCACATCAGCCAGGCTCCACCTATTTTATCTATCACATCTCCACTCCACTACCTGGCAAAATATCCTTTAAAGTTGTCAAGCATTTACTCCCTGCACACTCCCACAACAACATACCGGTCTCTCTGAGTAGAGATTTTTACGCTCACACCTCCTGGTTTTCCCGTTTTCTTTTCAAATGGGTCAATTGCCTGTACAGTTGTACAGGCTATCAACCCCACTACATCCTCAATAAATACCTCTCCCCCAAATGCCAACTCCATCACCCATGAGGCCCCATAACAACAGTGACTGAATGCACTGTCACAGACCACCTTTGTCAGGCCATTATCAATGCCTGCCCCCCCTCTTTTCAACAATCTAATCTCAGACTGGTGGACCACCGCAACTCAGGGTGACCGCCGTAATTTCATTCGTACTTTAATACCTAACTCCCTCAGCAACACTATCCGTTCCCCCCTATCAGAGCTCAGCTATACTCAGCAGAGAAAATGCCTCTCCACAGCCATGAAAAAACGACGTCAACGCCTCGAAGCAGTACTGCGGGGGGTGTGAATTGGCTCAGAGACAACCCAATACCAGATCTACACACATCACAACCCGACACCGCTGACAATCTTTGGAAAAACCCACTCTCTGTCTACAGCACATCAAGTCATATCCCCACATTGCTATCTTTCCCCAAAATTAGTTCCCCTCCTCCATTTAATAAACACCCTAATGAAAAACGCTGCACTGCTACACGCCAAACTGCCTCCAAAAACAGTACCCTCCACCTCACAGCACCCCCAGCACCCCCCTGTACACACATCACAGGTCGCTAATCCCTAATACTTCAGTGAGAAAGAAAACTAAGCTCCACTAGCGACCGGGGGGTTTCCGCCCCGCACTGAAAATTCCGGGAAAATTGTCCTTCCCTTCCCCAAACTTTTTCCCAATTCTTCCTCCTTGTCCACTTCTTGTTCGCTGCAGCCCGGTTCTGTATTTTTTTTTAGAGGTTATATTTTTTCTTAGCTAAAAAAATATTCCGCACTAAAATAAATATTCTGCGCTAAAAAAAATATTCCGCGCTAAAAAAATACTCAGACATTTTTTTTCTGCGCGCAGTATTTTTTTTTTAGCGCAAATGCCGCAAATTTTAGAAGTGGTGAAAAAAGTGTTATGGGCGATTCCCTAGGCACCTGTGGGGGACGTGGTGTGTGCGGGGACCCCATGACAGCACGTGTGATGAAGCAAGTTTGATTTTGACCCCCCCCCCCTCCCCCCTCAGCTTGGATTTACACCCTGGTTTCACCCATTTCTACCTTTTTGTGCATTCCCACCACATCCACTCTTTTTCTTGGTTGATTGCTCCCCACCCACAGGGGACGCTGACCTGTGAGGCTTGCAACCAACCCCCCGCCCACCCCTCTAGACCCCCTCTGGAGCGAGAGATTAGCAAGACGAGGCACTATACAAATGTTGTTTGTTGCCCAGACATGTTAAATGCAATCGTCAGCCCGCGGACAAGGGGCCCCTAGCGCGGGACGCCGCCACCCACATTGAGCATTGTGTCCGATCCATCTACTCTCCAAGCGGAGGTGCTAGCCTTGCTACGCTAGCGGTGCCCCACTCAGCAATGAGTGTGGGCGAAGCGTGGAACCGCGTGACCACCAGCGTTTGGTGGCCATGTGAAAACCCGGGAGTGGAATTGCGGTACACAATGTGCTTTTCATAGCATTCCGAGTTCGGATAGTGCATCACAGGCCCCTTTGTATCTGGAGTCTGAGCACGAAGCTACTGACCCAAAAACGTCCCTACGCTCAGCTGCCCAGCAGAATACCCAAACACAGGGTGATCCAGCCAACAGGGGGGGGGGAATTATGCGATTCGCATATTTTCGCATAATTTCGCATATTTTTTCGCATATTTTGGCTCCTTGCCTCTTTGTAAATTGAACTGTGTATGCTACTGCTTATCCTGGAGCCACTGTCTTTTTGCTTGTGCCTGTGCCTGCACACATTCATGGACTTGAACAGGGATGTTGAAGACCTTTAATTTTTTTTCGTGTTGTGGCTGTGTGTTTCTCTGAGGTTCAAGGCATCATCACTCAATCCATCACCACTGCTGGTGTGAAGAGATGTGGTCAGGGCTGTCCTTAAGGGACGAGATTTTTTTTTTGTTAAAGACAGCCCTTAAGGACAGCCCCTAGAGGCCTTTTTCCCCCGGCCGAACGCGGGCCATGTCTACCCCCCCCCCCCCGCCGCCCTCTTTTGGGCACCACTTCTGATTTTGCCCCCCGCTCTGAAGCGGTGGGGCTGCCCGATACGGCAGGGGTGAGGTAGCCAATTTGCCCACTTGTGGGCCACTTCTGATTTTGCCCCCCGCTCTGAGGCGGTGGGGCTCCCCGATACGGCAGGGGTGAGGTAGCCAATTTGCCCACTTGTGGGCCACTTCTGATTTTGCCCCCCGCTCTGAGGCGGTGGGGCTCCCCGATACGGCAGGGGTGAGGTAGCCAATTTGCCCACTTGTGGGCCACTTCTGATTTTGCCCCCCGCTCTGAGGCGGTGGGGCTCCCCGATACGGCAGGGGTGAGGTAGCCAATTTGCCCACTTGTGGGCCACTTCTGATTTTGCCCCCCGCTCTGAGGCGGTGGGGCTCCCCGATACGGCAGGGGTGAGGTAGCCAATTTGCCCACTTGTGGGCCACTTCTGATTTTGCCCCCCGCTCTGAGGCGGTGGGGCTCCCCGATACGGCAGGGGTGAGGTAGCCAATTTGCCCACTTGTGGGCCACTTCTGATTTTGCCCCCCGCTCTGAAGCGGTGGGGCTGCCCGATACGGCAGGGGTGAGGTAGCCAATTTGCCCACTTGTGGGCCACTTCTGATTTTGCCCCCCGCTCTGAAGCGGTGGGGCTCCCCGATACGGCAGGGGTGAGGTAGCCAATTTGCCCACTTGTGGGCCACTTCTGATTTTGCCCCCCGCTCTGAAGCGGTGGGGCTCCCCGATACGGCAGGGGTGAGGTAGCCAATTTGCCCACTTGTGGGCCACTTCTGATTTTGCCCCCCGCTCTGAAGCAGTGGGGCTCCCCGATACGGCAGGGGTGAGGTAGCCAATTTGCCCACTTGTGGGCCACTTCTGATTTTGCCCCCCGCTCTGAAGCGGTGGGGCTCCCCGATACGGCAGGGGTGAGGTAGCCAATTTGCCCACTTGTGGGCCACTTCTGATTTTGCCCCCCGCTCTGAGGCGGTGGGGCTCCCCGATACGGCAGGGGTGAGGTAGCCAATTTGCCCACTTGTGGGCCACTTCTGATTTTGCCCCCCGCTCTGAGGCGGTGGGGCTCCCCGATACGGCAGGGGTGAGGTAGCCAATTTGCCCACTTGTGGGCCACTTCTGATTTTGCCCCCCGCTCTGAGGCGGTGGGGCTCCCCGATACGGCAGGGGTGAGGTAGCCAATTCGCCCACTTGTGGGCCACTTCTGATTTTGCCCCCCGCTCTGAAGCAGTGGGGCTCCCCGATACGGCAGGGGTGAGGTAGCCAATTTGCCCACTTGTGGGCCACTTCTGATTTTGCCCCCCGCTCTGAGGCGGTGGGGCTCCCCAATACGGCAGGGGTGAGGTAGCCAATTTGCCCACTTGTGGGCCACTTCTGATTTTGCCCCCCGCTCTGAGGCGGTGGGGCTCCCCGATACGGCAGGGGTGAGGTAGCCAATTTGCCCACTTGTGGGCCACTTCTGATTTTGCCCCCCGCTCTGAAGCAGTGGGGCTCCCCGATACGGCAGGGGTGAGGTAGCCAATTTGCCCACTTGTGGGCCACTTCTGATTTTGCCCCACGCTCTGAAGCGGTGGGGCTCCCCGATACGGCAGGGGTGAGGTAGCCAATTTGCCCACTTGTGGGCCACTTCTGATTTTGCCCCCCGCTCTGAAGCGGTGGGGCTCCCCGATACGGCAGGGGTGAGGTAGCCAATTTGCCCACTTGTGGGCCACTTCTGATTTTGCCCCCCGCTCTGAGGCGGTGGGGCTCCCCGATACGGCAGGGGTGAGGTAGCCAATTTGCCCACTTGTGGGCCACTTCTGATTTTGCCCCCCGCTCTGAAGCGGTGGGGCTCCCCGATACGGCAGGGGTGAGGTAGCCAATTTGCCCACTTGTGGGCCACTTCTGATTTTGCCCCCCGCTCTGAAGCGGTGGGGCTCCCCGATACGGCAGGGGTGAGGTAGCCAATTTGCCCACTTGTGGGCCACTTCTGATTTTGCCCCCCGCTCTGAAGCGGTGGGGCTCCCCGATACGGCAGGGGTGAGGTAGCCAATTTGCCCACTTGTGGGCCACTTCTGATTTTGCCCCCCGCTCTGAAGCGGTGGGGCTCCCCGATACGGCAGGGGTGAGGTAGCCAATTTGCCCACTTGTGGGCCACTTCTGATTTTGCCCCCCGCTCTGAGGCGGTGGGGCTCCCCGATACGGCAGGGGTGAGGTAGCCAATTTGCCCACTTGTGGGCCACTTCTGATGTTGCCCCCCGCTCTGAGGCGGTGGGGCTCCCCGATACGGCAGGGGTGAGGTAGCCAATTTGCCCACTTGTGGGCCACTTCTGATTTTGCCCCCCGCTCTGAGGCGGTGGGGCTCCCCGATACGGCAGGGGTGAGGTAGCCAATTCGCCCACTTGTGGGCCACTTCTGATTTTGCCCCCCGCTCTGAGGCGGTGGGGCTCCCCGATACGGCAGGGGTGAGGTAGCCAATTTGCCCACTTGTGGGCCACTTCTGATTTTGCCCCCCGCTCTTAAGCGGTGGGGCTCCCCGATACGGCAGGGGTGAGGTAGCCAATTTGCCCACTTGTGGGCCACTTCTGATTTTGCCCCCCGCTCTGAGGCGGTGGGGCTCCCCGATACGGCAGGGGTGAGGTAGCCAATTTGCCCACTTGTGGGCCACTTCTGATTTTGCCCCCCGCTCTGAAGCGGTGGGGCTCCCCGATACGGCAGGGGTGAGGTAGCCAATTTGCCCACTTGTGGGCCACTTCTGATTTTGCCCCACGCTCTGAAGCGGTGGGGCTCCCCGATACGGCAGGGGTGAGGTAGCCAATTTGCCCACTTGTGGGCCACTTCTGATTTTGCCCCCCGCTCTGAAGCGGTGGGGCTCCCCGATACGGCAGGGGTGAGGTAGCCAATTTGCCCACTTGTGGGCCACTTCTGATTTTGCCCCCCGCTCTGAGGCGGTGGGGCTCCCCGATACGGCAGGGGTGAGGTAGCCAATTTGCCCACTTGTGGGCCACTTCTGATTTTGCCCCCCGCTCTGAGGCGGTGGGGCTCCCCGATACGGCAGGGGTGAGGTAGCCAATTTGCCCACTTGTGGGCCACTTCTGATTTTGCCCCCCGCTCTGAAGCGGTGGGGCTCCCCGATACGGCAGGGGTGAGGTAGCCAATTTGCCCACTTGTGGGCCACTTCTGATTTTGCCCCCCGCTCTGAGGCGGTGGGGCTCCCCGATACGGCAGGGGTGAGGTAGCCAATTTGCCCACTTGTGGGCCACTTCTGATTTTGCCCCCCGCTCTGAAGCGGTGGGGCTCCCCGATACGGCAAGGGTGAGGTAGCCAATTTGCCCACTTGTGGGCCACTTCTGATTTTGCCCCCCGCTCTTAAGCGGCGGGGCTCCCCGATACGGCAGGGGTGAGGTAGCCAATTTGCCCACTTGTGGGCCACTTATGATTTTGCCCCCCGCTCTGAGGCGGTGGGGCTCCCCAATACGGCAGGGGTGAGGTAGCCAATTTGCCCACTTGTGGGCCACTTCTGATTTTGCCCCCCGCTCTGAGGCGGTGGGGCTCCCCGATACGGCAGGGGTGAGGTAGCCAATTTGCCCACTTGTGGGCCACCTCTGATTTTGCCTCCCGCTCTGAAGCGGTGGGGCTCCCCGATACGGCAGGGGTGAGGTAGCCAATTTGCCCACTTGTGGGCCACTTCTGATTTTGCCTCCCGCTCTGAGGCGGTGGGGCTCCCCGATACGGCAGGGGTGAGGTAGCCAATTTGCCCACTTGTGGGCCACTTCTGATTTTGCCCCCCGCTCTGAAGCGGTGGGGCTCCCCGATACGGCAGGGGTGAGGTAGCCAATTTGCCCACTTGTGGGCCACTTATGATTTTGCCCCCCGCTCTGAGGGGGTGGGGCTCCCCGATACGGCAGGGGTGAGGTAGCCAATTTGCCCACTTGTGGGCCACTTCTGATTTTGCCCCCCGCTCTGAGGCGGTGGGGCTCCCCGATACGGCAGGGGTGAGGTAGCCAATTTGCCCACTTGTGGGCCACTTCTGATTTTGCCCCCCGCTCTGAGGCGGTGGGGCTCCCCGATACGGCAGGGGTGAGGTAGCCAATTTCCCCACTTGTGGGCCACTTCTGATTTTGCCCCCCGCTCTGAGGCGGTGGGGCTCCCCGATACGGCAGGGGTGAGGTAGCCAATTTGCCCACTTGTGGGCCACTTCTGATTTTGCCTCCCGCTCTGAGGCGGTGGGGCTCCCCGATACGGCAGGGGTGAGGTAGCCAATTTGCCCACTTGTGGGCCACTTCTGATTTTGCCCCCCGCTCTGAGGCGGTGGGGCTCCCCGATACGGCAGGGGTGAGGTAGCCAATTTGCCCACTTGTGGGCCACTTATGATTTTGCCCCCCGCTCTGAAGCGGTGGGGCTCCCCGATACGGCAGGGGTGAGGTAGCCAATTTGCCCACTTGTGGGCCACTTCTGATTTTGCCCCCCGCTCTGAAGCGGTGGGGCTCCCCGATACGGCAGGGGTGAGGTAGCCAGTTTGCCCACTTGTGGGCCACTTCTGATTTTGCCCTCCGCTCTGAGGCGGTGGGGCTCCCCGATACGGCAGGGGTGAGGTAGCCGATTTGCCCACTTGTGGGCCACTTCTGATTTTGCCCCCCGCTCTGAGGCGGTGGGGCTCCCCGATACGGCAGGGGTGAGGTAGCCAATTTGCCCACTTGTGGGCCACTTCTGATTTTGCCCCCCGCTCTGAGGCGGTGGGGCTCCCCGATACGGCAGGGGTGAGGTAGCCAATTTGCCCACTTGTGGGCCACTTCTGATTTTGCCCCCCGCTCTGAGGCGGTGGGGCTCCCCGATACGGCAGGGGTGAGGTAGCCAATTCGCCCACTTGTGGGCCACTTCTGATTTTGCCCCCCGCTCTGAGGCGGTGGGGCTCCCCAATACGGCAGGGGTGAGGTAGCCAATTTGCCCACTTGTGGGCCACTTCTGATTTTGCCCCCCGCTCTGAGGCGGTGGGGCTCCCCGATACGGCAGGGGTGAGGTAGCCAATTTGCCCACTTGTGGGCCACCTCTGATTTTGCCTCCCGCTCTGAAGCGGTGGGGCTCCCCGATACGGCAGGGGTGAGGTAGCCAATTTGCCCACTTGTGGGCCACTTCTGATTTTGCCTCCCGCTCTGAGGCGGTGGGGCTCCCCGATACGGCAGGGGTGAGGTAGCCAATTTGCCCACTTGTGGGCCACTTCTGATTTTGCCCCCCGCTCTGAAGCGGTGGGGCTCCCCGATACGGCAGGGGTGAGGTAGCCAATTTGCCCACTTGTGGGCCACTTATGATTTTGCCCCCCGCTCTGAGGGGGTGGGGCTCCCCGATACGGCAGGGGTGAGGTAGCCAATTTGCCCACTTGTGGGCCACTTCTGATTTTGCCCCCCGCTCTGAGGCGGTGGGGCTCCCCGATACGGCAGGGGTGAGGTAGCCAATTTGCCCACTTGTGGGCCACTTCTGATTTTGCCCCCCGCTCTGAGGCGGTGGGGCTCCCCGATACGGCAGGGGTGAGGTAGCCAATTTGCCCACTTGTGGGCCACTTCTGATTTTGCCCCCCGCTCTGAGGCGGTGGGGCTCCCCGATACGGCAGGGGTGAGGTAGCCAATTTGCCCACTTGTGGGCCACTTCTGATTTTGCCTCCCGCTCTGAGGCGGTGGGGCTCCCCGATACGGCAGGGGTGAGGTAGCCAATTTCCCCACTTGTGGGCCACTTCTGATTTTGCCCCCCGCTCTGAGGCGGTGGGGCTCCCCGATACGGCAGGGGTGAGGTAGCCAATTTGCCCACTTGTGGGCCACTTATGACTTTGCCCCCCGCTCTGAAGCGGTGGGGCTCCCCGATACGGCAGGGGTGAGGTAGCCAATTTGCCCACTTGTGGGCCACTTCTGATTTTGCCCCCCGCTCGGAAGCGGTGGGGCTCCCCGATACGGCAGGGGTGAGGTAGCCAATTTGCCCACTTGTGGGCCACTTCTGATTTTGCCCCCCGCTCCGAGGCGGTGGGGCTCCCCGATACGGCAGGGGTGAGGTAGCCAATTTGCCCACTTGTGGGCCACTTCTGATTTTGCCCCCCGCTCTGAGGCGGTGGGGCTCCCCGATACGGCAGGGGTGAGGTAGCCAATTTGCCCACTTGTGGGCCACTTCTGATTTTGCCCCCCGCTCTGAGGCGGTGGGGCTCCCCGATACGGCAGGGGTGAGGTAGCCAATTTGCCCACTTGTGGGCCACTTCTGATTTTGCCTCCCGCTCTGAGGCGGTGGGGCTCCCCGATACGGCAGGGGTGAGGTAGCCAATTTCCCCACTTGTGGGCCACTTCTGATTTTGCCCCCCGCTCTGAGGCGGTGGGGCTCCCCGATACGGCAGGGGTGAGGTAGCCAATTTGCCCACTTGTGGGCCACTTCTGATTTTGCCCCCCGCTCTGAAGCGGTGGGGCTCCCCGATACGGCAGGGGTGAGGTAGCCAATTTGCCCACTTGTGGGCCACTTCTGATTTTGCCCCCCGCTCTGAAGCGGTGGGGCTCCCCGATACGGCAGGGGTGAGGTAGCCAATTTGCCCACTTGTGGGCCACTTCTGATTTTGCCCCCCGCTCTGAAGCGGTGGGGCTCCCCGATACGGCAGGGGTGAGGTAGCCAATTTGCCCACTTGTGGGCCACTTCTGATTTTGCCCCCCGCTCTGAGGCGGTGGGGCTCCCCGATACGGCAGGGGTGAGGTAGCCAATTTCCCCACTTGTGGGCCACTTCTGATTTTGCCCCCCGCTCTGAAGCAGTGGGGCTCCCCGATACGGCAGGGGTGAGGTAGCCAATTTCCCCACTTGTGGGCCACTTCTGATTTTGACCCCCGCTCTGAGGCGGTGGGGCTCCCCGATACGGCAGGGGTGAGGTAGCCAATTTGCCCACTTGTGGGCCACTTCTGATTTTGCCCCCCGCTCTGAAGCGGTGGGGCTCCCCGATACGGCAGGGGTGAGGTAGCCAATTTGCCCACTTGTGGGCCACTTCTGATTTTGCCCCCCGCTCTGAAGCAGCGGGGCTCCCCGTTACGGCAGGGGTGAGGTAGCCAATTTGCCCACTTGTGGGCCACTTCTGATTTTGCCCCCCGCTCTGAAGCGGTGGGGCTCCCCGATACGGCAGGGGTGAGGTAGCCAATTTGCCCACTTGTGGGCCACTTCTGATTTTGCCCCCCGCTCTGAAGCGGTGGGGCTCCCCGATACGGCAGGGGTGAGGTAGCCAATTTGCCCACTTGTGGGCCACTTCTGATTTTGCCCCCCGCTCTGAGGCGGTGGGGCTCCCCGATACGGCAGGGGTGAGGTAGCCAATTTCCCCACTTGTGGGCCACTTCTGATTTTGCCCCCCGCTCTGAAGCAGTGGGGCTCCCCGATGCGGCAGGGGTGAGGTAGCCAATTTCCCCACTTGTGGGCCACTTCTGATTTTGACCCCCGCTCTGAGGCGGTGGGGCTCCCCGATACGGCAGGGGTGAGGTAGCCAATTTGCCCACTTGTGGGCCACTTCTGATTTTGCCCCCCGCTCTGAAGCGGTGGGGCTCCCCGATACGGCAGGGGTGAGGTAGCCAATTTGCCCACTTGTGGGCCACTTCTGATTTTGCCCCCCGCTCTGAAGCAGTGGGGCTCCCCGATACGGCAGGGGTGAGGTAGCCAACTTGCCCACTTGTGGGCCACTTCTGATTTTGCCCCCCGCTCTGAAGCGGTGGGGCTCCCCGATACGGCAGGGGTGAGGTAGCCAATTTGCCCACTTGTGGGCCACTTCTGATTTTGCCCCCCGCTCTGAAGCGGTGGGGCTCCCCGATACGGCAGGGGTGAGGTAGCCAATTTGCCCACTTGTGGGCCACTTCTGATTTTGCCCCCCGCTCTGAGGCGGTGGGGCTCCCTGATACGGCAGGGGTGAGGTAGCCAATTCGCCCACTTGTGGGCCACTTCTGATTTTGCCCCCCGCTCTGAAGCAGTGGGGCTCCCCGATACGGCAGGGGTGAGGTAGCCAATTTGCCCACTTGTGGGCCACTTCTGATTTTGCTCCCCGCTCTCAGGCGGTGGGGCTCCCCGATACGGCAGGGGTGAGGTAGCCAATTTGCCCACTTGTGGGCCACTTCTGATTTTGCCCCCCGCTCTGAAGCAGTGGGGCTCCCCGATACGGCAGGGGTGAGGTAGCCAATTTGCCCACTTGTGGGCCACTTCTGATTTTGCCCCCCGCTCTGAAGCAGTGGGGCTCCCCGATACGGCGGGGGTGAGGTAGCCAATTTCCCCACTTGTGGGCCACTTATGATTTTGCCCCCCGCTCTGAGGCGGTGGGGCTCCCCAATACGGCAGGGGTGAGGTAGCCAATTTGCCCACTTGTGGGCCACTTCTGATTTTGCCCCCCGCTCTGAGGCGGCGGGGCTCCCAGATACGGCAGGGGTGAGGTAGCCAATTTGCCCACTTGTGGGCCACTTATGATTTTGCCCCCCGCTCTGAAGCGGTGGGGCTCCCCGATACGGCAGGGGTGAGGTAGCCAATTTGCCCACTTGTGGGCCACTTCTGATTTTGCCCCCCGCTCTGAAGCGGTGGGGCTCCCCGATACGGCAGGGGTGAGGTAGCCAATTTGCCCACTTGTGGGCCACTTCTGATTTTGCCCCCCGCTCTGAGGCGGTGGGGCTCCCCGATACGGCAGGGGTGAGGTAGCCAATTTGCCCACTTGTGGGCCACTTCTGATTTTGCCCCCCGCTCTGAGGCGGTGGGGCTCCCCGATACGGCAGGGGTGAGGTAGCCAATTTGCCCACTTGTGGGCCACTTCTGATTTTGCCCCCCGCTCTGAAGCGGTGGGGCTCCCCGATACGGCAGGGGTGAGGTAGCCAATTTGCCCACTTGTGGGCCACTTCTGATTTTGCCCCCCGCTCTGAGGCGGTGGGGCTCCCCGATACGGCAGGGGTGAGGTAGCCAATTTGCCCACTTGTGGGCCACTTCTGATTTTGCCCCCCGCTCTGAAGCGGTGGGGCTCCCCGATACGGCAGGGGTGAGGTAGCCAATTTGCCCACTTGTGGGCCACTTCTGATTTTGCCCCCCGCTCTGAGGCGGTGGGGCTCCCTGATACGGCAGGGGTGAGGTAGCCAATTTGCCCACTTGTGGGCCACTTCTGATTTTGCCCCCCGCTCTGAAGCGGTGGGGCTCCCCGATACGGCAGGGGTGAGGTAGCCAATTTGCCCACTTGTGGGCCACTTCTGATTTTGCCCCCCGCTCTGAAGCGGTGGGGCTCCCCGATACGGCAGGGGTGAGGTAGCCAATTTGCCCACTTGTGGGCCACTTCTGATTTTGCCCCCCGCTCTGAAGCGGTGGGGCTCCCCGATACGGCAGGGGTGAGGTAGCCAATTTGCCCACTTGTGGGCCACTTCTGATTTTGCCCCCCGCTCTGAAGCAGTGGGGCTCCCCGATACGGCAGGGGTGAGGTAGCCAATTCGCCCACTTGTGGGCCACTTCTGATTTTGCCCCCCGCTCTGAAGCAGTGGGGCTCCCCGATACGGCAGGGGTGAGGTAGCCAATTTGCCCACTTGTGGGCCACTTATGATTTTGCCCCCCGCTCTGAGGCGGTGGGGCTCCCCGATACGGCAGGGGTGAGGTAGCCAATTTCCCCACTTGTGGGCCACTTCTGATTTTGCCCCCCGCTCTGAGGCGGTGGGGCTCCCCGATACGGCAGGGGTGAGGTAGCCAATTTGCCCACTTGTGGGCCACCTCTGATTTTGCCCCCCGCTCTGAAGCGGTGGGGCTCCCCGATACGGCAGGGGTGAGGTAGCCAATTTGCCCACTTGTGGGCCACTTCTGATTTTGCCTCCCGCTCTGAGGCGGTGGGGCTCCCCGATACGCCAGGGGTGAGGTAGCCAATCTGCCCACTTGTGGGCCACTTCTGATTTTGCCCCCCGCTCTGAAGCAGTGGGGCTCCCCGATACGGCAGGGGTGAGGTAGCCAATTTGCCCACTTGTGGGCCACTTCTGATTTTGCCCCCCGCTCTGAAGCGGTGGGGCTCCCCGATACGGCAGGGGTGAGGTAGCCAATTTGCCCACTTGTGGGCCACTTATGATTTTGCCCCCCGCTCTGAGGCGGTGGGGCTCCCCGATACGGCAGGGGTGAGGTAGCCAATTTGCCCACTTGTGGGCCACTTCTGATTTTGCCCCCCGCTCTGAGGCGGTGGGGCTCCCCGATACGGCAGGGGTGAGGTAGCCAATTTGCCCACTTGTGGGCCACTTCTGATTTTGCCCCCCGCTCTCAGGCGGTGGGGCTCCCCGATACGGCAGGGGTGAGGTAGCCAATTTGCCCACTTGTGGGCCACTTCTGATTTTGCTTCCCGCTCTGAGGCGGTGGGGCTCCCCGATACGGCAGGGGTGAGGTAGCCAATTTCCCCACTTGTGGGCCACTTCTGATTTTGCCCCCCGCTCTGAGGCGGTGGGGCTCCCCGATACGGCAGGGGTGAGGTAGCCAATTTGCCCACTTGTGGGCCACTTCTGATTTTGCCCCCCGCTCTGAGGCGGTGGGGCTCCCCGATACGGCAGGGGTGAGGTAGCCAATTTGCCCACTTGTGGGCCACTTCTGATTTTGCCCCCCGCTCTGAGGCGGTGGGGCTCCCCAATACGGCAGGGGTGAGGTAGCCAATTTGCCCACTTGTGGGCCACCTCTGATTTTGCCCCCCGCTCTGAAGCGGTGGGGCTCCCCGATACGGCAGGGGTGAGGTAGCCAATTTGCCCACTTGTGGGCCACTTCTGATTTTGCCTCCCGCTCTGAGGCGGTGGGGCTCCCCGATACGGCAGGGGTGAGGTAGCCAATCTGCCCACTTGTGGGCCACTTCTGATTTTGCCCCCCGCTCTAAAGCAGTGGGGCTCCCCGATACGGCAGGGGTGAGGTAGCCAATTTGCCCACTTGTGGGCCACTTCTGATTTTGCCCCCCGCTCTGAAGCGGTGGGGCTCCCCGATACGGCAGGGGTGACATAGCCAATTTGCCCACTTGTGGGCCACTTATGACTTTGCCCCCCGCTCTGAAGCGGTGGGGCTCCCCGATACGGCAGGGGTGAGGTAGCCAATTTGCCCACTTGTGGGCCACTTCTGATTTTGCCCCCCGCTCTGAGGCGGTGGGGCTCCCCGATACGGCAGGGGTGAGGTAGCCAATTTGCCCACTTGTGGGCCACTTCTGATTTTGCCCCCCGCTCTGAGGCGGTGGGGCTCCCCGATACGGCAGGGGTGAGGTAGCCAATTTGCCCACTTGTGGGCCACTTCTGATTTTGCCTCCCGCTCTGAGGCGGTGGGGCTCCCCGATACAGCAGGGGTGAGGTAGCCAATTTGCCCACTTGTGGGCCACTTCTGATTTTGCCCCCCGCTCTGAGGCGGTGGGGCTCCCCGATACGGCAGGGGTGAGGTAGCCAATTTGCCCACTTGTGGGCCACTTCTGATTTTGCCCCCCGCTCTGAGGCGGTGGGGCTCCCCGATACGGCAGGGGTGAGGTAGCCAATTTGCCCACTTGTGGGCCACTTCTGATTTTGCCCCCCGCTCTGAAGCGGTGGGGCTCCCCGATACGGCAGGGGTGACATAGCCAATTTGCCCACTTGTGGGCCACTTCTGATTTTGCCCCCCGCTCTGAGGCGGTGGGGCTCCCCGATACGGCAGGGGTGAGGTAGCCAATTTGCCCACTTGTGGGCCACTTCTGATTTTGCCCCCCGCTCTGAGGCGGTGGGGCTCCCCGATACGGCAGGGGTGAGGTAGCCAATTCGCCCACTTGTGGGCCACTTCTGATTTTGCCCCCCGCTCTCAGGCGGTGGGGCTCCCCGATACGGCAGGGGTGAGGTAGCCAATTTGCCCACTTGTGGGCCACTTCTGATTTTGCCCCCCGCTCTGAAGCAGTGGGGCTCCCCGATACGGCAGGGGTGAGGTAGCCAATTCGCCCACTTGTGGGCCACTTCTGATTTTGCCCCCCGCTCTGAGGCGGTGGGGCTCCCCGATACGGCAGGGGTGAGGTAGCCAATTTGCCCACTTGTGGGCCACTTCTGATTTTGCCCCCCGCTCTGAAGCGGTGGGGCTCCCCGATACGGCAGGGGTGAGGTAGCCAATTTGCCCACTTGTGGGCCACTTCTGATTTTGCCCCCCGCTCTGAAGCGGTGGGGCTCCCCGATACGGCAGGGGTGAGGTAGCCAATTTGCCCACTTGTGGGCCACTTCTGATTTTGCCCCCCGCTCTGAGGCGGTGGGGCTCCCCGATACGGCAGGGGTGAGGTAGCCAATTTGCCCACTTGTGGGCCACTTCTGATTTTGCCCCCCGCTCTGAGGCGGTGGGGCTCCCCGATACGGCAGGGGTGAGGTAGCCAATTTGCCCACTTGTGGGCCACTTCTGATTTTGCCCCCCGCTCTGAAGCGGTGGGGCTCCCCGATACGGCAGGGGTGAGGTAGCCAATTTGCCCACTTGTGGGCCACTTCTGATTTTGCCCCCCGCTCTGAAGCGGTGGGGCTCCCCGATACGGCAGGGGTGAGGTAGCCAATTTGCCCACTTGTGGGCCACTTCTGATTTTGCCCCCCGCTCTGAGGCGGTGGGGCTCCCCGATACGGCAGGGGTGAGGTAGCCAATTCGCCCACTTGTGGGCCACTTCTGATTTTGCCCCCCGCTCTGAAGCAGTGGGGCTCCCCGATACGGCAGGGGTGAGGTAGCCAATTTGCCCACTTGTGGGCCACTTCTGATTTTGCCCCCCGCTCTGAAGCGGTGGGGCTCCCCGATACGGCAGGGGTGAGGTAGCCAATTTGCCCACTTGTGGGCCACTTCTGATTTTGCCCCCCGCTCTGAAGCAGTGGGGCTCCCCGATACGGCAGGGGTGAGGTAGCCAATTCGCCCACTTGTGGGCCACTTCTGATTTTGCCCCCCGCTCTGAAGCAGTGGGGCTCCCCGATACGGCAGGGGTGAGGTAGCCAATTTGCCCACTTGTGGGCCACTTCTGATTTTGCCCCCCGCTCTGAGGCGGTGGGGCTCCCCGATACGGCAAGGGTGAGGTAGCCAATTTGCCCACTCGTGGGCCACTTCTGATTTTGCCCCCCGCTCTGAAGCGGTGGGGCTCCCCGATACGGCAGGGGTGACATAGCCAATTTGCCCACTTGTGGGCCACTTCTGATTTTGCCCCCCGCTCTGAGGCGGTGGGGCTCCCCGATACGGCAGGGGTGAGGTAGCCAATTTGCCCACTTGTGGGCCACTTCTGATTTTGCCCCCCGCTCTGAGGCGGTGGGGCTCCCCGATACGGCAGGGGTGAGGTAGCCAATTCGCCCACTTGTGGGCCACTTCTGATTTTGCCCCCCGCTCTCAGGCGGTGGGGCTCCCCGATACGGCAGGGGTGAGGTAGCCAATTTGCCCACTTGTGGGCCACTTCTGATTTTGCCCCCCGCTCTGAAGCAGTGGGGCTCCCCGATACGGCAGGGGTGAGGTAGCCAATTCGCCCACTTGTGGGCCACTTCTGATTTTGCCCCCCGCTCTGAGGCGGTGGGGCTCCCCGATACGGCAGGGGTGAGGTAGCCAATTTGCCCACTTGTGGGCCACTTCTGATTTTGCCCCCCGCTCTGAAGCGGTGGGGCTCCCCGATACGGCAGGGGTGAGGTAGCCAATTTGCCCACTTGTGGGCCACTTCTGATTTTGCCCCCCGCTCTGAAGCGGTGGGGCTCCCCGATACGGCAGGGGTGAGGTAGCCAATTTGCCCACTTGTGGGCCACTTCTGATTTTGCCCCCCGCTCTGAGGCGGTGGGGCTCCCCGATACGGCAGGGGTGAGGTAGCCAATTTGCCCACTTGTGGGCCACTTCTGATTTTGCCCCCCGCTCTGAGGCGGTGGGGCTCCCCGATACGGCAGGGGTGAGGTAGCCAATTTGCCCACTTGTGGGCCACTTCTGATTTTGCCCCCCGCTCTGAAGCGGTGGGGCTCCCCGATACGGCAGGGGTGAGGTAGCCAATTCGCCCACTTGTGGGCCACTTCTGATTTTGCCCCCCGCTCTGAAGCGGTGGGGCTCCCCGATACGGCAGGGGTGAGGTAGCCAATTTGCCCACTTGTGGGCCACTTCTGATTTTGCCCCCCGCTCTGAAGCGGTGGGGCTCCCCGATACGGCAGGGGTGAGGTAGCCAATTTGCCCACTTGTGGGCCACTTCTGATTTTGCCCCCCGCTCTGAAGCGGTGGGGCTCCCCGATACGGCAGGGGTGAGGTAGCCAATTTGCCCACTTGTGGGCCACTTCTGATTTTGCCCCCCGCTCTGAGGCGGTGGGGCTCCCCGATACGGCAGGGGTGAGGTAGCCAATTTGCCCACTTGTGGGCCACTTCTGATTTTGCCCCCCGCTCTGAGGCGGTGGGGCTCCCCGATACGGCAGGGGTGAGGTAGCCAATTTGCCCACTTGTGGGCCACTTCTGATTTTGCCCCCCGCTCTGAAGCGGTGGGGCTCCCCGATACGGCAGGGGTGAGGTAGCCAATTTGCCCACTTGTGGGCCACTTCTGATTTTGCCCCCCGCTCTGAAGCGGTGGGGCTCCCCGATACGGCAGGGGTGAGGTAGCCAATTTGCCCACTTGTGGGCCACTTCTGATTTTGCCCCCCGCTCTGAGGCGGTGGGGCTCCCCGATACGGCAGGGGTGAGGTAGCCAATTCGCCCACTTGTGGGCCACTTCTGATTTTGCCCCCCGCTCTGAAGCAGTGGGGCTCCCCGATACGGCAGGGGTGAGGTAGCCAATTTGCCCACTTGTGGGCCACTTCTGATTTTGCCCCCCGCTCTGAAGCGGTGGGGCTCCCCGATATGGCAGGGGTGAGGTAGCCAATTTGCCCACTTGTGGGCCACTTCTGATTTTGCCCCCCGCTCTGAAGCGGTGGGGCTCCCCGATACGGCAGGGGTGAGGTAGCCAATTCGCCCACTTGTGGGCCACTTCTGATTTTGCCCCCCGCTCTGAAGCAGTGGGGCTCCCCGATACGGCAGGGGTGAGGTAGCCAATTTGCCCACTTGTGGGCCACTTCTGATTTTGCCCCCCGCTCTGAAGCGGTGGGGCTCCCCGATATGGCAGGGGTGAGGTAGCCAATTTGCCCACTTGTGGGCCACTTCTGATTTTGCCCCCCGCTCTGAAGCAGTGGGGCTCCCCGATACGGCAGGGGTGAGGTAGCCAATTCGCCCACTTGTGGGCCACTTCTGATTTTGCCCCCCGCTCTGAAGCAGTGGGGCTCCCCGATACGGCAGGGGTGAGGTAGCCAATTTGCCCACTTGTGGGCCACTTCTGATTTTGCCCCCCGCTCTGAGGCGGTGGGGCTCCCCGATACGGCAAGGGTGAGGTAGCCAATTTGCCCACTCGTGGGCCACTTCTGATTTTGCCCCCCGCTCTGAGGCGGTGGGGCTCCCCGATACGGCATGGGTGAGGTATCCAATTTGGGCCACTTCTGATTTTGCTCCCCGATACGGCACTTCTGATTTTGATTTCTGATTTTGCCCCCGGCTTGGTTGCGTGCTCGTGCATGCTTTTTTTGGGTAATTGGTGGGGCGGCTCCCCACATGAAAATTGAAGCAGCAAGTGGTGCCCAAACCCAAACCTGCGTGTGCCGAAACCTAAACCAAAATGAATGCACTCGCCGCAGAGCGATGGGAGTAGGCACCCAGGACAGCACTCGCCGCAGAGCGACGGGAGTAGGCACCATTTGTGGCATTTTTTTCCTGCGATTGCACGTGCTGTGTCTCTGTTCTACTTGGACCCATGGCGCATTTTGGTGTACCTTGCGTAGTTTTTCTGCCCGACATGCATGTGCTTATCGTCACCTACCACGCCCCCACGCCAGAGGCCGCCGATGCCGGACCCCTCTTGAGTGGTCGTGTCGGTCAAGTGTCCACGATGACGTTGGACGCTTTGATTCCAAGAATAGGGGATGTACCACTCGAGTCCGCTGTGCAGCGTGCATGCAACATGGCCTTCACCTTTGCACGGCATGTGGAGGCGAATGAGATTTGGCTGCGGACGGTTGTGCGCTATGAGTCCACATTCAGCCGCACAATGATGCGGCAAATTTACGATTTTGGGGAGGCTCGGCGGTCCGTGGGTCTACCGTGGAACCCTGTGATTGTGCGTTGCCCCTTCGATTGCGATGAATTTGAAGAAAACTTGAACAACGAGGAGGAGGCAATCATTAGTGGTCTGCTGAACAATGTAAGGGAGAAAGGGGGGAGGGAACTCATTGGTTGGGTGAAGGATGCGGCACATTGCCTGATGCGAGCGATCAGCACTGCAAAGGGAAAGGTCAAGCTGTGGTACGATGCACTGGATGATCTGGTGTCCTTCCTGGCCTGCTTCTACAGGACCAGCTCGAAGCGCATGCGGGGGTTGTGGCGCAAGGGGGGGAAGTTTTGTTTCTCCCGCCGCACTGGTGTGCGTTGGGTGGAAGCAATGTTCCACGAGCTTGATATTGTGCTAGAGAATTTGCCTGCTGTTGTGGAACACTTGCCCGAGTACATTAGTCATGAGGCTGACCTGGGGCGGAGGGAGAAGGCCCAGGGCTTGTTCGATGCACTTTCGCACCCCCTCTTCAAGTTGACGGCAGCCTTTTTTTGCGATGTTTTTGCTGTGGTTTGTGCCACAAGCAAGAAAGTTCAAGCGACCAGGGGGGCACGGGTTGCCGCCGTCCAGGGTTTGATGAACGTGATGTGCACACAGCTGTTGGCACCAGAGGATTGGGGGCCCTTTGAGGTTTTTGAGGACCTTCGGAAGACCCCTTTCCGCCCGCGCAAACGGAAGCAAGGGCATGCGGTTGAGGTGGAAGATGGTGGTTTGCTTGGGTTTGCGGCTTTCAAGGATTTGGCAGTTTCTTTGGAAGAGGATGGTGAGGCGGAGGTTCCGTTGGACATTCGAGATTTGTGGGTTGTCCCCAAGAGGGCAACACGTGACGCCGACATTGGCGATGTGTATGGGGTTGAGTTGGAGGGTGAGGACGAAGACAGTGAGGACGAGGATATGGAGCAAGCAGATGCCAGTAGCTCCTCTTCTGACCTTCGTAACCCCTCAGCTGTCCCCTCCACCTCTTCTAACCCTGCCGCGCAGTTGGTGTTTCGGTATGATGTGGATGAGGCGGTGTTGAACGCAATGGAAAGGGGGAGGTTGCATGAGTGGACTAAGGTTGAGTTTAAGGCCATTTGTAGGAAGCATGGTTTGAGTGTGAGAGGGGGGAAGGGTGAGCTTATGGAGCGTGTCAGGGTGCACTTCCAGAGGTTGTACCAGCAGTAGGGAGTTTGTTTCCAGCCGTGCCACCGGCGATGGAACATTCGGGTGGTCGAACGCTGCATCACTATATTTGATAAAAAAAAGTATTGCTCTTGTTCATGTTGAATTGTGCAGGGTGTGAGGTAGGGTCATGCAACAGATGTGGGGCTAGGATCATATGGTTATGTGCTGAGACCAATTTGGGGCTAGGGACTCATGGTTGAACAATTGGGAACACCGGGGTGAAGACATGTACTGTCCGCGGGCTCTTTTGAAATTACCCCGTTCTGGACGGGATTTTTTTTTTTTGCGTTAAGGACAGCCCTGGATGTGGTCACACGCATGTGTTGCATAGTGCATACAGATCCCAGTTTGCGTTATGCCGCTGGGATCAACCCTCGGATAGGACTCTCCTGTTCCCTTTAGACACCATGATTTCGCCAACTGAGTTCGAGAACCCCACTTCTGATGCCTCTTCTGGAGAGCGTACACAGAAGAAGCGGAAGCGGGGGTTGGGCAAAGGCGGGGCTGCAACAAATTAATGTACCATGTCAGTTGCCTCCCGCATGGCACAATTTCCCAACGAGCCTTTTGAGGAACGCGTGGGTTCACTCAACCAATCAGTGATGTGGTGTCTGGGCTGTGGCAAACCGGTCTCCCACCAGACCAGGAATTTTGGTGCCTGCCATTGACTGTGTGAGGAGTGCACATGGGACCACTTCCAAAACCCCTGGCCTTGACAGCATACATGGCACTGCGGCACATTCACATCCCTTCGGGGAGATGCCAGTGCATGCCATGACTAAAGCTGCGGTCTTTTTGCCTTTACAGATTTTCGAAAAAGGCTTGGAACCCCCATGGTGTGCCTTCGTTCAGCTATTGGCAAGAAAAAATGATCGCATATTTTGTTGCATATTTTTCGCATATTTTCGCATATTTTTCGCATAATTTCGCATATTTTGATTTTCCGTTTCATCGCATAATTTCCCCCCCCCTGCAGCCAAGCTTTTTCTGCTCATTTCTTCTGAGGTACCACGTGCCAACCACGTGGCTGTGCTGCAGTGTCTGACAGCCATAGTTATCAACTCCTTACAACCCTGCATCCTAGCACAAAATTTCGTGCATTTTCTGCGGGTTTCGCAGTCTGCCCAGTCAGTCCCAAGTTCCAGATTCCTTGCTCAGACTATTATTCCGTCCACAAAGACGAGTGGTTTTGCCTCTGAGAGGTGGTATTCAAGCACTACGCAGTCGGTGTGAGGAAATAGAGTAAGGGGTGTTGTTGACCTGAAACATGGTGACGGCAAAACCGATTGAAGCTGTCAATATGGCACCAGCGGGTGGGTGTCTTGGAGTGTTGTTGGAGACGTGTGGCTGCATCATGGCAGTTCCATTCGTGAAGATCTTGAAGATTGAGTCGGTGCTGGAGGGGTGGATGTCCCGAAGCGACGACTGAATCTTGGACGGTAGATGTGCTTGCAAACGGTGAGGGTGGTGTTGGTAGAGTGATGACTTCTGTTTTGAAGTGGGGGGGGGGGGGGATATCGGAGAAGTGGAATCTGAGTGGGAATGCGGGCGAGTAGCGTTCGTGAGTGAACGAGTGATGATTGTGCTCATGTGCCCCATGCGCTCATTATCAAGGGTCTCTACCGATGCACCACCAACCCCATGCCCCACATACGCCGCTCAGAAGCCGCGCTTTGCCATTGGCGTTGGCTGGGGTGGCCATAGGCGGCGCCAGGGTCTTCGCTTGGGCCACAAGGGCACCGCCGACTGCGCTGATGGGGACCCCCGCTGTCGGACAGCCCCCGACAGCGCAGGCACCGGCCCGTGTCTCTCTGTCGCGCTTGGCCCGCGCCTCTCGTCTCGGCCGGTCCAGCCCTGCCCCTGCGGCCCCGGCGCCGCCGTCGATGAGTGCTCATGTCGCGTCTGCATCCGAACGCTACGCCCCGGCGTCGCAAAGCCCGGCAGGTGCAGCGGCGTGGCTGCTCGCCGCGCTCGGGGCCGTCCCTGCTCTGATGGCGTTGCGCTTGCGCAGGCCCATGGGGCCGGGGCCTCCGCTGCTGGAGATCCGAGTGCCCGCGGCCGTTGGCCTGGCCGCCGCCACGGGAACGAAGGCCGGCCCTCCCCCGCCCGATCCGCCCTCGTCAGGCTGGCGCGGCAGCGACCGCTGGATCTTCCGCACGCTTCGTCCGGACGAGGAACAGGCCGCGGAGCTGAGGCCGGCCAAGCGGCTGTGGGATGGCAAGTCCGTCCTGCAGGAAGTGCGGGAGCAGGTCAACTACGGGTCCACGGACGGGTACGTCAGCGCGCTGCTGTCCTTCACCAGCGAACTGGAGGTGGCGCTGGCGTTCGGCGGCGTGCTCTCCCGCATCGCCGCGGTCAAGGAGCACACCGTCCCCCGCAACAAGATCATCTTCCTCGACAAAAAGTACCTCCGCGAGCACCACCTCGAGACCGACGCCATCGCGCACGCGCGCTCCCAGCGGTCCGACGAGGTGCTGGTCGCGGCGCCGGTGGCGGACTTCCAGCTGCTCCCCGTCCGCGTCGCCGCGTGCGAGCGCGTCTGCGCCCCCCCCTTCGCCGCGGAGGACGCCGCCCGGTTCCCGTCCGCGGCCGACGTGCGGGCGGCGTTCAACGGGCCCCGCCGGGACCTTCGCGTCGAGAGGGTCGGCGGCGCCAACAAGCGGATGTTCCGGGCGACGATCGCGGGCAAGCGCTGGGTGGTGCACCCCCCGAGGCCCAACGTCAGCCTGAAGGACGTCCCGCTGCTCTCTGGGCAGGCGCTGGCGGACCTCGGGCGCCACGAGTTCGCCGCCTTCAGTGCGTACCGCGTGCTGTGCCCGGGCCACGTCGTCAAGGCCGCCCTCTACACGACGCGCCTCCAGTTGGACTGGCAGGAGGCCCCGAAGGCATTCCAGTGGGCGTTCCTGCTGCTGGAGGACTTCGACTTCCCCGGCGGCCCGACGCCGGGCGTCGAGCGGGCGGCGCGCGCCGCGATGCAGGCGCTCATCGGCGCGGACGTGCTGCTCGGGAACTGGGACGCCCTCCCCCGCAGCGAGCACGACAGCGCGGTGGGGCCGCTGTGCAGCCCCGCGGAGATGGTGTACGCGCGGCGCAGGGGCGACGGCGCGGTCGTGCGCGTCGCCGCGGACCGGGCGCTGGGGGGCCTCCTCTGCGAGGATGTGCGGAAGAAGAAGGTGGGGCCCGACATGTACTTCGCGCCGCACAACGCCCTCGACCTGAAGCAGCGCCTCGCGAACCACGTGTGCTACAAGAGCAGCGTGACGGACGCCCACATCCGCATGGCGCAGGGGATCATGGCCCTGCAGTTGCACTCGCAGGCCCACGTGGAGCGGCTGCGCGCATGCGTCGAGTTGTCGCCGTGGCTGCAGCTGGACCAGCACGCCGCCATGGGCAGGACGGGCGACGCGCCGCTGTGGAGCATCGTGCAGGAGCGCATCCGCACGCTACTGGACGCGTTGACCGTCCGCGTCTGTGAGCCGGCCGCCGGCGCGGAGGCGCTGTGCGCGCGCGACGGGCACGTGGCCGTCGCGCACGCGCACTTCATCTACATCTTCGGCGGCAACTCCCAAGCAGGCGCGCTGAAGGACGCGTGGCGCTGGGACACACGCACCAACCGCTGCGCCCGCCTCCCCGACCTCCCGTCCCCGCGCTACTCCCACTCCGGCCACATCCACGCCGGCCAGTGGCTGATCTCCTACGGCGGATGCCCCGGCACCGCCTGTTCCGCGCCATTTCTCGGGGAGTTGCTTGTGCTGGATCTCGGCGAGAACCCCGAGTTGCTTCCCGGGGACGGGGCGCAGTGGAGGGACGTGGCCAAAAAGGGCTGCCAACAGGACGACGCCGAGCCAACGCAGCCGCCCGGCCGGTGCAGGCACGCCTCCATTCTGGTGCCCAACGACGAGGCCGCCGGCGCGTGTCGCCTGCTGGTCGTGGCGGGTGCGGGGCCGGGCTCCAGGAAGCTGACGGACGTGTGGCAAGGGACCCTCGACCTGCTGGGGGGCTCGGGGGGCGTCCCGGCGCAGTGCACGGTGCAGTGGGAGAAGTACCGCAACCTCTCGCGGCCCTGCCACCGGCACTTTGCCTTCCCCCTGATGCACGGCGCGTTCGCGGTGCTGCAGGGCTTCGGGCAGAGCCTCATGAAGATCCGCGTCGTGCGGCCCTTCAACGACGCGGGGCAGATCGACGAGCGCGACTCGGACATCATCGTCACCCACGGCGCGCTGGACTTCTCCACGTACCGGGAGTTAGCAGAGTCCAAGTCGCTGGCGGGCTTCGCGGCGGTGGTTGACGACATCTCCGGGTCGGTCTTCCTGTTCGGCGGGGGCAATGCGCGGTGCGGTCCGCAGGGCAACGGGCGGCGCGGCGGGCGGGGGCGGGGGCGCGGCGGCGGGGGGTCCTTTGGGGTGAGTGTCGGCGGCACCGCCCGGCCGTCGCGGGTGTTCCGGCTGCACTGCGGCAGCAATCGGGGCGCGTCCGCGCCGCGCGGTCAGCCCGGCTGCGATGCCGAGGCGGAGTGGACGTGGTCCCCCCTGGACGACCACGAGAAGCTGGACGAGGAGTATCGGCTTCCGCTGTGGACCTCGTGGAGCGGGTGCCTCGTGGGGGACCACGTGTACCTGTTCGGGGGCCGGAACGACGACCGGTTCTCCGACCGGATGTACATGGTGCGCGTGCGGCACACCGGCACGGCCGAGGCCGTAGCCCGGCTGAAGTACCACGGGAACCGTCTGGAGCGGGAGATCCAGGCCTTCGGGGACCCGGACGTTGCCATCGCGGCCGTGCAGCCGGAGCTCCCCTCCCTCTCGCTGCCCGCCTCGGCGGCGGCGACGGCGACGGCGGGACCGGCGGCGGCAGAGCGCCAGGCTGACGCGCCGTGGGCGGCGACCTCGCTGCGGCTGCTGTGCGCCAATGTGCACGGCTGGAGCACGCAGGACCGCGGGGGTCTGAACGATGGGTGGGTGTACGATCTGGTGGAGCAGTGCAATCCGGACGTGGTGTGTCTGCAGGAGGTGAAGCAGCCCATGCCGGCCGATCCCCCGGACGGCGACTGCGTGGTCCGACTGGGCGAGGACGTCCTCTTCCGCTACAGTGCCCACGAGCGGCCCGAGGCGGTGAAGCAGCGGCTCGACGCGCTGCTGTCGCGCGCGCCTCCGTCCGTTGCGGCGTCGGTGTGGACCGAAATCCAAAACGGGCCCTGCCGGTACCTACGCCGGGTCTGCGACGAGGGGCCGGCACCGCGTGATGTCACGCAGGAGACGTGTTTGGAGCGGCTCCAACGCCTGCCCGTGTGGGGCCCCGACCCCGCCGTCTGTCGGTTTGCGCCCGCGCTGGACCCCACCTTCGGCAACGCCATCATCGCGTGCAGCCGCCGCGTGTCGCGCGCGGACGACGTGGGGACGGATGCGGGCGGCATCGAGCTCGCGCTGCTGGGCCGTGAGCGCCGCTCGGGGTGCGTGGTGCCGGTGGCGGCCCCCTGGGGGTCCCTTTTGGTGGTGTGCACGCATTTGGACGCCCACTGTGAGGCCCACCGGCTGGAGCAGCTCCAGCGGCTGGTGGCCGGCCTGGGTACCCGCCCCCACGTGCTCTGCGGCGACTTCAACGCCCTGTCGCACTGGACCCCGGAGGACGCACGGACCCGCGAGCGGCGTCGCTTGGAGGAGCCCCAGAGGACGGTTTACCGGTACCTGACCGAGGAAGAGGGGTATGTGGATCTGGAGCACCGCGTGCCGCCCCGCGCCACGTCGACGCATGGGCTGCGGGTCGACTACGTGTTCGCGTCGCGGTCGCTCGCGCCGCGGCTGGACCTCGGGCGGTCCCGACTGCAGGTGCTCCCGTCAGAGCCGTGGTCCGATCACAGCGCCCTCTTGGCCCTCCTCCACTTCCACAGCCGCAAGCGCATCATTGGTCTCGTTGGCGGGATCTGCTCCGGGAGGTTGACGGCGGCCAAGGCGGTGCAGAGGGGGCTGGCGGACGAGCGGTGCCGGGTCGAGATCGTGTCCGGGGAGGGCCCCGACAGCGCAGGCGACGTGTACCGCCGGCTGCGGGGCTGCGAGGTGGTGCTGTGGGTGGGCCCCCGGCTGGAGAGCGACGGGCACGCGCTCGCGAGCCTCGACCGGGTCTTTGTGCTCTGCACGCAGGTGATGGAGCGGAAGCGGCGGTGGCGCGCAAAGTACAAGGGCAGTCCCGCCGAGGCCAGGTCGTGGGAGAAGCACGAACAGCGGTGGAAGCAGAGGTACGCCGCGCTCAAGGTGCTGGAGGCGCGGACACCGGGGAAGGTTGACTTGGTGTCCGAGAGCGACGGCGAGTGCGTGAAGCGGATCACGTCGTACCTTGCGAAGGCGATGCGGGAGTAGCCGGTCGGTGGCCCTTGGACACGCGTCAGTGCAGTGCAAGTGCCCTTCCCCGGGGCACTGGCAAATCCGACTGCGGCGAGGGGGGGGGGAGACTTGGAGCCCCTCCTGAGAGGGGGGGGGGGTGTCCAGAGGGGGGGGGGGGGCGGGGGCACCGCTGTGATCAGTTGAGTCGACCTGCTGGGGTCCTCCTGATAGGGCTTAGCAGACCCTGGTGGTGAGTGCCAGACTTCGCTTGAGCGAACCGGCGGGAGTGATAGCCACAACCGCCACTGGGGGCCTGCAGCGCGGGTGCCACACCACCGGTCGGGGGGCTGAGCGACGGTTAATGCCGGATGGATCCGTCATGTCTTGACCACCACAACCCGCCGCCGATGGAGAAACAGAAATGATGGGGTCAAGACAGCGGCGCGGCGGACTTTCGGGAGAAGATCGACACTGAATCATGCGGTGAAGAATAAACGGGTGACTGACCAGGGCTGACTGTCCCGTAAAGACACCCCAGATGGACTGTCTGTCACACGGGTGGGCGGGGGGGGCAGTGACAGAACGGTGATACTTGAGTCCTGTGTCCGACATTCTGTAGGTTGGGATTTGCGCAGTGTCATGCGAATGAGCCCCCGTTGACTTCTGTTACGGGGCACTTCTTGTGTCACAGTGAAAGGCGCCTGTGGCAATGTCACTGAAGAGCTATTTGTTCTGAGTTGGTTGCTCTGCAGCCCTGTGCCTTTGCCAGGTCCGGCACACAACATCTGCATCCCACATTCCAGTGAAGGTCCTCCGAGAACCCCCTTCCCTTGCGCCTTTGGATTGGCTGTGGCCTGAGCCACAGCCCGTTTCAGTGCAGTGGGCACAGTACTCGATGCTTCCCCGACGGAGGTTCTGATCGAGATGCCTTTCGGGGGGCCAAGGGGCTATTTGCCACGTCGAAGAAGGGCGGACGTGGCGCACCACGCGAAGGGCACTGCACTCTGGATCCTAAACGCGTTTGGACTGGCACGCCGCGCCGCCCATGAAGACCTGCCAACCCCCTTGCCCTCCCCCCTCCCATTCAAAAGAGGGATTGAGTGCAGAAATTTGGTGGATGCTAAAATGGAGCTTGGCGGCCCGCCGCCGCAGGAGTCCCACGGTGTTGCTGCTTGGTGGGTTTTGGCCTCATTATTGTTTTGTGAGGCCGTTGCACTGTGAAGTGGTTGTTGACCAGTGAGTCTACATACCATCACCGTTTTGGACCATAGCTAGACCATAGGCAAACGTTTTGCAGAGGACTCCTCCTCCCAAGGACCAATGTCAGGGTGTAGTAGTGGGGAGGATGCGGGTGATGTAGACACAAGTGGTGGTGATGGTAGCTCAGGCAGGGACCGTGGGTCCTGTTCAAATTCCACTTCTGATCGAGAAGAGGGATCCAGCAATTCAGAATCAGAATTGGAAACTTCGGCTTGAGAAGCTGGCCCTGGATCCGCTGAATGTGTGCAACGGACCATCCAAATTTGATGCGAGTGGAGGGTTTATATTTCACCCATGATCCTGTGTGTTGGACTGTTGTTCCATCTCCCTGGCTGACAATGGTGGACGAGAGGGCTGATAAAACACGCTGATATATATTGTTGCATTCCAGCAAACGGCTTTTTTGTATCCAGCCCAAAAGGCCAACGTCATGCCCTGTTGTCCAAACATGGCCGGGTGTGGGGGCTTTCATTTGTGCTCGCGCTGTTCTGCCTTGCCTCTGGCTCCTTGCCCACATACAATGCGTTTTTACTTGCTTCCATTTTGGTGTAATTGCTTGGCCTTGAACCACAGTGGATGAGCATATTATCTTTTGCACCAAGGTTGCCATTAAAAACCTGGTGTTGCTTCTGAGGTGTGAAGGCTGGGTATCTGACTCTGCAAGCATATAATGAAGCTGCCCCATTCTAGCTGACCATCCAGTGGGACACTGCCAGGGTTGAACGCTTCTCAGTGCTCGCTGCACCAGGCACGAAACACTCTCAGCTGAAAATTACAGCACAATGCACAGCAAGGCTGCCGAGATTTGGGGTGAGGGGTTCGCAGCTGTCCAATTGCCAGCTGAACCCACAGATGTTGGGCCGCGGCTGGAGTCGGAAGGATACGGTGGGGGTGTGGCTGGCAGTCAATGTGGGGGGGTGGTGCCTCCCATCTCCCGCCTGCGCCGTCCGGGCCTGGTCGCCTCTGCTGTTGGGGTCCGATAGTGTGTCCCGAGCTTGCCCAGCCACTCGGCGTGCGTTTGAGATAATAATGAAGTCGGGCGAAGATCGTATTCATTGGGCGCATCTGCGGGTGACCTGTGGATGTGTGTGTGCGCGCGCGCATGTATTTGACGCTGTCTTTGTTTTGATGCTGCACCTGACGGCACCCGGTACACTCGGGCTGCTTTGATGCAGCACATCACGTCAGGGGGGTCCTTAAGGGACGAGATTTTTTTTTTTTTTTTTGCTAAGGACAGCCCTTAAGGACCGCCCCAAGGGACCACCAACCGCCAACCGCCAACTCCCATCAACTGCCAACCGCCACCAACCGCCAACCACCAACCGCCAGCCACCAACCGCCGCCAACCGCCAGTGGCGACCAACCGCCAACTGCCAACCACTGCCAACCGCCTCCAACCACCAACCGCCAGCCACCAACCGCCGCCAACCACCACCAACCACCACCAACCGCCAGTTGCCAACTGCCAACCGCCAACCACCGCCAACCGCCAACCGCCAACTGCCACCAACCATGGTTGGGCACATGGAGTGCCCGCGGGCTTTTTTGGGAAAACTGGTACCGGAACACTTTTTTTTTTCCGTTAAGGACACCCCTGCATCACGTGCGTGCGCGGTGGAGGCTGGCTGAGGGGGGGGGTTCGTCGCTGGAAGAAAGCGGCGCGGGGACCACCAATGCGCTGCCGAATCTGAAACTGGGAGAACGGCCCACCGTACGTGCAGCCGCCAATCTCGGAGGCCCTGACAACTTTTCCTGGGACAATGACCATCGGAGCGGGGGTGTCCGCAAAGTTCATGTTCCCAAGGGCCGTACAGTCGTACATGGACGGGATGGGGTGCGGTCTCTCGTTTCGCGGCCACCCAACGCCCGCACCCCGTGCAACGCCAGCCACACGAGGCCCCGCGCGTTGGTGATCCGAATGGCCGAGCCACGACTGCGGGGCTCCTTCTTCGACGCCATTGCCCCCGGGCAGCCTAACCCTAACCCTCGCCTGCGCCCTGTGGATTCCCCGGTGCTCTGTACATAGCCCCTGTAAATATGTCCGCGGGATCACAATGCGCAGCCCTGAGCAGTCCAGCTCCCCTCGACGGAGAACCAGTGGACTGCCCCCCCTCGTCGAGGACTCTTCGTCGCACATGTCCGGCCCTAAGGAGGACGTGCGGTGTCATGCCTTGGCCCGTGATCGGAGGCGCAGGTGGCGGGCGGTCGGAGGGCACCCGCCGGCCCCGACCCGCCCCGTCTTGGCCCCGTGTTGGGCCGTTGGGAAGTGGGTGCGTGTGGATCGGGGGGATGAGTGTGTGGGTCAGGGGTATGGCATTGGGCTGTGCCATGGGCCCCCGGTGGACGAGGGGGGGGGGTGAACGTGCGGCGGCGGTTCCGCTGCAAAGTCGCAGAAAAAACGGACGGGGGGAGTCTGGAAGGCACGCGGGTGACGGTCCGGGGGCCCGTACGTCAGTTTGCGGTCCGGTTTGGGCTCGGGTCTGCAGACGACCTGCCAAACGAATGCCTACGGTAGGGCGTCGTGCAGACGGTTGCTTCCCCTTCAGGGGTCGCCTCGCAGGGGCCTTCGGGGTTTCGGTTGGAGGGAGTTTGGGAGGGGGGGCACCGAGGCCTCCCCCTTCCCTACAAATACAACATACGCCCCTCCCCATTGGCCCTCCGGCAATCGGCGTTGGCACTGCCGCTGCAGGCGAGGGCAGCGGTTGCTGATTGCATGCCCCTCGGCACTGGCGTGTGACGAGGGTCATCCGTCGCATGTGCCATGGATCGGAGTGGCCGAAGCAAACAGCAGCTGGACCGGAGGGTGACTGGGTGACGATGGGAGTTTGACCGGAAGTTGACCACAAGTTGACAGAATGTTGATGGGAGGTAGACCAGAAAGGGTGCACGGATCTGTTTCACCGAGGAAAGGTACGCCGTGGAGATTTGGCCTGATTTTTCTGCACAAAATGGAGTAGTTCTGCACTGGGGCTCCACAGTGCATCCACAACACCCAAAACCCGCAGATTGCAGGCACTGAGGTGGGGATTCGGACCGCCTTACTCCAGCGTTATGGTTCACCCCCCCCCCCCCCCCCCACACCCCCCACATCCCCACACACCCGCCCCACCCTCTTGGACCCCCATCTCATGATCAGTGCAACGCACTGATCACACTTTTGGGGTACGTGCGCTGGCGTCCCCCCAGAGCACCCACCGGAGACCCCCCTCAAACCCTCCCTCCGACTCCCGCCGAATCCGTATGTCCCCCAATGTCTCCCATACAGATGGTTGCTGTCTGTCGTCTTGCCGGAGTCCAGCATGGCCCACGCATCATCGGCCACGACCCACAACAGGAGAAATTTCACTTTGAACGTGGGTTGGCCTGCATCTCCACGCTGTAGTGACCGCGGAGTTACGACTTGTTCTGCGCATGGGGATGCAAGTTGAGTGTGACGCACTCAATACACATGTGTCCGGACACGCACGCACCCGCAACCACATGCACGCTTAGACCCACGCCCCACGCGCACACCCATGCCCACACCCTCACTCACAACCACAGCCACACCCACCTGCCTACACAGACACGCAGAAGGACACACAATTGCCTACTCACACACATACACACACACACTGCTACGTGGTATATGGTTCCAAGGGCAGGAGTTGCGGTGCATTGGCGACAGTTGTCAATATGGAGTAACGAGCCCGTCAGGGCAGCCCCCCTGCAGGGCTGGACAATGAACTCATGGTTTGCAGTAGTGCTAGGTCTGTAGGATTGTTGAACCTCGCAGTGTGAGCATGATTGGAATTGTTACCTTGGCACACACACACACACACACACACACACACACACACACACACACACACACACACACACACACACACACACACACACACACACACACACACACACACACACACACACACACACACACACACACACACACACACACACACACACACACACACACACACACACACACACACACACACACACACACACACACACACACACACACACACACACACACACACACACACACACACACACACACACACACACACACACACACACACACACACACACACACACACACACACACACACACACACACACACACATCCCCCTCATGTACACGCACGTTCCGATCTGTGATTGCATTTGGCAGTCATGGATACTCTTGACCGTTCCGAATTTCATGTTTTCTGAGGAGGCGATAGCTCTGGCCCCTCTTTGAACAGACGGAACAGCAATTCACAGTTGCTGGGGAATCATCTGAGGATCGCATTGCTTTGGTTGTACCCCCCCCCCCCCCTTGCAAACTCCCCCCCCTTGCAATCTCCCCCCCCCACCCGGGAGACCGTCACTTCCATGTTTTTCTAGTTAACATGCATTGTGCTGGTTTGTGTTGCCCATCTGCTTTACACATGGCCTTGCATTGCTTTTCCCATTACTTCAAATCAAGCACCTGTGTGTGTTCTGTGATATTCTCTCTCCAAAGGCGTTGTATGGGTGTGTTGTGTTGCTACTTCAGACCCAAGATGTTCACTCCGGTGGATCATGAGAGTGCTCAACTCTCAAGGCTAGAGGCTGTGGTGGTTGAATCACCCAAGTCTCCAGAGTCACCGGATGTTACCCCCATGGCTCCGCAACCCGAAACACCGGCACAGCCCACACACGTACAATTTGTGTTGGATGAAGCACATTGGCATCAATGCGAAAGTCGCTTCACACGTGTTCTCTTTGCTTGCATCAGTGGAGGGTACCACAGTTTGCCTTGAAATACCTTTGCAATCCCCCCCCCCCCCCCAGGAGACCGTCACTTGGCGACCGTCTCCCCCCCCCCACCCGGGAGACCGTCGCGTGCTAACCCGGGAGTTTGCAAGGGGGGCGGGGGGTAGAAAACGCTTTGGGACGCAGCATCTGGCTGCGTGGGCTTCGCTGACATGTCCTCAATTTTCAACGCCCCAAATGCATGCAGCGGTCGACCCGCTTTTTTTTGAAAGGATTTTTTTTGGATAGGAGCGATCCATTGATATGGAAAAGCAATTCAGTTGTGAAGCCAAAGACATCGGCATGGCAAGAATTTGGGGTGCGGAGCTTGTGAGTGCATGTTTTTTTTTAATAGACCACAATATCCAAAAAAAGGACGTCGCACCTTTTCTGCTCTCTCACTCAGTTTCAATCAGCACATCATTGCACATCAGGAAGTCAACCAATCCCTGTCCAACATTGTCCACTCCACCTCACTGGCACTACCACCCGGCAACAAACAACCCACCATACTATCTTCTAGTGCAAAAAACAAAACGTCAGGCTTGGGACCCACGCACTCCAAACGAGGCGCCCTGCTTGTTTTTCATAGTTTCATTGCCCCCTTGCACCCATAATTGCATGCTCAAGTGTTGCTCTTTCCAAATGTTTTCAGATGATGGGTCAACATAGGCCAACCAGGGTGCACACAGGGAGGGATGCTGGTTCTGTATTTGTTTGGGTCATGTCCAAAAATCCACGGCACTCCAGCCCTTGTTCACAACGAAGGCGTCTTGTGCATCAGTTGCACAGTGACAGGTTCCTATGCCATCAAGTGGGTTGCATTATCCATCATCCTCGGGTAATCTAAAGTGTACTGCAACAGCACGTTCGGAAAGTGCATCTGGCATCAGGCAATCTTGTTGGGAGTGGCGTCATGCTGGGCGTCATGTTGTCCCTAGATGCAACGAGCAGTGTGAATCAGTGGTTTCTATTGCATGTTGCCTGTAAGGGCAGGGCAGGGACGTGGGGGTAGCGTTATCCGTTATTTTGTTTTTTTTAAATGCGGATTATTTTTTTTAGAGGTTGTATTTTTTCTTAGATCTCACAGTTTGTTCCTGAAACGTTGTTTTATTTTTTTTTAGATTTGCAGCGGATTATTTTTTAGAGAGCCATCTAAAATTTTTGGTCACTTTCGACCTTTTTTTTAGATGCTTTGTATCAAATTTCAGATGTTTTGTTTTTTTTTTAGAGGTTCTATTATTTTTTAGCGCATCTAAAAAAATATTTTCGCATCTAAAAAAACATTATCACCTGCAGCCCCCCTCCCCCTTCACTGCAGCTATTGGCAACCATGACCCGGGGACATCCTCTGCCTTTTCTCCTTTTTTTTCTGCACTTTACTCAGATCTTACTCACCTGGAGAGGTGTTCAGGTTTCCTTCTGGCCTCTGGTGCCAAGTTGGGCAGTGCTCTGCACCCAGGATAAATCACAGTGCCCAGACCAGAGCATGATCAAGTTTCTATACTATTGGTGTAAATACTCCGTCTCTGTTTTGGACTTCGGCTCGCCATGAACGCTCTTTTCCCTATGGTTAGGCCGCTTTGAGTATAGCTCGCCGGGGAGCAACCCCCATGCATAAAAAAAATAGTTTCTCAATTAAAAGTACACTCATGAGCACCAAATAACAATTAAGGCAAAAGAATCCAAAATCCCGGAGCATTAACAAAAAGACTTTGTGACACAAAAGCATGCATGCAGTTGGTGCTTCAATTAGTGCGCATCTATTTCAACACATCTAAAGATCGTATAGTGCGAGAAAATATGTTTTTGAGAAAGTACGATGTCAAATTGAGCTAGGTCATATGGTTTTTTGCTGGTGAAGATTCATTTGATGATTGTGTAAAAGGGTATTTCCAACATCCAACACCTCTTTCAGAATGGCCATCAAGAAACTAACCCTTGACCACGCCAAGCTTACCGTTTTGCACATGTAGATGAGTATAGAAAAGTAAGAAACAATTGATGAAATTGCGGAAGGGTCAATATTTGTAGTGCATGGTTTGGATGTGTCAAAGTAACTTTGTCATTCATTTCCTCGTCACCAATCATGAGATTCAAAGCCTTTACGGTGTACAGTAGACACCACGTCTAAGGTGGTAATGGGCGCGCATGTCCGCATCAAAAACACGACTTCTGTACCTTAGGATGCGTTGCGTGCAAAAAATGTGATATTTTGTAGTTCAAAAATGCCACATTTTGCATTGTAAAGTACGCAAAAATGTCCTGATTGTTTATGGCGTATTTTCCCGAACAAAGATAATGAGATTTTCGCAATGGAAAGAGTGATTGTGGTATTTGTGCTCTTAGTCGTTGCCTTCCGTAGGTTTTGCTTTGACTCCGGAGTTGCTTTTATAAAGAGTTTCTGATGTCCCTTGCTTGTTGTTCATATTGAAAACCTTGATTGCTTTTCAAAAGATGTTTCCCCAAAACTGCAAAAAGGTAAAGTCCACGAACAAGGAACACCACAAACAGGATCAAAGTCAGAATTGTGATAGTATTCTTCCAAATCAAAGCATTGTAAGCAAAGAGGGGCTGCATATAGACAAATGAGGAATCAAATATGCAACTCAAATGGTTTTATAAACAAAACAAATGATTTTATGTGAAAACTGGCATGACTCAGGCCTCCAAGATAGCACCAAGCACTTCATGTGCACTCTTTTGGATGAATTGGAGTTGGTTACGAATCTAGGGCATAGGAGTTAGGCCAGACACAGGAAATGACTTGGCCAAGCAACTGAATTCAGAAACAGTTACAATCTGGAACCACAATAAGTAGTAGTAACATTTGAGTATAGGGGTCCTGAGGTGGGAGACCACTAGGCTTAACCTACAAGGCCCAAGGCATGGAGTGCCTACTTTATTTCGGTATAACCTCCATGAGGGATGATACCTCCGCTCCTTTGAGTGGCAGGGGTGAACTTCATGGGGGAGCTAGGGTTTTGAACCCTAGTTGCTGAGAAAGTGTACTTAAAGCTTCATAAGAGAAACAAAAATGTTTAAGTGTTAGTCTCAGCACTTTCTTAGGCAAAAAGGGGGGCTGTAGCCTGGATCAAGTACCCCAAGAAAGACATGGTAGTGACTTTTTCTTACTCCCCCCTGGAGTACTAGTTAGCTAAGCTAGTAGGACCAAGGAAAAAGGCTCAAATTACCCTGAAATTACCTCAGAAAATGGTGTAAACCTTCACAAAACCTCCTCATCAGTTCATAAAAGCTGTTCACACTGCTGGTACCCTTTAGAAACAGCATGATGTACCGTGAATGATGTCCCTTCGAAGGGGCATTCCTCAAAAGTAGCTGGCGTGAGCGTAAACTTTTGGAAAAACAGTTTGGGGGCAGTGGGGTTTGAACCCATGACCTCCTCCCTAGAGTCTGCATTGCTACCCACTAGGGTATGATCGACCGCTCTAATGCGGACGGTCATCGCTGTATAAACAACATTTTTCAGTAATCGTCCTGACCAACGGCCAGGGCGGAGCAATACTCCTGATGGAGCCCACAAAACTCCAGGAGCTGAAAAAAATAGAAATGAGGACCAACAGGGAGTGAATCCTGTGGTTTAGCGAAAGGTTGAGCGACCTAACAAGTCAAATCGCTAAAAAGTGACGATAAGACGTTAGAAATCGTCATTTATAGGCCCAAACTCAAAGTCGCAGACAAGCGCAACAGAGCCGCGCCCAGAAAAGGGGTTAACGGCACTACAAGGCACTCGAGCAGAGAGGTGTGTGCCGTGCCTTGACAGTGAGAAACCAAAATTTTCCGCATGATTGCATCAAAGTTTTTATATAACATAGGGACAAACCTCAAAAACACAAACAAAAGGAAGAGCAGGCGAAAAATTCGCCTCTCAGGTATGCCAGTGTCACGACACACGTATGCATTGTGTTCGTCGTGGTTGTTTCGTTAAAACGTTAGGGTTGTCTCTGTCGTGTCTCCGGGGGGTTGGGCGACTCCTGCATTCCCCCTGCACAGGTAAAAACAAGGTTGTAAGGTATGCTCGGCGAATGGTGCACGTAGTGCGCACGTAGGGTTAGAGAAGATGAAGTGCTCGCGATGCATGTGCCGGATTCCGACATACACACGTTGCCACGCTTCCTTGTGCATGCACCCACCTTCCCTTCTCTTCACAGGTCCAAAGGAGAAGCGTGTGCGCGTGTTTGCGTTGTTTGTGCGTTAAAGTAGGGTTGTCTAAGACGCTTAGGCTTGTTTTGCGTTGTGCCGTCGTCTCTCATTCGCCATTCCCTGTTCTCCTTTTCACAGATGACAAAACAGGCACAACAGGAAGAATCGTGCAAGCCACACGATGCAATTAAACGCTTAGGGTTGTTTAAAACTCGCAATGGGGTTGTTTAAACGCTTAGGTTTGTTTTGCGTTCGCTTCACTTCGGCATTCACACGATGCACGGTGAGTAAGGTAGGTAAGCCCAGGAGGAGCTCACCTTCTGGTTGAGTCAGTGTGGTTACAGTGGTTTTGGTCTCGCCTCCCTTCCCTGCATGCGTGCACTCGATGCATTAAAGGGATTTGACAGTAGGCCACGCGCTGTGCACGCGGTATGAACCCTTGCCAGGTTACCCAGGGCTTCGCCCTGCGTTCCATAAGGGAACGGGCGAAGTCCTTAAGCTTGCTTGCTTGCAACTGGGTTCAGGAACAGTGTATTATAGGGCACACTAAGAAGCGTATAATACGTGGAGTGTGTCTTGGTTCCTCCGTCTTGAACCCAGTCCATTGGCCTCTGTTGTACAGGTGGGAGGGTCAGGGTGAACTGGTGCAGTCCCTTGAGCCGTGCTAAAATATACGGCGCTGATCACACAAGCAACAAGCTACGATTCAGCCAGGAGTGGCAAGCGTAGCCCGACATCTTCAACATCCACGCTGTGCACGCAACAAGAGCACCCCTTCCCTCCAAGCCCTAGCAGGGAAACGCGTTGTGGCGTACCTGTTAGGCCACAGAAGCTTAGTAGCTCTGTGTTTTCTTGCACTCTCACAGGTGAGCCGCTAGGGCTCTTGTCTTCATCCTCAACGCCACCCAGTAGAGCGTGCGTGTAGGAGTGGTAGTCCTGCGCGGGGGCTTGAGCCAGTTGCAGTAGCGCTCGCCCACCAGGATGGTGCCACTGTAGGGTGTGTAGGACCTGTAGTGCGTGTGTCACTGTCCCACCCGTTTCCTGCAATTTTAGCAGGGTTGGTGGGCTGTGGCAGTGGTTAGGTCAGCGTTTTGGCCACTTAGCAAAATGGCGTTTTCATGCCTTCATAGCTTTTGGCCACCCCTCCCTTTAGTAGTCACGTAGGTAGGAAAAACAATACCTGGATTAGTACGCTGGGTATTCCCCCAAGGTTTTGCGCCAGCACAGAAATGGGGCGCATAGGGGAGGGGAGACGCGGGGCGTACCCCGTGGCATCAATAAGACAACCCTCCAGGTTTAGCAAGCGTGCAGACTTGGGTATAGTTAGGACACCACTTCTGCAACTTGCTCTTAGGACCTCAGGCATAGCACACTCACACATACCTAGACAGACATGTATAGCGACCAGGTTAGGAAGGGTAGAACCCCATGGGTCTGGACCAGTTAGGGGTCCTAACTGTGGGCACGCTTGTCCCCAAGGAGGGTGAACACACCTTGCTTGTCATTCCCCCCTGGTCATTAGAGTAGCTAGCCACCGTTCATCGTTGGCTCCCCAAGGTCATAACATCAGGGCAGGTCCCATGGCACACATGGTCAACAAGGTAAACACTCGCTGGCTGGCTGCAAACCTGATAAGCGGCCATCTGGCTCACGCTGGTAACCATAGGCAGGGGACTGCAGGGCACAGCCACGGTTGGTGCAGTGCTCAGAGTGCTCACCGACCCTGGGAGGTTAGTTCCTCTTCTTACGCTGGGACAGGGTCTCAGCACGGGCTAGCAACTGCCCCTCGTTGTTCTCAACGAGGTAGGAACCAAAGATGGGGTTGATACTCCCATCTGGCTGTATGAAGGCTGACATAGGCTCCCAGGTAGCCTCTGATAGCCCATAGCCATCCCACAGGGTCAGGAATTTCCAGCCCTGTTTATACTCGTGGCGTGCAATACCTGCAACCACGTAGTAGCCATCGACTGCCATTTCCTCGGCAGTCATCTCCTCGAGTTCGTCTGCCTCCTCAGGGGTGGCAGCGTTCTCCAGGTTGATACGCTCGACCTCACAGTCAGGCAAGCGCCACTCATCCCACGATAGTTCATCAGGGGAGTGGTAGTGTCTGAGCTGCTTAGGAGCACACAGCAGCTCCCAACCTAGATGGGGGCTGCACCTCACATGGATCCTGGATCCATCTATCCTGATAATACGATAGGGCCCAAAGTAGGGGTCCTGCAAACAGTTGCGGGGCCATGTGGGCAATCGTGAGTGGTGTACAAGCACCAGGTCTCCTACCTTGAAACTGGCAGGACGTCTCGTGCGGTTACGCCGGGTTAGTTCGCGTTCTCGAACGCGTTTCAGGTTAGCTCTGGCCCTGTTAGCCAGGTCCTGCCGGTGCTCCAGCCAGTCCCCAACTGGGCTCTTATAGTCCTCGGGGAAAGGGGTTTTGAAAAACCACGCAGGACGCCCCCCATGGAACAGTTCGTGGGGGGTATAGCCGGTTGAAGAACTCTCTTGAGAGTTCATGGCCAGAACGGCCCAGGGCAACAGGCGTACCCAATCTTTGGTGCGCTCCTGTTTCATCAGAATCCTCAGATTCTGCTCCACCACACGATTCTGTCTCTCACAAAGAGGGTTAGACGTGTGCGTGTAAGGTCCACCTGTGGTTACCTGGACGTTCAGGGCGTCCAGCACCTGCTTGTACCAACCGGTATCACTCCGGATGTGTACATCTTCATCGGAGTGGATCTCCTTAGGCGCCCCATAGAGCTCAAACCACTCCTCGACCAGGATCTTCACAGTCTGCTCTCCTGTGATCTTCTTGTTGCAGGGGAAAGCATGTGTGAAGCGGGTTAGACCACAGGTGACCACGAAACAACTATCATAGGCACCAAACTTAGGCAGACCGTGGATGAAATCCGCGTACAACAGGGAGTTAGCACAGTAGGGTATGGAGAGACTGGAGACCAGTCCTCTGTCACGTGAGTCGCTCTGTTTGCTGGCGTGACAGTCACAGGAGTCCACTATGGACTGCATACGGGCACGTAGTTCAGACTGGGTTAGTCGGCAGTAGAAACGCTCACTGAAGAAAGCAGCAGACCGGTTGCACCCTGTGTGCCCGGAGCTGTGGTGTGCCCACTGCAGACAGCCGTCCAGTCGTGCCTCAGGCACAACTATGCGGTCCTCATAGTATAGGTACTGGTTATCTTTATACCAGCGGTCACCATCTATTAGGCGTGCCTCTAGGCCATCACTGACGGTACTGAGTACACATTCGTACTCAGCCTGGTAGTCTCTCAGGCTCCAGCCCTCCAGTACACCTGCTGTACGCATGGATAGGTCCAGCTGGACATCCGTACGTTGGAACGCCTCTTTGGCCAACGCTTCAGAGCTCTCGCCTAGGAGGGCGTCGAAGTTATTACGCGAGATGTAGTCAGCCATCTCGTTCTTTATACCTGGTATATGATGGACGGTCAGCCTGAACTGACTCAGGTATGTCCACCATCGTTTTAGTTTTGCTTTTTCAGGAGGCGGGCCCTTCTGAAATGTCTTCACGGGCTCTTGGTCACAGAGCCATACAACAGGGTTAGTACCTAGAAGACGGGATTGGGAAGAGAGCACGAGCATCCCAGCCAGGAGTTCCTGGTCGTAGGTACTGTAGTTGGATCGTGCTTGATTCCACTTCCAGTTCCAGTGCCCCAGAGGCACCAGACGCCATTCATTGGTGGGATAAGAAAGTTTTATAGTGAGTTCAACACTGTGTTTGTGCCTCTCCTGCTGCTTGCTGCTGGTGTAGGGTTTCCTGCTGCTTGTTTTTGATGAATAAAATGTTTTGTTTGCTGAAATACAACCAATCCAGGATAGCCCAAGCCAGAGATAAGCAAGTAGAAGAGAATCAGGATCAAAGCATGAAGGGCTGCAGTGTAAACAGTGAAAGATGAAAGAGTATTCACAGAAACTGCAACTCAAGGCACATATGATTGCATATTCACAAAGATAGCTGAAATGCTTTGGATAAAGAGTTGGAAAACTGCCCCATGGTCACTCAATCTCCATAGTGCCATCTCAGGAGATGTGCACTCTTTGTTTTGGGTCCCATATGTGCTGAGGTGGCAGGGCATGTGGCGATGAGGTCACTGCCATGTCACATGGGATCTTCCTACTTAGCTAGGCTGACCGGGAATTGAACCCAGGACCTCTCAAAAAGAGGTGCCCAGCCCCCTAGGGTGCATACCACTAGGACAGCTAAGTATTCATGAGAAAACATAGATAAATTCATAGGCTCTGCCCTGGATACGTCAGTTCTCAGTCGACTCAGAAAAAGATGAATAGCCTCACAATGATAGGGGATTAAGGGGTCCACTCCATATCCTGATTGGGTGTTTGGTTCCATAGGTCACAATGTGTTATCACCACTTTTGGTTGAGCCAATACTAAGATAGATATGCCTGTGTGCTCAGTGCATCTCTAATACAACTAGAGTATGCCTCAAATCATTGGAAAAGCACTTTTTCTTACTCCCCCCTTGTGCTGTGGTGGCCACCACTGTCGCACTTTCAGAAAAAAGGGATTTTTTCTTGGCCTTTCCTTGGTTTCCACATCTACTTTAAAATACCTATAGTTTCCCTCACACAGAAAAATGGGCGCTCACCATGGTTGGCGCCCTTTTGCTGCTTTGTTCGTGACATTTCCTACAGAAAGCTCAGCGCTCATGGCGCTGCCGGGGGTTCTGTGGCTTGGTTGGGTTAGTTTGGGAGCATGCAAAAACATGTGCATGTGCATCCCTCCCTCCAAGACGCAGCGCGACATAAATCCAACGCAAGACACAATGTACACACTCGCATGGGTTCTCGTAAACCTGCTGGCGACCTGTGACCTGTCTTAGGGCGAAGCGAGTCGTGAAAAAAATTAAATTGCCCCTTGATGCGGTCTTGGGTTCTGCTCAGTCTCTCCGGGCTGGTGCTTTTCGGCCCAGAAAGCCGCCTACTCAGCGACACTTTCGGGAGGATATCTGCAGAGACAGGAATGGGAGAATTATGGACGAATCCACGCAAAAACGAAGCGACAACACCTAAATCCGTCAAATGACGGCCTAGAATTTTTCTAAGACAACACACCTGAGCAGAATCCAATTGTGCATCAGAAGCACATTTTTATAAAAATCATAGTCATCTCCCGATTTTTTAAATCAAGAAATTCCTACGCATAAAAAGGCGGCGTGCAGGAGCGGCTCCTAGCGAAGCGCCGGAAAATACAGAAATAATGAGATTATAAACGTATGTCTCACGTAGACTGGAAAATGACGAGACACACATTAATGAATAAAAATACAGTTTCCACCCACACTGACAGAAGGATCAAAAATCCAAGAATTCGAAAATCAACAAAAAGACTTCAATGAATCAGGTATAAACCACAGGTGTGCTCGTCTCGTATGCAGCATGCACATTGCTCGTCTAGTGTCTCCGTGAACGAGTCTTGTAGCTGCGCTAACAAACGATAGAGTGCTAGATTAGAAAGATTGCAGATGATTGGAGGTCAGATCAGGGTGATTACACATACACACAAGTGCATAGCGACGTTTTTCGCTTGCGCCTCGTTTTTCTCCTCACCTTGCTTCACTCTCCAGCGGTAGGTAAGGTAGGTAAGCCCAGGTGGGGCCACCCCCTGATGGAGTTCGTGATTGGGGTTCAGATTGGCAGTTTTGCCAAAGCCCGATCGCACACTCGTGCATGCTCGTGCATTCACACACGCATTAAAGGGTAGGCCACGCGAAATGCGCACGGTAAACCTTGTTTAGGTTACCCAGGGGCTCCTCGGTACGTTCTTTAAGAGAACCTGAGGAGTCTCTTAACGCCTGCTTGAGTGACAGGGCGTGCCTGAGGACAGTGTATTATAGGTCACACTGAGAAGCGTATAATACGTGGAGTGTGGCTTGGTTCCTCAGCCGCAAACACCCCTTCATTTGCCTTTGCTTTACAGGTGGGCAGGTAGGGTGATTGGTGCAGCAGCATGCCATTTTTTTCTTGCCCTGCTAAACAAGGGCGCTGATCACACAAACAATTGACTGCACCTCCGCCAGGAGTGGCGAGGGCAGTTCGACTCCATTGACATCCACGCTGTGCACGCATCAAGAGCACCTCTTCCCTCCAAGCCCTAGCAGGGGAAACACGTTGTGGCGTCCCCTGTTAGGCCACAGTTGCTTAGCGCTGTCTTCTCTTGTCTGCTTCACAGGAGGGTCATTAGGACTCACGACTTGTTCTTCAACACCACCCAGTAGAGAGTGCGTGTAGGAGTGGTAGTCCTGTGTGGGGGCTTGAGCCAGTTGCAGAAGTGCTCGCCCACCAGGATGGTGCCACTGTAGGTAGGGTGTGTAGTGTAGTGGTGTCTCCTGTCTCGCGTGCTTTCCTCGTGGGCAGGGGAGTGCGTTAGCTTTTGGCCTTTAGCAAAAATGGGCGTTTTGTATGCCCTTAGCACACTTGGCCACCCCTCCCCTGTAGTAGGTAGGGCTTTTGCCATCTTCCCCCGAAGATAGGCGCCAGCACAGAAATTGGGCGCCATAGGAGTGGTACCAGTACCTGACTAGGACCTTCGGTCCGACATCAGCGAAGCCCGGTCTCCGGGAGCCACGCCCGGGAGAGAAGTGAGACACACACAGACATGCGTAGCACACTTAGGGGTAAGGTTCAGTCCCTAGCTTTAGTCTTGGAGGCAAGCGTCTCAGCGAGCCTCAGCAACTCACCAAGCTTGTTCTGGGACAAGTAGTCAACCAGAACTGAATTTAGGCGTCCCTCAGGTAGAACAAACGCAGAGAAGGGCTCCCAGGTTGCCTCTTCGACTCCAAACCCTTCCCAGAGGGTGAGGAAGCGCCAACCCTGGCGATAGCGGTGGCGTAGGACCAACTTCACCAGGTAGAAGCCCTCCTTAGCCATCTCCTCGGCGTTCATGTCGGGGAGTTCCCCTTCAACTTCCATAGGGCTGGCAGCCCCTTGCAGGTCTAAGAAAAGTTTATAGTGGTTTCAGCACTGTGTTTTTGCCTCTCCTGCTGCTTGCTGTTGGTGTAGGGTTTCCTGCTGCTTATTTTGGAAGATGAAAAGCTTTTGTTTGCTGAAATACAGTCAATCCAGGATAGCCCAAGCCAGAAGTATGCAAGGAGAAGAGAATCAGGATCAAAGCATGAAGGGCTGCAGTGTAAACAGTGAAAGATGAAAGGATATTCACAGAAACTGCAACTCAGGTCAAATCGGAATGCATATTCACAAAGATAGCTGAAATGTTTTGGAAAAGAGTTGGAAAACTGCCCCATGGTCACTCTCTCTCCATAGTGCCATCTCAGGAGATGTGCACTCTTTGTTTTGGGTCCCATATGTGCTGAGGTGGCAGGGCATGTGGCGATGAGGTCACTGCCATGTCACATGGGATCTTCCTACTTAGCTAGGCTGACCAGGAATTGAACCCAGGACCTCTCAAAAAGAGGTGCCCAGCCCCCTAGGGTGCATACCACTAGGACAGCTAAGTATTCATGGAAAAACATAGAAAAATTCATAGGCTCTGCCTTGGATATGTCAGTGCTCAGTCAACTCAGGAAAAGATGATTTGCCTCACATTGAAAGGGGATTAAGGGGTCCACTCCATATCCTGATTGGGTGTTTGGTTCCATAGGTCAAAATGTGTTATCACCACTTTTGGTGGGGCCAATACTAAGATAGAAATGCCTGGATGCTCAGTGCATCCCTAATACAACTAGAGTATGCCTCAAAGCATTGGAAAAGCACTTTTTCTTACTCCCCCCTTGTGCTGTGGTGGCCACCACTGTCGCATTTTAGGAAAAAAGGGATTTTTTCTTGCCCTTTCCTTGGTTTCCACATCTACTTTAAAATACCTATAGTTTCCCTCACACAGAAAAATGGGCGCTCACCATGGCTGGCGCTCTTTTGCTGCTCTGTTTGTAACATTTCCTACAGAAGACTCAGCGCTCATGGCGCTGCCGGGGCTCCTGTGGCTTGGTTGGGTTAGTTTTGGTGCATGCCAAAACATGTGCATGTAAATCCCTCCCTCCAAGACGCAGCGCGACACAAACCCAACGCAAGACACAATATACACACTCGCATGGGTTCTCGTAAACCTGCTTGCGACCTGTGACCTGTCTTAGGGCGAAGGGAGTCGTCAAAAAAATTAAATTGCCCCTTGGTGGGGTCTTGGGTTCTGCTCAGTCTCTCCAGGCTGCTGCGTTCCGGCCAGAACACGGCCTACTCAGCGAGGCTGCGCGTGGGTATCTGCAGAGGCAGGAATGGGAGATTTATGGACGAATCCACGCAAAAACGAAGCGACGACACCAAAATCTGTCAAATGACGGCCTAGAATTTTTCTGAGACAACACACCTGAGCAGAATCCAATTGTGCATCAGAAGCACATTTTTATGAAAATTATAGTCATCTCTAGATTTTTTAAATCAAGAAATTCCTACGCATAAAAGGGCGGCGCGCAGGAGCGGCTCCTAGCGAAGCGCCCGAAAATGCAGAAATAATGGCATTATAAGCGTATGTCTCACGTAGTCTTGAAAATGACGAGACACACATTAATAAATAAACATACAGATTCCACCTACACTAATAGAAGTATCAAAAATTCAAGAATTCGAAACTCAACGAAAAAGACTTCAATGAATCAGGTATAAACTACAGGTATGCTCGTCTCGTATGCCGCATACACATTGCTCGTCTCGTGTCTCCGTGAACGAGTCTTGTAGCAGCGCTAACAACGATAGGACGCGATAGAGGGATTGATTAGAAAGATTGCAGATGATTAGAGGTCAGATCAGGGTGATTAGACATACACACAAGTGCATAGCAACGTTCTTCGCGTGCGCCCCTCATTTGCTCTCTCTCTCCAGCGGTAGGTAAGGTGAGTAAGCCCAGGCGGGGCCACCCCCTGGTGGAGTTCGTGATTGTGGTACAGATGGGCAGGTTTGCCCACGCTACTCGTGCATGCTCGCGCATTCACACACGCATTAAAGGGTAGGCCACGCGAAGTGCGCACGGTAAACCTTGTTTAGGCTACCCAGGGGCTCCTCGGTACGTTCTTTAAGAGAACCTGAGGAGTCCCTTAACGCTCGCTTACTTGACAGGGGTAGCTGATTCTTCAGCGTGTTTGCGGACAGTGTATTATAGGTCACACTGAGAACCGTATAATACGGGGAGTGTGGCTTGGTTCCTCCGCCGCAAACGCCCCTTCATTTGCCTTTGCTTTACAGGTGTGCAGGTAGGGTGATTGGTGCAGCAGCATACCATTTTTTTCATGCCCTGCTAAACAAGGGCGCAGATCACACAAACAAATAACTCCCCTCTGCCTGTGGCAGAGCAGGGAGTCCGACTCCATCGACATCTGCGCCGTGCACGCAAGGGCACCTATTCCCTCCAAGCCCTAGCAGGGGAAACGCGTTGTGGCGTCTCCTGTTAGGCCACAGTTGCTTAGCAGCGCTGTGTTCTCTTGTCGTCTTCAAAGGAGGGTCGCTAGGACCCACGACATGTTCTTCAACAACACCAAGTAGAGTGTGCGTGTAGGAGTGGTAGTCCTGAGTGGGGGCTTGAGCCAGTTGCACCAGTGCTCGCCCACCAGGATGGTGCCACTGTAGGGTGTGTAGGACCTGTAGTGCGTGTGTCACTGTCCCACCCGTTTCCTGCAATTTTAGCAGGGTTGGTGGGCTGTGGCAGTGGTTAGGTCAGTGTTTTGGCCACTTAGCAAAAGGGCATTTTCAAGCCTTCATAGCTTTTGGCCACCCCTCCCTGTAGTAGACAGATAGGTAGGGAAAACAATACCTGGATTAGTACGCTGGGTATTCCCCAAAGGTTTTGCGCCAGCACAGAAATTGGGCGCTTAGGGGAGGGGAGACCCGGGGCGTACCCCGTGGCATCAATAAGCCAACCCTGCAGGTTTAGCAAGCGTGCAGACTTGGGTATAATTAGGACACCACTTCTGCGGCTTGCTCTCAGGACCTTAGGAATAGCACACTCACACATACGCTTTGGCAGGTAAGGGTAAGGCTCAGTCCCTAGCTTTAGTCTTGGAGGCAAGCGTCTCAGCGAGCCTCAGCAACTCACCAAGGTTGTTCTCGGACAAGTAGTCAACCAGAACTGAGTTTAGGCGTCCCTCAGGTAGAACAAATGCAGAGAAGGGCTCCCAGGTGACCTCTTCGACTCCAAACCCTTCCCAGAGGGTGAGGAAGCGCAAACCCTGGCGATAGCGGTGGCGTAGGACAGACTTCACCAGGTAGGAGCCCTCCTTAGCCATCTCCTTGGCGTTCATGTCGGGGAGTTCACCTTCAACTTCCATAGGGCTGGCAGCCCCTTGTAGGTCCAGAGCGGCGATCTCCTCGTCGTTCAGCTCCCACTCCTCCCCACAGAGGTCTTCAGGATCATAGTAGCGCTTCAGGTGTTGAGCAGCGCACACCAGGGTCCCCCCTAGACGGGGAGAACACCGCACGGTGATACGGTGTCCATCCACTGATAGAATCTTGTACGGCCCGAAGTATGGGTCATCGCTGGTAGAGCGTGGCCAGGCGGGTAGTCGACCTTGGTGCACCAGCACCAAGTCCCCCTCTTGGTAGGCGGCCGGTACTCGGTGCTTGTTCTTCTTGTTCCACTGACGCTCCCTCACTCTCTGGAGCATAGCCTTGGCCTTGTCCACCTTCGCTTGTTGCTCTTGGACCCATTCACCCACAGAAGAATGGGTGTCCTCTGGATAGGGGGCATGTAGGAACCATGCCGGGCGCCCTAGGAATAGCTCATGGGGCGAGTAGCCAGTTGCTGAACTCTCTTGGGAGTTCATCATCAAGGATATGACGGGGAGTAGTCTCACCCAGTCTCTGGTGCGCTCAGTTTTGCACCATATCCTTACATTCTCCTTGAGGACACGGATCTGTCGCTCACATAGGGGGTTGCTCGTGTGAGAGTAGGGAATCCCCGTAGACACCTGGACTTTGAGGGATCTCAGGACCCTCTTGTACCAGCCAGTATCTGAGCGTACTCGTACGTCCTCATCGGAGTTGATCTCCTTGGGCGCCCCATAGACACAAAACCACTCCTCCAGGAGTATCTTGATAGTCTCCTCCCCAGTAATGTGCTTGGTACATGGGAACACCCTGGTAAACCTGGTCAACCCACAGGTTACCACGAGGGCGAAGTCATAGCCCCCGAACTTCGGCATCTCCGTGTAGTCCACGTATAGAACACTGTTAGCACAGTGAGGGATGGGCAGGGTCGAGTAGAGACCTCTGTCCCTGATATCCCCTGGTTTACAGGACCTGCACGGGCACTTGTCCACGATAGGCTCAAGGGTTTTCCGCAGTTGGTCGTCAGTACACGTAGTGTGGAACCACTGCTTGAACAGCCTCAGGGTACGGTCAGCACCCACATGACCGCTGGACTCATGGGTCCACTTCAGCAGCGCTGGGACTCGGTCACTAGGCACCACAATGCGGTCCTCGTGCCAGAGGTAGCTCTTGTCCCTCTTTCACTGGTCTTGGTTGATCAGGAGGGGTTCAAGGCGTTTCTCCAGGCGTTTGTAGATATCCCCAAACTCCTTCAGGTACTCCGATTGTTGGAGTCCATCCAGGGGGCGTATCATCGTCATGTTGAGGTCCAAGTGGACGTCCATACGGCTGAACGCCTCCTTAGCCAGCGCTTCAGACCGGGCACCAATCAGGGCGTCGAAGTTGTTGCGGCTGATGTAGTCGGCACACTCGTTCTTCACTCCCTGGATATGGTGTACCGTCAGCCGTAGCTGACTGAGGTAGGTCCACCAGCGCCGTAGCTTGGCCTTCTCAGGTGGGGGACCCTTCTGGAAACTGCGGACCGGTTCTTGGTCGCACAGCCAGACCACAGGGTTACTCCCCAACAGTCGTGCTTGTGAGGATAGCACCAGCATACCCGCGAGCAATTCCTGCTCATAGGTGGAGTAGTTCCCCCTGGCCTGGTTCCACTTCCAGTTCCAGTGGCCCAGAGGTACTAGGACCCACTTGTCGTCAGGGTAGCTGTGCTTGAGGGTTCCATCTGGGTTGAGACCTTCCGTCCCCCATTGGGAAATGGCCGAGCCGAACTCCTCCTCCTCTAGTGCTTGCCATTGGAACAACGTTTCACCACCGCCCACATTGCTGGCGTCGGTCACCAGGATAATCTCCCCTTGTGCCCTAGGCACGCCCAAGCACTTAGCGTTGGCTACCTTGTCTTTGAGCTCGTCAAACGCTTGTTGCTCTTGTGGGCCCCAGCGCCAAGTAGTACTCTTCTTGATCAAGTCCGTCAGAACGGCGCTGGTGTAGGTGAAGTTTTTGATGTGGCGGCGATAGAAGTTGCACGCCCCAATGAAACTGCGTACATCATGAAGTCCTTTCTTGGGGTATTCGTGTCGTACCTTGGCATCCATCAGGGGTTTGGCCTTAGAGGCCGCTGGGGTCCACCACCCATAGCCAACATCAAACCCCAGGTACTGCATGGTCTCCTGCATGAACTCACACTTCTCCAGCTTGAGTCGTGTGTGGTTCTCCTGGCAGACCGCAAAGAACTCACCCAAGAGGATTAGGTGATCCTCCTGGGTATTGGTCCCGAGGCATACATCGTCGATGTGAGCCTCCATCTGGGCACCACGGGATATGAGCTCCTGCACCTTAGGTCTCCTTCGTAGGATGGACAAGATCTTGTTCATCAGCTCTTGGAATAGAGCGGGTGCGTTAGCCACGCCAAACGGCATGACCTTCCACTTGAACACCCTCCCCTGCGGGGTGATGAAGGCCAGTAGTTCCTGTGCGTTGGGCGTCAGGTCCACTTGCCAGAATCCGCTCCTCTTGTCCATTTTGGTCTTGTAGCGACAGGAGGCTATCTTCTCCAGGGTAGACTCCATATTGGGAATGGACCCTGAGTGGTTCAGCGTTTTCTTGTTCAGCTCTCCGTAGTCCACTACCAGCCGTTTGGCTGTAGACCCAGGTTTAGGCACCAGGAAACAGGGGCTGCAGTGTAGGGGGTAGTCCCCGTCCTTGTACTCCAGGACTAGGCCAGCGTTGATACATTCTTGTATCTGTCGCTCGATCTCGTCGGCCTGCTCTTTCGGAGCTGGATAGGGTCTCCTCCAGATCTTGTGACCCACGAACTCGGGTTTCAGCTTGAGGTCCATCTGTACCAGCTTGTCACATGAGGCTGGAGGGGGTAGTTCTCCGAACACCTCCAGATAGGTCCTTATAAGCTTCTGTACCCGCGGGTCCAATATCTTGATCTTGTCCTCCATGTCCTCGTCAGAGTGTAAGTTGCTTGCCCCCTGAGTAATAGACGTCGGGAGGTGGTCCTCCACCGACTCTTCGCCCGTGGTAGTGTCCTTCAGCCCTTGGTAGGCATATAGAAGGTCTTGTTCAACCATCTCCGGTGGACGATGGCAACATAGGCACGCTCGAGGGGGTTCACATACACATTCCTCCGAGAGGTCGTCCTCCTCTGGGGTCCTCACATGGGCGCCCCACACGCTCTTCATGAGCTTAAGATCTACCTCCCTTTGCCAGGTGGTGATCTTCTGTTCGAGGTCCTCCTTCAATTGGGATAGATATCCCATATGTCCTTGCTTCAGTGACCATGAGCTGCGGGTAGGCTTAGCGTAGCATAGCTTTTTTGCCACCAACTTCCTCTTGGAGTCCACATACTCCCGTAGCCTGGATCGAGGGTCCAGCTCTTCGTCCACGGGGGCTTCCACCCTCATGCAGAGTAGGGGTTTCAGTGGGGCGACGTACTCGGCGTTCTCCACTTCCTCCACACAGGTCTGCACGAAGAAGGCGTCGTGCTCAGTTTTGTCATCTGAGTGGATAGAGCTAGGTAGCTCAGATAGTCCAGACTCAGAGACTCCATCAGGAACAGGTACATGACAGGGAGAGTTGGGGGTGTTGGTGTCAGTCACGACGTACTCATCTCCTCCGGGTGTAGTCTCAACAGCATCTTGAGGTCGTAGGCGATCCTTCAAGTCACCCAAGGCGAGTCCGTCGCTTTCTCGTTGTATAGCCTGGACCAGAGTCGGGTCCAGATCCTCCCAGGGGATGGAGGTAAGACCTCTGTCCACCACGCTCAGCATACTCCCCCATCCAGGTTTCCCAATAGGCGTCTTACGCCCCAGAGGCACGTAGATGGCCTCATCAGGTAACCGAACAGAGCTGATAGTCAGCCTGTCCAGGAGGTTTTGCCAGTATTCGTTGCCCCCATGGGCTCCCCAATCGGGGGAAAACAGGACCATACGGGAACGTTCCAAGGCCACCTTGGTCAGCACCTTCCCCAGTTCACTGAACCCTGGGTTCCCGTAGGCCATCCCGAAAGAGGGCCAGTAAAATTTGTAGCTGCAGTTCTTCCCCTTGCTGCAGTAAAGGTCCAGTACATGCTGCTTGTCGCTGGCGAACAACTCCACACTCAGGTCTTCTCGAGAGTAACCCAACTCCTTCGGACCTTGGACTAGGACTTCCCCCAATAGTTGATAGTCCTCAGTTTTGGAGGCCGCCATCATGTTCGAGGGCTCCTCCTTCGATAGCCTCAGGTAACTCGAGGTATGTTCCGACTGCTCCAGTGGCACAGACTCTCTGCCACTGCCGTGGTCCATGTAGAGGAGGTAGGGCGCTTGCAGCGTCAGGGATTGTATCTGGCAGTGCTGTACGAAGAAGTCAGTCCCCAGTGTCCATCACATAGAACCGATGGGCGATAGTCTGGGAGCCCATAGGTACCTCCACTTCACAGTCCCCGCAGCTGTGCACCACATGTCCATCCCCCATACGTATAGCAGCGGTGGTCATGGTGTTCTTCAGGCTCCCACAAGGTAAAACTTTCTTGGCCACTATAGATATTGTGGCGCCAGTATCCAATACCCCCAGGTATTCGCGTCCCCCTAGTCGGATACGTACCCAAAACACCAGGTCTTGGGTGCCACCAGAGCGTCCCAGTCAGAACTCCGCGGGACAGGTCACCTCAAACCCCTTGTTCCGCAATTTGCGGGCCATCCTCATGAAACGGCTCCTCTTCTTAGCGTTGCCCTCATCACCACCTTCATGCTCACGCTTGGCTCCTTGTTCTTGCTGGGCCTGCGTTTGTGAGCGTGTGGTAGGACCAGACTGCCCTCCAGAGGGCTCGGAGTTCCCCCCTGGATTGGGGTTGGGGTTGCCTCCGTTCTTGTCCTGGTTCTTGTTGTCCTTGTCTGGCTGGCAGTTAGCGCCTCCTCCTCGTCCACCTTGACCCTTGTCTTGCCCTTGACCACGTCCTTTCGACTTGCCCTTGCCGGAGTCGTTGCCTTTGCCTTTGCCTCCACCTTTGCCTCAGCCTTTGCCAGGATCTTCACCCTTAAGCTTCGCCGATAGGCGTGCTTATGGTAGCACTCATCCTCGTAGTGCTTCCGCTTCCCGCAGAATGCACACGTGATGGTGCACCTGTAATGATCCGGCAGCTTCGCTTTGGCGCCGGTGTTCTTCTCCTGCTGCTTCCCCTGGACTACGAAGCAGTCTCGCTGCTCGCAGTCAGGGGCGTGCTGCAGGTGGCCCTGCTCGTCTCTGGCATCACACCAGAAGAGCTCCTTCACGTTCTCCATGATACGGGCGTGGGCGTGTTTGGGGGTAGTCCCCTGCCCAGGTCGGGACCCTTGGTACCCCTTGCCATGGCCTCCAGAACCTCCACCACCAGGACGGTAGTTGTTCAAGTGCTGGTCGCTCTCCTTCTCCAGCACCAGCTCCAGGAGTAGCACACATAGATCCTCGTAGCGGAGGGATCTAGCCTTGCGCTCCGCCGTCGAACGGCACTCGTCCCATAGCTCTCGAGGGAGCTTGGCCACCAACCAGAACAGCAGGTCGTCGCTGCTGTAGGAACCGGGCGTCAGTCGTCCAGCCCAGTGATCCAGGTCAGCCAACAGCTCAGAGACCCTGCCAGGTTTGGGGTTGTTGGGCACCACGGGCAGGTTCTGGATCTCGGCCCTGATGGAGAGGTCGGTTTCGTAGGTCGGGTACTGCCTCTCCAGGGCAACCAACACATCGGCAAAGGTGGCGGAGTTAGTCACGATCTGCCTGACCTGCTTCTCCAGGTACTTGGTCTTGCAGCACTGCAGGAGCAGATCGCACTTGACTCGCCCACTAGCGTGGGTTTGGCCGGTCAATCGGAGAAACCGGCCAAAATTCTCAGCGAACTTGCTGAGGTCCTTGCCTGTGAACTCAGGCAGGTTCACCACGATCTTGGAGGTGGCAATAGCCTGTGCCTCCTGAGACTTGCGTCCCTCAGGGCGTCGGGTCTTCTTCTTCTTCTTCTTCTTCTTCTTCCCCTTTGGGTCCTCGGGGTCCTCCGGGTCATCGTCCTCCGAGGGCGAAGTAGAAGTCATCGACGGCGGCTCATCATCGAAGGGGTCTCCGCCTAGATCACTAGAGCCATAAGGCTCTACGTCCACCATTGCCCTTAAGGCTGTCAGCCCCAGCCGGTCCAGCTCGGCCCTCGTAGAGTTCGTCACGTGGCTGTAGGGCGGCTGGGCCATTCTCGGTACGAAGGGACTTCTCGGTATAGCTGCAGGAGTCGGCATCGGTCGGCTCCTCAGGCTCTCCAGGGTGTTTGTCAACCCTGCCGCCAGGTGGTTGGCCTGTACTCGGTGGGGTGACATTCCCACCGTGGTAGGTGACGCTTGGGGCGGGATCATCAGAGGCTCCAGTTTCTCTCGGATCTCTTGAGTGAGGTCGCCCACGATTTTTGAAGTGGCTCCTCGGAGCACCTCGTTGATCTCCGTCCGCGTCAGGGACCTGTTGGAGGATTCTCCCGATCCTCTACTCCTGCCACCAAGAGATTCGGGTCCTCTCCTCAACCCACTCAAGGTTGCATACCCAGGTGCATACCCAGGAACATCCACATAGGTTCCAGTAGCGGGTAGTGGATGGGGATATTCAGCCGCATACCATCGCGGCGCAGAGCTGGAAGCCACCGGCTCACTGGCAGTAGTTGCCTCAGGGAGCGCAGTGGTAGGTGGGCCCATACCATAGGCGGGGTAGGGAGGCATGCCAGTAAAGCCTGTGCCCTCTGCCATAGGCGGGTTGGTTATGGGAGTGGATGTTGCGGCGGCTGGGTCTGGAATTGGGAGTGTGGTGGTTAAAGGAGAGGGTGATGCTTGGAGGCCAGAAGCGCTTGGTGCGCCTTCGAAGGTAGGGACATTCGTCAGGTCTTGCCCTTGCTCCTCTCCTTCGTCTGCTTCGTCTCCAGCATCCTTCTCGCTCTCTCTCTTCCTCTTCACAGGCTGAGAGACCACCTCTTCGACTGACAGGGCCCCGAAGGCCGTCTGGAGTCCATCCAGCGAGTCCTCAGCCGCTTCCACTGCCCCATGTAAGGGCTCCGCCGAAGGTACAGCGCCAGGTGCTGGCCTTGCCGGTGCCTCAGGCGCTGGCGCTGTCTTCACGTCGGCGTCCTCCTTCCTTGTGTCCATCTTCGGTCACCCTTCTGCTTATATGTGCCTGTACTCGGTGCACTGGATGTACGGCGCGGGGTTGCTGCCGGTGCGCAGAGACAGACTGCCTCTGCTACCAGAAAGGTTTATAGTGGTTTCAGCACTGTGTTTTTGCCTCTCCTGCTGCTTGCTGTTGGTGTAGGGTTTCCTGCTGCTTGTTTTGGAAGATGAAAAGCTTTTGTTTGCTGAAATACAGTCAATCCAGGATAGCCCGAGCCAGAAGTATGCAAGGAGAAGAGAATCAGGATCAAAGCATGAAGGGCTGCAGTGTAAACAGTGAAAGATGAAAGGATATTCACAGAAACTGCAACTCAGGTCAAATCGGAATGCATATTCACAAAGATAGCTGAAATGTTTTGGAAAAGAGTTGGAAAACTGCCCCATGGTCACTCTCTCTCCATAGTGCCATCTCAGGAGATGTGCACTCTTTGTTTTGGGTCCCATATGTGCTGAGGTGGCAGGGCATGTGGCGATGAGGTCACTGCCATGTCACATGGGATCTTCCTACTTAGCTAGGCTGACCAGGAATTGAACCCAGGACCTCTCAAAAAGAGGTGCCCAGCCCCCTAGGGTGCATACCACTAGGACAGCTAAGTATTCATGGAAAAACATAGAAAAATTCATAGGCTCTGCCTTGGATATGTCAGTGCTCAGTCAACTCAGGAAAAGATGATTTGCCTCACATTGAAAGGGGATTAAGGGGTCCACTCCATATCCTGATTGGTAGTTTGGTTCCATAGGTCAAAATGTGTTATCACCACTTTTGGTGGGGCCAATACTAAGATAGAAATGCCTGGATGCTCAGTGCATCCCTAATACAACTAGAGTATGCCTCAAAGCATTGGAAAAGCACTTTTTCTTACTCTCTAGGGCGGCGATTTCCTCGTCGTTCAGCTCCCACTCCTCCCCACAGAGGTCTTCATGATCATAGTAGCGCTTCAGGTGTTGAGCAGCGCACACCAGGGTCCCCCCTAGACGGGGAGAACACCGCACGGTGATACGGTGTCCATCCACTGATAGAATCTTGTACGGCCCGAACTATGGGTCATCGCTGGTAGAGCGTGGCCAGGCGGGTAGTCGACTGTGGTGCACGAGCACCCAGTCCCCCTCTTGGTAGGTGGCCGGTACTCGTTGCTTGTTCTTCTTGTTCCACTGACGCTCCCTCACTCTTTGGAGCATAGCCTTGGCCTTGTCCACCTTCGCTTGTTGCTCTTGGACCCATTCACCCACAGAAGAATGGGTGTCCTCTGGATAGGGGGCATGTAGGAACCATGCCGGGCGCCCTAGGAATAGCTCATGGGGCGAGTAGCCAGTTGCTGAACTCTCTTGGGAGTTCATCATCAAGGATATGACGGGGAGTAGTCTCACCCAGTCTCTGGTGCGTTCAGTTTTGCACCATATCCTTACATTCTCCTTGAGGACACGGATCTGTCGCTCACATAGGGGGTTGCTCGTGTGAGAGTAGGGAATCCCCGTAGACACCTGGACATTGAGGGATCTCAGGACCCTCTTGTACCAGCCAGTATCTGAGCGTACTCGTACGTCCTCATCGGAGTTGATCTCTTTGGGCGCCCCATAGACACAAAACCACTCCTCCAGGAGTATCTTGAAAGTCTCCTCCCCGGTAATCTGCTTGTCACATGGGAACACCCTGGTAAACCTGGTCAACCCACAGGTTACCACGGGGGCGAAGTCATAGCCCCCGAACTTCGGCATCTCCGTGTAGTCCACGTATAGAACACTGTTAGCACAGTGAGGGATGGGCAGGGTCGAGTAGAGACCTCTGTCCCTGATATCCCCTGGTTTGCAGGACCTGCACGGGCACTTGTCCACGATAGGCTGGAGGGCTTTCCGCAGTTGGTCGTCAGTCCACGTAGTGTGGAACCACTGCTTGAATAGCCTCAGGGTACGGTCAGCACCCACATGACCGCTGGACTCATGGGTCCACTTCAGCAGCGCTGGGACTCTGTCACTAGGCACCACAATGCGGTCCTCGTGCCAGAGGTAGCTCTTGTCCCTCTTCCACTGGTCTTGGTTGACCAGGAGGGGTTCAAGGCGTTTCTCCAGGCGCTTGTAGATATCCCCAAACTCCTTCAGGTACTCCGATTGTTGGAGTCCATCCAGGGGGCGTATCATCGTCATGTTGAGGTCCAAGTGGACGTCCATACGGCTGAACGCCTCCTTAGCCAGCGCTTCAGACCGGGCACCAATCAGGGCGTCGAAGTTGTTGCGGCTGATGTAGTCTGCACACTCGTTCTTCACTCCCTGGATATGGTGTACCGTCAGCCGTAGCTGACTGAGGTAGGTCCACCAGCGCCGTAGCTTGGCCTTCTCAGGTGGGGGGCCCTTCTGGAAACTGCGGACCGGTTCTTGGTCGCACAGCCAGACCACAGGGTTACTCCCCAACAGTTGTGCTTGTGAGGATAGCACCAGCATTCCCGCGAGCAATTCCTGCTCATAGGTGGAGTAGTTCCCCCTGGCCTGGTTCCACTTCCAGTTCCAGTGGCCCAGAGGTACTAGGACCCACTTGTCGTCAGGGTAGCTGTGCTTGAGGGTTCCATCTGGGTTGAGACCTTCCGTCCCCCATTGTGAAATGGCCTAGTCGAACTCCTCCTTCTCTAGTGCTTGCCATTGGAACAACGTTCCACCACCGCCTACATTGCTGGCGTCGGTCACCAGGATAATCTCCCCTTGTGCCCTAGGCACGCCCAAGCACTTAGCGTTGGCCACCTTGTCTTTGAGCTCATCAAACGCTTGTTGCTCTTGTGGGCCCCAGCGCCAAGTAGTACTCTTCTTGATCAAGTCCGTCAGAATGGCGCTGGAGTAGGTGAAGTTTTTGATATGGCGGCGATAGAAGTTGCACGCTCCAATGAAACTGCGTACATCCTGAAGTCCTTTCTTGGGGTCTTCGTGTCGTACCTTAGCATCCATCAGGGGTTTGGCCTTAGAGGCCGCTGGGGCCCACCATCCATAGCCAACATCAAACCTGAGGTACTGCATGGTCTCCTGCATGAACTCACACTTCTCGAGCTTGAGTCGTGTGTGGTTCTCCTGGCAGACCGCAAAGAACTCACGCAAGAGGATTAGGTGGTCCTCCTGGGTATTGGTCCCGAGGCATACATCGTCGATGTGAGCTTCCATCTGGGCCCCACGGGATATAAGCTCCTGCACCTTAGGTCTCCTCCGTAGGATGGAAAAGATCTTGTTCATCAGCTCTTGGAATAGAGCGGGTGCGTTAGCCACGCCAAACGGCATGACCTTCCACTTGAACACCCTCCCCTGCGGGGTGATGAAGGCGGGTAGCTCCTGAGCATTCGGCGTCAGGTCCACTTGCCAGAATCCGCTCCTCTTGTCCATCTTGGTCTTGTAGCGACAGGAGGCTATCTTCTCCAGGGTAGACTCCATATTGGGAATGGACCCTGAGTGGTTCAACGTTTTCTTGTCTAGCTCTCCGTAGTCCACTACCAGCCGTTTGGCTGTAGACCGAGGTCTAGCCACCAGGAAACAGGGGCTGCAGTGTAGGGGGTAGTCCCCGTCCTTGTACTCCAGGACTAGGCCAGCGTTGATACATTCTTGTATCTGTCGCTCAATCTCGTCGGCCTGCTCTTTCGGAGCTGGATAGGGTCTCCTCCGGATCTTGTGACCCACAAACTCGGGTGTCAGCTTGAGGTTAATTTGTACCAGCTTGTCACATGAGGCTGGAGGGGGTAGTTCTCCGAACACCTCCAGATAGGTCCTTATAAGCTTCTGCACCCGCGGGTCCAATAGCTTGATCTTGTCCTCCATGTCCTCGTCAGAGTGTAAGTTGCTTGCCCCCTGAGTAATTGACGTCGGGAGGTGGTCCTCCACCGACTCTTCGCCCTTGGTAGTGTCCTTCAGCCCTTGGTAGGCATATAGAAGGTCTTGTTCAACCATCTCCGGTGGACGATCACAACATAGGCATGCTCGAGGGGGTTCACATACACATTCCTCCGAGAGGTCGTCCTCCTCTGGGGTCCTCACATGGGCGCCCCACACGCTCTTCATGAGCTTAAGATCTACCTCCCTTTGCCAGGTGGTGATCTTCTGTTCGAGGTCCTCCTTCAATTGGGATAGATATCCCATACGTCCTTGCTTCAGTGACCATGAGCTGCGGGTAGGCTTAGCGTAGCATAGCTTTTTTGCCACCAACTTCCTCTTGGAGTCCACATACTCCCGTAGCCTGGATCGAGAGTCCAGATCTTCGTCCACGGGGTCTTCCACCCTCATGGAGAGTAGGGGTTTCAGTGGGGCGACGTACTCGGCGTTCTCCACTTCCTCCACACAGGTCTGCACGAGGAAGGCGCCGTGCTCAGTTTTGTCATCTGAGTGGATAGAGCTAGGTAGCTCAGATAGTCCACACTCAGAGACTCCATCAGGAACAGGTACATGACAGAGAGAGTTGGGGGTGTTGGTGTCAGTCACGACGTACTCTTCTCCTCCGGGTATAGTCTCAATAGCATCTTGAGGTCGTAGGCGATCCTTCAATTCACCCAAGGCGAGTCCATCGCTTTCTCGTTGTATAGCCTGGACCAGAGTCGGGTCCAGATCCTCCCAGGGAATGGAGGTAAGAACTCCGTCCACGAAGCTGAGCATACTCCCCCATCCGGGTTTCCCAATAGGTGTCTTACGCCCCAGAGGCACGTAGATGGCCTCATCAGGTAACCGAACAGAGCTGATAGTCAGCCTGTCCAGGAGGTTTTGCCAGTACTCGTTGCCCCCATGGGCTCCCCAATCGGGGGAACAAAGGACCATACGGGAACGTTCCAAGGCCACCTTGGTCAGGACCTTCCCCAGTTCACTGAACCTGGGGTTCCCGTAGGCCATCTCGAAAGAGGGCCAGTAAAATTTGTAGCTGCAGTTTTTCCCCTTGCTGCAGTAAAGGTCCAGTACATGCTGCTTGTCGCTGGCGAACAACTCCACACTCAGGTCTTCTCTAGAGTAACCCAACTCCTTCAGACCTTGGTCTAGGGCTTCCCCCAATAGTTGATAGTCCTCAGTTTTGGAGGCCGCCATCATGTTCGAGGGCTCCTCCTTCGATAGCCCCAGGTAACTCGAGGTATGTTCCGACTGCTCCAGTGGCACAGACTCTCTGCCACTGCCGTGGTCCACGTAGAGGAGGTAGGGCGCTTGCAGCGTCAGGGATTGTACCTGGCAGTGCTGCACGAAGAAGTCAGTTCCCAATACAAAGTCGAAGGCCTCAGTGTCCATCACATAGAACCAATGGGCGATAGTCCGGGAGCCCATAGGTACCTCCACTTCACAGTCCCCGCAGCTGTGCACCACATGTCCATCCCCCATTCGTATAGCCGCGGTGGTCATGGTGTTCTTAAGCCTCCCACAAGGTAAAATTTTCTTGGCCACTATAGATATGGTGGCCCCAGTATCCAATACCCCCAGGTATTCACGTCCCCCTAGTCGGATACGTACCCAAAACACCAGGTCCTGGGTGCCACCGGAACGTCCCCGTCAGAACTCGGCGGGACAGGTCACCTCGAACCCCTTGTTCTGCAGCTTGCGGGCCATCCTCATGAAACGGCTTCTCTTCTTAGCGTTGCCGTCATCACCACCTTCGTGCTCCCGCTTGGCCCCTTGTGCTTGCTGGGCCTGCGTTTGTGAGCGTGTGGTCGGACCAGACTGCCCTCCAGAGGGCTCGGAGTTCCCCCCTGGATTAGGGTTGGGGTTGCCTCCGTTCTTGTCCTGGTTCTTGTTGTCCTTGTCTGGCTGGCGGTTAGCGCCTCCTCCTCGTCCACCTTGACCCTTGTCTTGCCCTTGACCACGTCCTTTCGACTTGCCCTTGCCGGAGTCGTTGCCTTTGCCTTTGCCTCCACCTTTGCCTGAGCCTTTGCCAGGATCTTCACCCTCAAGCTTCGCTAGGGATGCAGATTCGCAGCGAATTCAATTTGAATTCGCCGAATTCGCTGCGAATTCGTTCGGAGCGCGAATTCGCTGCGAATTCGGCCTGAAATTCTTAGTACTGCGAATTCGGGGCGAATTCGCGCTGCGAATTCGCAGGCGACGGCAAAATGATCACGCGTGCGCCGTCTTTTCTCCAGATGAAAAACTATCTTTGAACTGTGCAATGCAATAATTTTTTTGACTTGACAAAATGAAAACTATGACGATTCCGCTTCGATTGAGCCGTTGATTTTCTTGTGCGGTGCCCGCGTACCCGTTTTCGAAAAAAAAATTACTTTTGAGTTTGGAACACACCGCTGTGCCCGCCTAGCTCCACCGAACACGGCGATACCCTTCATTCTCCCCAGAACTCCACAAGTTTGGAGAAAAACCTGTCCCGAACTTTTGATTTTCGACTTTTTTTTTCTAATTTTTGACAGTCAAAACGTGTTGCCCCTTGGCAACCACGCACTGTCAGGCGTGTGTGGAAGGAGAAGCAGCCGAGAGCAGCCCGACGCAGCCGCAGTGAGGCCCTGGGCACCCACAACGATGTGCACGGAGCCAATGACGTGCACGGAGCTGCACCCAGCCAGCGCACCTGCTCCAACCTCCCTATAAGCTATGTACATAGCCCCTTGTAGCCCTTGCGTATCCTTGACAGCGGTACCCTCCTTACCTTTCCCGGTGCCGTGTATGCTCTCTCTTAGACGCTTCAAGTCCAACATTTCAATTCAAGAATGCAATGAATGAAGGCCCAATAAGGGCAACAAGTGGTTCACATGTGATGGTTTGTGTGTGGATTGGTGATCTTGCATGCTTCGTTGCTGCTTCTTTTCCAAAAGGCATTTGAAAGAAGCAAGGAACTTTGGAATTCTTGGTTTTGATTTGCTTTATTTTTGTCAAATCGTCAAATCGTTTCAGCATGGTAAATGCAAGCAACAACAAACAACAAAAATTGCAAGGTTACGGAAGCTTTTGGGAAATCTTTTATGCGATATGGTACTGGGTAGTGGCATACCCATATGTAAACAGGTGAACTGCAACCTAGAAGGTAAATTGTAGGTGCCTATGGATTCAATCAAGCGAATCAGGGAGGATTCGAATTTGAAGTTGCGAATTCGAGTTCGGAGTGGTCCACGAATTGGTGCGAATTCGGGGCGAATTCGAATTCGAGCGAATTCGTGCGAATTCGAACCTGCATCCCTAAGCTTCGCCGATAGGCGTTGCTTATGGTAGCACTCATCCTCGTAGTGCTCCCTCTTCCCACAGAAGGCACACGTGATGGTGCACCTGTAATGATCCGGCAGCTTCGCTTTGGCGCCGGTGTTCTTCTCCTGCTGCTTCCTTTGGACTACGAAGCAGTCTCGCTGCTCGCAGTCAGGGGCGTGCTGCAGGTGGCCCTGCTCGTCTCTGGCATCACACCAGAAGAGCTCCTTGACGTTCTCCATGATACGGGCGTGGGCGTGTTTGGGGGTAGTCCCCTGCCCAGGTCTGGATCCTTGGTACCCTTTGCCATGGCCTCCAGAGCCTCCTCCTCCAGGACGGTAGTTGTTCAGGTGCTGGTCGATTTCTTTCTCCAGCGCCAGCTCCAGGAGTAGCACGCATAGATCCTCGTAGCGGAGGGATCTAGCCTTGCGCTCTGCCGTCGAACGGCACTCGTCCCACAGCTCTCGAGGGAGCTTAGCCACCAACCTGAACAGCAGGTCGTCGCTGCTGTAGGAACCGGGCGTCAATCGTCCAGCCCAATGATCCAGGTCAGCCAACGGCTCAGAGACCCTGCCAGGTTTGGGGTTGTTGGGCAGCATGGGCAGGTTCTGGATCTCGGCCCTGATGGAGAGGTCGGTTTCGTAGGTCTGGTACTGCCTCTCCAAGGCAACCAACACATCGGCAAAGGTGGCGGAGTTAGTCACGATCTGCCTGACCTGCTTCTCCAGGTACTTGGTCTTGCAGCGCTGCAGGAGCAGATCGCACTTGACCCGTCCACTAGCGTGGGTTTGGCCGGTCAATCGGAGAAACCGGCCAAAATTCTCAGCGAACTTGCTGAGGTCCTTGCCTGTGAACTCAGGCAGGTTCACCACGATCTTGGAGGTGGCAATAGCCTTCGCCTCCTGAGACCTGCGTACCTCAGGGCGTCGGGTCTTCCTCTTCTTCTTCTTCCTCTTCCCACTTGGGTTCTCGGGGTCCTCCGGGTCATCGTCCTCCGAGGGCGAAGCAGAAGTCATAGACGGCGGCTCATCATCGGAGGGGTCTCCGCCTAGATCACTAGAGCCATAAGGCTCTACGTCCACCATTGCCCTCAAGGCTGTCAGCCCCAGCCGGTCCAGCTCGGCTCTCGTAGAGTTCGTCACGTGGCTGTACGGCGGCTGGGCCGTTCTCGGTACGAAAGGACTTCTCGGTATTGCTGCAGGGGTCGGCATCGGTCGGCTCCTCAGGCTCCCCAGGGTGTTTGTCAGCCCTGCCACCAGGTGGTTGGCCTGTACTCGATGGGGTGACATTCCCACCGTGGTAGGTGACGCTTGGGGCGGTATCATCAGGGGCTCCAGTTTCTCTCGAATCTCTTGAGTGAGGTCCCCCACGATTTTAGAGGTGGCTCCTCGGAGCACCTCGTTGATCTCCGACCGTGTCAGGGACCTGTTGGATGATCTCCCCGATCCTCTACTTCTGCCTCCAAGAGACTCAGGTCCTCTCCTCAACCCACTCGAGGTTGCATACCCAGGAACATCCACATAGGCTGCCGTAGCGGGTAGACGATGGTGATAGTCAGCCGCATACCATCGCGGCGCAGAACTGGAAGCCACCGACTCACTGGCAGTAGTTGCCTCGGGAAACGCAGTGGTAGGTGGGCCCAAACCAGAGGCAGGGTAGGTAGGCATACCAGTAAAGCCTGTGCCCTCAGCCATAGGTGGGTTGGTTATGGATGTGGATGTTGCAGCGGCTGGGTCTGGAATTGGGAGTGTGGTGGTTATAGGAGAGGGTGATGCGTGGAGGCCAGAAGCGCTTGGTGCGCCTTCGAAGGTAGGCTCATTCGTCAGGTCTTGCCCTTGGTCTTCTCCTTCGTCTGCTATGCCTTCTCCAGCATCCTTCTCGCTCTCTCTCTTCCCCTTCACAGGATGAGTGACCACCTCCTCGACTGAGAGGGCCCGGAAGGCCGACTGGAGTCTTTCCAACGACCCCTCAGCCACGTCCACTGGCCCATGTAAGGGCTCGGAAGGTACAGCGCTAATTCCAGGTCCAGGTTCACCAGGTGATGGCCTTGCTGGTGCCTCAGGCGCTGTCTTCACGTCGGTGTCCTCTTTCTTTGTATCCATCTTCGTTCGCCCTTCTGCTTATATGTGACTGATCTCGGCGCACTGGTTGTACGGCACGGGTTTGCTGCTGGTACGCAGAGACAGTCTGCCTATTGCTACCAGAAGGTTTTATAGTGAGTTCAACACTGTGTTTGTGCCTCTCCTGCTGCTTGCTGCTGGTGTAGGGTTTCCTGCTGCTTGTTTTTGATGAATAAAATGTTTTGTTTGCTGAAATACAACCAATCCAGGATAGCCCAAGCCAGAGATAAGCAAGTAGAAGAGAATCAGGATCAAAGCATGAAGGGCTGCAGTGTAAACAGTGAAGGATGAAAGAGTATTCACAGAAACTGCAACTCAAGGCACATATGATTGCATATTCACAAAGATAGCTGAAATGCTTTGGATAAAGAGTTGGAAAACTGCCCCATGGTCACTCAATCTCCATAGTGCCATCTCAGGAGATGTGCACTCTTTGTTTTGGGTCCCATATGTGCTGAGGTGGCAGGGCATGTGGCGATGAGGTCACTGCCATGTCACATGGGATCTTCCTACTTAGCTAGGCTGACCGGGAATTGAACCCAGGACCTCTCAAAAAGAGGTGCCCAGCCCCCTAGGGTGCATACCACTAGGACAGCTAAGAATTCATGAGAAAACATAGATAAATTCATAGGCTCTGCCCTGGATATGTCAGTTCTCAGTCGACTCAGGAAAAGATGAATAGCTTCACAATGATAGGGGATTAAGGGGTCCACTCCATATCCTGATTGGGTGTTTGGTTCCATAGGTCAAAATGTGTTATCACCGCTTTTGGTTGAGCCAATACTAAGATAGATATGCCTGTGTGCTCAGTGCATCTCTAATACAACTAGAGTATGCCTCAAAGCATTGGAAAAGCACTTTTTCTTACTGGATAGTCATGCTTCAGGGTTCCATCGCGGTTCAGACCTGAAGTGTGAAACTGGCAGTGCGACAACTCATTGGGGTTAAGCTCCTGCCACTGGTATAGGGTACCACCCCGCCCTACGTCACACACATCCGTGACGAGTATTATCTCGCCCTTAGGGCGGGGCACCCCCAGGCAGTTGGTGGAAGATATTTTCCTCTTCAACTCCTGGAAACAGGCCTCCTCCTTGTCGGTCCACCGCCAAGGGTTGGTCTTCTTTATAAGGTCAGTCAGGGGGGCTGATGAATACGTAAAATTGTGGATATGGCATCGGCAAAAATTGCAGGCGCCAATAAAACTCCGCACATCGTGTAGACCCTTCTTAGGGTCGTCACGTATCTGCATGTCCTGTAGGGGCTGCATCTTAGACGCGGCTGGTTTCCACCAGCCATACCCCACGTCAAACCCTAGGTACTCCCTTTCCTCTGACATAAACTCACACTTCTCGAGTTTGATGCGGAGATGGTTTTCCTGACAGACGGTGAAAAACTCTTCCAGGAGGAGGATATGGTCCTCTTGGGTATTAGTACCCAGGCTCACGTCGTCGATGTGGGCCTCCATCTCAGCCTCGTGGGAAACCACTTCCTGCACAAGGGGTCTGCGTCTCAGGATATATAGGATTTTGTTCATCAGCTCCTGAAAGAGAGCAGGGGCATTCGCGACACCAAAGGGCATGACCTTCCAGCGGAAGACACGGCCCTTAGGGGTTACAAAGGCGAGCAGTTCCTGGGCTGCTCAGGTTAGGTCTACTTGCCAGAAGCCACTGCTCTTATCCATCTTGGTCTTGAATCGACACTTAGTGATTCTCTCCAGGGTGTTCTCCATGTTTGGGATACTCCCTGAGTGGTTCTGGGTCTTTTTATTGACCTCCCCATACTCAACGACCAAGCGCATAGCAGTGGACCAAGGTTTAGCAACCAGAAAACAAGGGCTACAATGGCGGGGGTAGTCCCCTTGCTTATACTCCTCGACGAGGCCGCAATCTATACACTATTGGATCTGGCGTTCGATCTCGTTGATTTGGTCTTGTGGGGCGGGGTATGGACGCCGCCTCCCTACCGACCCTTCAAACTCTGGTTTGAGTTTGAGGTCCATCTGGACCAGTTTCTTACAAGACAGGGGTGGGGGCAACGCTCCAAAAATCTCCTCATACTTGTGGATGAGCTTAGTAAGACGGGGGTCGAGATTCATGCTCTCCACTTTCTCGGAAAAATCCTCCTCAGCGCGGAGGTTACTCTTCCCTTTATCCTGCTTTTTTATACGCCCCACCGTTTCGGGGGGCAAATCATCCTCCCAGTCCTGGCGTTCCTGGGCATAGTGGAGGGAGTATACCAGAGGGGTCCCAGGATTGGGGAGAGTCATCTCTTCATCATCCTCCTCGGACCAAATAGAGGTTTTCCAGGTCCTCTTGAGGAGGTCCAGGCGGGTCCGTCGCTCGATACCCTCAGCCTTAGCCCACAGGACCTGCTGTAGTTCCTGTACGTCATACCAAGAGACGGGCATGTTATTGGGTGAGGGTTTAGCGCCAGGTACCTGACCTGAGGGGCCATCAGTGGCCCTCATAGAGAACACGGCGTGATCATTAGACCCGTCAGGGGCGGACTCGCCGAGATCCACCTCTTCCATGAGCAACTGCGCTAGGAAAGCGCTATGCTTCAGTGTCACAACCTCCGGGTCGACCGGGGGTATTACACTGGCGATATCGCTCAGGCGGTCGACAGCATCAGCCAGCGGAGTAGAGACTGCTGGTGTCTCCAGCTCATTGGGGCACTCACCATTCGTAGTGGTAACCGAAGAGTACTCAGATCTCTTCTTGAGATCATGGAGGGTAAGGCCCTTGTTTTCGGCCATCAACTCCTTGAGTACAACCTGATCAAGGTCACTCACGGGCACGGGGTTTAGAGCACCATCTACGATGGATAGGAAACTGCCCCATTCAGGGGCGGGCATGGTCTCCTGAGAGTCCTCAGGGACGTAGATGGGACCGTTGGGCAGTTCAGTCCTTCCCACGGTCATACGGTCCAAGAGGCGCCTCCAATAGGCGTGTTCACCTGTGGTACCCCAGTCGGGGGTGCCCAGGACCACTCTCGCTCCTTCGAGGGCGATTTTGGTAATCACCTTGGCGAGCTGGGAGAAAGGGGGGTTTGCGTAGCACAACCCCATTGATTTCCAGTAAAAGCGGTACGCATTGTTTAGGTTCCGCGAGCAGTAGAGCTGCATCAGATGCTGCTCTTTACTCGCCAACAGTTCTACCTCAATTTCATTCAGGTCCAGCTGCAGGGCGGCCAGTCCATTTTCCAATACTGGCCACACCAACTGATAGTTCTCAGTTCTGTAAGACCGGTTCACGTAACGTAGACCGGATTCTTTCAGACCTGACAGCTCCAGAGGGACAGAGTATAGGCCACTGCCAAAATCGCAGTGAAGGGCGTAGGGACGTTGCAAGGGCAGCAACTTCACCTGGGGGTTGAAGCGCAGAAAATCAGTGCCAATGACAATGTCAAAGGCGTCGGTGTCAAGCACTTTGCAGTGCTGTGTCACCTCCTCATCGCCTAGACATACAGTCACATCAACCCCCCCCAGGGAATGGATGGTCCGACCATCCCCTACCCTTATGGCCACTGTTTTGGTTTTCCGGATCTCCGCTTCTTCTAGCAATCTGCGGGCCACGATTAAGAGCGTGGCGCCCGTGTCCAAGACCGCTTTGTAAACCTGATCGCCTTTTTTGACGGTGATCCAGAAAACCAAGTCTTCTTCCTCGGAGCCGCCCCCCTATTCCCCTTCAGGGAATTTCACTTCAAAGCCCGCCGCCTGCAGGCACTTAGAGTGCCAGTTGAGGCGGCGCTTCTTGGCGTTCTCGTTTCCCTTGTCAGCGCCACCGGCGCTGGGGGTAGAGGGTACGGTTCGCTTCTCCCCAGGCTGCACACCCTTGGGGGTGGGGCCTGGTTTTCCACCTGTGGGGGGTGCGGAGTTTCCTTGCCCTCCTCCAGGGTTACCTCCACCGGGAGTTCCCCCAGGGGTACTGCCTTCCCCCCCCTTACCGGCGTTCTTACGCGGTTCTTCCTCGGCCTTCTTTAGCTTCTCGGACTCGCAGCGTTTTATGTGGCACTCCTCCTTGTAGTGCCTCCTCTTGCCACAGTAGCCACACGTGATAGTGCAGCGGAAGTGGTCCTGGTGTTTGACCTCCTGACCATCCTTGGTCTTCTGCGTCCGCCGCAACTGGAGCATACAAGAGCTGCGTCCATCGCAGTCAGGGGCGTGACATGGTCCCCCCTTGTCGTCCGTGGGCTGGCAATAAAAAAGATTGGGGGCTCCCTTGCCTTTAGCGGCGGGGGTCTCCTTTATATGCTTCAGTTGCCCTCCCTTACCCTTCCCAGGGCTAGAGTGGTGTTGTGGGGACCTCCCTCCCTGAGGCTTTTCAGCAGGGGCCTCCCTCCGCAGATGTTTGCGCAGGTATTTATCCATGTGAGAGTCGTTTTCTCTCTCCGTGGCGAGTCCGATCAGAAGATCGACCAACTCATCGTAGGAATGATTCCGGGATTTCCTCTCGGACGTCTCCTTACAATTCTCCCAAGTGCTGGGAGGAATTTTACCCACGAGCCACAGATGAGGCTCGGTAGGCCCGTATGAGGAGGGGTTCATCCTCCCCATTAGCTCCTCCAGCTGCGCCACGAACTCAGAAATACGGGCAGCTGTGGGGAACTCAGGAAGTGGGGGTAGTTCCTCTATCTCCGTGCGGACACTCAGATGCGTTTCGTAGACTGGGTACATTTGTTCCAGTCTTTTAAGGAAGTCTCCCCAACTGGAGCTCTTCCTGATGGCAGTTTTCACCTGCCGCTGAAGGAACTTTTTCTTGCACGACTTCTTGATGAGCGTGCACTTGGTCCGGACATCAGCATGTTGCTGTCCGGTGAGGAGTAGAAACTCCGAAAACTCTTCGGCCCATTCGGGCAAGTTTTTAGGATCGAACTCAGGGAGCTCGATCTGAAGGTTCGCTGTGGCGATGCCCTTCGTTCCCCGACCTGGTGCACCAGTGTCACCCTTTCCACCTGAGGGGGGTGAGGGGTAGACAGTGGCAAGTGGCGCCAGTGCAGCCAGCCCATAACCGTCCATCTCAGCCTCAGTAGAATCCCCAATAGTGCATACAGGAACAGTCCTCACACGAGGATGGAAAGGGCTTGGACAAGTGTCCAAGGGGGTGCTGCGGAACCCTCTGCAGCTTTTCACGCCCCGGGTCAGGAGTTCAACACCCGGGGACATGGTAGAGGGGGGCTTCTTCAGTTCAGACAGCCCCAGTTTAGCCTTGAGTGCTGCAGACAGTGCGCTCAAATCAGGATCTTCATCCCCAGCCCCCAGAACCCGGGAAAGGAGTTCCATGGTCTCATCCAGACCGAGTTTAGGGGCAGCCATACGTGAAGGTAAACCTCTTTCCACGCGCACGGGCTCGGGGCACACCCAACGAGGCGAAGGTGGTCTTGGCCGCGAAGGTAACGACGGGGTAGGCTCTCTAGATATCCAGTTCTCATCCCATTCCGAGGAGTCATTGGACGTCGTGGCGGATATTTCCCCATAAGGTGCTTCAAACCCCTCACCCCACGTGGTGCCGAACATGGGATACGCCTTCAACGGTTCTTTCTCCTGCTCCTTCCTTCCCGCCTTTCTCCGGGCTTTCACTTTGGCGGTGGTGACCTTCTCCATCGCGGCCTGGGCTTCCTTAGCGGCTAAAGAATCAGGATCAGGGGCATCCTCAGAAGGAGGTAAGGAAGATACGACAGACAGGAGGGCAGCCGCCATCGGATCCCTCCCTTCGAGGCTTCTGAGGCGTTCCTGGGTTAACACAGGCACCTCAGGGGCTTCTCTCATACATTTTTCTTCCGCCCCTCTTGCTTGGTGCTCTCCGGGCCAGCCAGTAGTGTCCACAACGACTGTATCATCTTTTCCGCTCAGGGACATAGCCCTGGAAGGTCCTGCTACAGGCCCCGCCGTTGGCTGGGACCTGTTTGGCAGGGTCTTGGCGCTCAGTGTAACTGATGGACGTGACATTGCTCAATACGCTGTGGATTTCTTGTGCTTTAGCTTGGCGAGGGTGTAAGCCTCTGCTACCAGAAAGAGTTTCTGATGTCCCTTGCTTGTTGTTTATATTGAAAACCTTGATTGCTTTTCAAAAGATGTTTCCCCAAAACTGCAAAAAGGTAAAGTCCACGAACAAGGAACACCACAAACAGGATCAAAGTCAGAATTGTGATAGTATTCTTCCAAACCAAAGCATTGTAAGCAAAGAGGGGCTGCATATAGACAAATGAGGAATCAAATATGCAACTCAAATGGTTTTATAAACAAAACAAATGATTTTATGTGAAAACTGGCATGACTCAGGCCTCCAAGATAGCACCAAGCACTTCATGTGTCTTCTTTTGGATGAAATGGAGTTGGTTAGGAATCTGGGGCATAGGAGTTAGGCCAGACACAGGAAATGACTTGGCCAAGCAACTGAATTCAGAAACAGTTACAATCTGGAACCACAATAAGTAGTAGTAACATTTGAGTATAGGGGTCCTGAGGTGGGAGACCACTAGGCTTAACCTACAAAGCCCAAGGCATGGAGTGCCTACTTTATTTCGGTATAACCTCCATGAGGGATGATACCTCCGCTCCTTTGAGTGGTAGGCGTGAACTTCATGGGGGAGCTAGGGTTTTAACCCTAGTTGCTGAGAAAGTGTACTTAAAGCTTCATAAGAGAAACAAAAATGTTTAAGTGTTAGTCTCAGCACTTCCTTAGGCAAAAAGGGGGGCTGTAGCCTGGATCAAGTACCGCAAGAAAGACATGGTAGTGACTTTTTCTTACTCTTTTTACAAGAGTGTCATCGAAACCTGAAGTCCAAATGGACGTCTTAACGAACACTGCTTGGAGTTCCCGCATTGATGAATAGGTAGCAGCAACCGTAGCTCTGATATTGTGACATTTTGTTTTCATGTGTCACGGTATCAATGTTGACTCATTTACGACACGGACAGCGGCTCTGGCGCCGTCAAGGGAATCCTCTGTGGGAAAGGCGCCGTCAACATCATTTGCCGTGGAAGGGGCACCGTCCACTCAGCTCGCTGGGAGCCAGGCCATGCAGGGAATGACAACAAAGGTCAGTTGTTCGTCGAAAGAGAGGCGCAAGTGTTTGCTGCCGCCGTTCTGCAGCTCTGACCAGCGTCACTCTCATTTGATAGTATTCTTGGCGGATTGGGCTTCGTGTCAACTCAACAGCAGGAGAGTGCCAAAATTTTGGAACTTGAAGCAGCGCTGGTAGCGAAGAGTTTGCCGCATAAAGGCGAGGAGCTTTTCAAATGTGAAGGGGCGTGGATAGCGGCTAGTTCACTGCATGCAGGCGCCGAATTGTCCAAGCGAAGGGGACAACCATACTTTGCAGACTAAGTGAGTTTTGCGTGTGTGCGAGCCTACCCGTTTTTTTGTATTGCAGTGTGTTAGAGGCACTGCATACTGCTAGTCTTAAGTGTGGCGGCTAATCTTGTAAGGCGGCGCTGCCTTTTGATCCTCTGTAGTCAGCGCTTGTGGTTGCAGTTGCCGTTGGTGCTATCCGAGTGGTTACCTATTGCATGCGCCAATCAAGGGCGCTTGGGAGTGAACCTTTGGTATGGTTCTTCTTTGCTTGAATTTTTTTTGCATGTTGCAGGAATTTGGCTCCATTTACCTGAATGTGGCAAATGGGTATGACACCAAGCGCCTTTGGTGGTGAAAAGACACTGCTTTTGGGCTCCAAGGCTTGCGTCTTTGATCCATAGGCCGGGTTTTGCACTGGTCTACTTATTGAGTTCCTCGGTTCTGATGGTGTCTGCTCATGGTGGTTTGGTTTGCTGTCTACAGAATATTTTTTCGGACTTTTGTTTGACTTCACTTTCAAAATTTCTGACTTTCAGTTACGGCGTGGCTCATTGCCACTTTTGAATCCTGGTTGGGGGCTTTTAGTAGCCTTGGGCCAGCCAAAAAACTGTGCCACATCCATAGTGCGCAAACAACCAAAAAAGCACGTAATGTTAGATACAACTCGGCTTGCAAGCGCTAACTTGTCCCTCTCTCAAAATGGAAGGTATACTCGTCAATGCACATGTGTGCAATCAGAACATACACAGTTCTGTCAACGGCAGAAGCGAGTTCCAACTTGCCGTATGCATGAAAATTGAGGTAGTGCATGTGCAGCCACATGGGCTACCAAGAGCCTCCGGCCAGGATGGAAAAGCGGCAATGAGCCACTCTGTGACTTAAAGTCAAAAAATATCAAAGTTGACTCAAGTAGAAGTGTCACAAAAAGATCTTTTAGTTGGCGAACCAAAACCACCATGAGTAGACACAATTAGGGCCAAGATGCTCAAAAGCTAGACCAGTGTAAAAATTAAATTATGGATCGAGTCTGTAACGTCCAAATCAAGGCTGCGCGTCGGTTGAAGCCCAGCCGCAAGTGCTGGCCACAAAGGACCAAAAGGCACCACCCCTTCACGGTTAAAAAATTTGGCACACTCCTTCTGTTGAGTTCCTCGAAAAATAAACTCTTACACGAAGTCCAAGCCGCCAACAACACCACCGGATGAGAGTGATGCTGGTCAGAGCTGCAAAATGGCAGTGGCAAATGTTTGCGCCTCTCTTTTGACGAACAACTGACCCTCTGTTGCCGTTCCCTGCATGGCCTGCCTCCAAACAAGTTGAGTGGACCGTGCCCCTTCCACGGCAAATGATATTGACGGCGCCTTTCCCACAGAGGATTCCCTTGACGGCGCCAGAGCCGCTGTCCATGTCGTACACAATTCAACATTGATACCGTGACGCATGGAAAAAAAAAGTCGTAATATCAGACCTCCAGTTGCTGTTGCCCATTCGTCAATTCTAGAGCTGCAAGCAGCGTCCGTCAAGCCGTCCGTCTTGACCCCCAGCTTAAATGAAATTCTTGTAAAAAGCAACTCCGGATTCAAAGCCAAACCTACGGAAGGCAACGAACAAAAGCACAAATCTTTGCTTTGACAAGACATGACAAGACAAATCAGAAAAAAATATTTGTCTTCATTAGGAACACCCTTTGGATGATGACTTTTACGGACAATGATAAACACCACATGGCGGAGGATTTCAATAGGCAACAATGTTTAGCAAACCTTTTAAAAATACATGATTGTCGAATCGGATGATAGGCAAGAAATATTTTTCCACCACTGTTGAACCTCAACGTAAATCACGTAACGCGGTGTTACAAATTGACAAAAGAATATCCAAAATGGTTACACTCCAAACTGATGTGGTTTGAAAACTACCAGACGTGCCATCCCAATTTTGGAAGAACACATAGCTTCCAAAAGCAACAAGGGCTCAATATTTCTATTGAAAAGAACAAGAAAACAATTGGCAAAATTGTTTTCCATGGAATGCACAAATACACTCTGGCAGAATACCTTTGACCCAACACCTTTGGGGACGTGTTATTTATGGGAGTGATTGGAATTGCAATGCTCCTTTGTCAACACACTGCAACTTGCACAATTTTCACCACGCCTCGCAACCTTTCGACATCCGTTCACGCGATGCACATACAGCACACCATCGATGTAAAACAAAACTTTGATTGTGCATTTGGCAGTTTTAATGCAAAACGACGCGGTGGTAATTTGAGGGTCACACTCTTTCCTTCTACGCTCATCGAGGATCACTGTGAGATGGAACCTTTGGAATGATGGAGCAGGTCCTGTTTTTCAGTGGCTTCTTATCTTTAGCTTTCTTTTTTCAGTAGAGTGGCTTGGTGTTGGCTCCTCTGATCTCAGCCTGGTGTAGGGGAGAAACTGTGTTCAAAGATTCGTACGGACCACTGCTGCAATCCACAAACTGAACATGGCAATGGCATAGTCATGCATGGCCAACATATGCTGTGTCGACGCAGAAGAATGGCACAAGTATAGCAGGCTGTGCTTTCAACTGTCCTCATTTTCACACACTCTGAACAAAATTGTTGCTATGGAATTTGGATGTAGTTTTTCTCCTCCTGGGAGAGAATTTGTACTCGGTGTTTTTTTAGTGTGGAATTGAAACATAAAAAGCTTGTAGCATTTGAAAAATTTGGAATGTGCAATAGCAACCTGAACACTATTACTCCTCATAACCTTTGCCCCACCATCCCTCACACCCTCACACTTAAAAGCCCCTCCACAACAAAAACCTGGAGCCGGGTCATCCCTGTCATACCGGGTTCTGACTGAGCAGCAACAATTCCACAACTCTGCCTCAGGGCACTGAAAGCCTGCAGACCCTGAGCCGATGCTTATTCCATCAATCAATTGGTATCGGACGAAGATTCAGGCCTCCTGTTCAGTAGCCCACTCCAGGGCCAGCCCTCTGCAGTAGCCCCCCCCCAACTCCATACAAGTCTTTCATGTGTCTTCCACTGTGCTCATTGTGTGTGGTCACCAGGACTTCTTCCTTTGTGCTTGAGCAGGACATGTGAACAGCTTATGGAATAATAATACAGATGCTTTGCCCACCAGCGACAGTTGCTGCTCCCCTGACAGCAAGTCATGGTACGGTACAAAAAAAAAGCCCGCAGATTAGGAACCCCCCCCCCCCATGTACCTCACCATGTGTGGGGTTTTCGTCCACACCTGGGTTTTTTTTTGGGGGGGTTGTCACGAAGGGGGGGGGGGGGGTGTTGGGGGGGGTTGTGACCAGGTGACCGGGGTTTTTTCTGTCCATATAGCGGGGTTTTTTTGTCCACAGGGGGGGGGGGGGTTGTGCACTGGCATGGGGTTTTTTCTCTCTTTTCTAGGTAGCCCATGGTTTCCAGGAGGGCTTCTTAGGAGGTGCAAACCTACGCCTGTGCGCTGTTAGCCGAGCAACAGCATGTGCAGGGACTGTAGGGGGATCAGGATACAACAGGGTTAGAGCTACGATTAGATCACTACTGTACTGCACAAAAGCGCAGTGCACATTACAATGTCAATCGACCCCTGTTCGGCTTGCTTTGCAATGTGCCAACAGTGGGCTGGGGTGCCACATTGGGGCACATGGGACGAGGGATAGACACCAGGGCATGAAGAGCACCCAGAAAGTAGGGTTTTGGGATTGAGAAGAGGGACACAGAATGCAGGGGTTTGAAAGGCAGACTGTTGTGAATGATGCGCTGTGCCCGCGCTGTGCTCGTGCTGAGCGAAAAGCAGGCATTATTGGACGAAAAATTCGTGCTTGTGCTTGCGGTTGTTTCAGCCTCCAATTTGGATTGTATACCAACCCTACATGATTTTGGTGGCTCTTGTTTTATCAGGAACCTGCATTGGTCAACATCGTGTGATTGTCCGGAGTGATTGGAGCAATACTGTGGTTTTTCGTTTACAACGGTGGGGTTTGGTGTTGCAGACCACAGCAACTCCTGGTGCACCAAGGCAATCGGCAGCTAAATTACTAAGGCGCTCACTGACAAACTTGACCAGTTGGGGTGGGGGTTACTGCCAAACACCTTTGCTCGGCAATTGTTGGGAGGCTAGCTGTTTCTTTCACGGATGACAAGTGGCTGATGACCGCGAGCACTTAGCCGCTAACCTCCAACGAAAAGAAATTCCTTAAACGCCACCCTCAGAAACCAATACCACTGGTGCCTTCAAGACAGCCCTGGCAGTGGCAGAGGTTGTTTATGTTGGGGTGAGCCTGCCCAGCTTTTGATCCAGCATCATCCTTCCGAGGTCTGTCTGGTTGCGATTTAATGCACATCAAATCTCCAGCATTGCAGTGGTGGCATCCCCATTCTGTGCAGGTGCTCACTAGCAGGAGTGCAGTCAAATTGCAGCGGGTTCTTCGTCAGGTCACCTGAAATGTTGCTGGCAGGGTCATGTGGCTGCAAGACATGGGTGAATGGATGACCAGAAGCCTGTGCGTGCATGCATGCACCACGTGTTGTCAGAAGGTTCTGCGGTCTTGAAAGCCTGAAAAGGGTCCTTTTGCGTGCTGCACATGCTGCCCCTGCCCCAAAAAAAGAATAAGAACATTCACCTCTCCTTATGGTGCATCCTCCAGAGATCCCCCCAACCCACACCCAAAACTCCATTTTTGGGCTTTTCAGAGGAACGATAATCCACAGGTCATATTCATTCTGCTTCAAGTGCCTGCAAATGAACAGAAACTGCATGTTCTCATGGTGATGGTGCTCTTGTTTTGTTGGAGGGTTTGAGTGTCTCATTGTGTGCTAGGGCAGCTGTCATGAGGAAAGAAGCAAAGCAGCCGGAAAACTGTGAATGATGCTCTGTTGACACCACGGCTCTCCGCCACACAGACTGCGGCACGCCAGTCCTTGCCTGCCCAATTGGAGGCAGACGGCAATACTTTGCTTGATGCCAACAAAAGAGACCATGTCCCATTGCTTTGCAGCCCAAATTGGTACCATTCTCCTTAAAATACAGTGAAAAGCAGCGGACGAATAACAACTGCCGCTTCATCATGGGATGCCCTGAGGCAACTGCCAACAAACGTCACCCAGCCATCGGTTGACCATCAACTGTCGGCGGCTGGCGACCAACCGTCGTGGGCTGGGGGGTAATCGCCGGCAGTTGGCAATTAATGGCCGGCGGTTGAATGTTGGCCGCTGGTGGCCCAACGTTCTTTAAACAACAGCAACATCATCGTTAACAACAGCATCAACCAAAACAACAGAACAACAGCATCATCATGATTAACAACAACCGCAGCAACAACAGCAACAACAACGACAGCAACACCCCCACCACCACCACCAACAACAATAACAGCGACAACGACAGCAGTGACAACAACAACAACAACCGCCTCGCCTAGGCACACGGCAGACCCATGGCTGC
>OZ038390.1:15598770-15614125 GCA_964036045.1 Eutreptiella sp. 'Long Island Sound 2002'
GGCGTTGCTTGGCCATAGATCGACGATGGTCGTCACCCTCCAAAATCACTCTGGCATTCCAACAGTAGTTCCAGTGTCACGTGGCGCCTCTTCCTCCTTGTATCACTGACATCCGTGCTGAACACGTCACTGTCCCCATCCCCCAGCCCACCCCCCAGACGGGTTTCACTGACATCCGTGCTGAACAGTCCATTGCTGTCCGAACTATGTAGTACGTCTTCATCGCACCATTGGCTTGGCCTGAGTCCCCCCCCCCCGCTCGAGTCCACATTGGAGGTTACTTGGAACCCTCCGCCTCTTCCATGGGCTCCAAGCCCAAAGCCCCACTGGTCACCCGCCGCCGAGCATTTTATTCGGATGCTGCAGACGCCCTTGGGAGCGCGAGGTCATCCCGTGTTCATTGCCCCTGGCATTAAAGTGCAAGGGCACCCACCATAACGGCACCTGTTCACCTGTTTGTCCACGCAGCCACAGGATCTGCTCCCACAAATCTCGATGTCCCACCTCCCCTGAAGACGTGCGCCATCCACGCCAACGCAAGCGCGATGACCACTCCGTAATAGCTGTGAAAACACACTCTGAACCACCATCAGCCGTGCTGCTCCCTGATGCAGCAGCGCATGCAAGACCCCCTGCAACCCCCACCCCTCGACTGATGCTCTGCCGTTCATGTGGCGGGACGTGTGCCGCAAAGTTTCGGGAGTCGCCCCCCCATACCACACGCCGTAGCCGGCTTGCATTCCCCCCCCGCACCTTTTTGGGCGACCCATCCTTGTACGCCACCGTCCACCCCTCTTGCACAAACCCTTCCAACTCCCACAGGAGCCGTTTCTTGTACTCTCCCCACTGGAGGCGTTGCTTGGCCATAGAACAGTGGAAAGTTCAGCAATAGGTCCCCACCGACAGACCTATGCCCTCATTCAGCAAGTATCACGCGGCGGAGCCGCGACACACATTGTTCGTGCTGTCCAGCAAGGCGCCGTCAGGCGCCACCACACATTGTCCCATCGGTCCAGAAAGGCGCCTCTGGCGCCACCTCCGGTTAGTTTATGGTCAGGCACGTGCCTTTAGGCCACGTATCAGGAAGTCTTGATTACCCTCCTGCCCTTACGCTTCCGGCTGTCACTGACATCCGTACTGTAATCTGTGTCCCACACCCCCATGTTACCAAACTCCTGCGCCCTCTCCCGTGCCCGATCACTGACATCAGTGGAGAATCCGCCCCCGGACAGCTCTGCTGATGACACGGACAACACCTCTTCGTCTTCCGACGTCCCCGCCCCCGAATCCTCCCCTGTGTCCGGATCGGATAGTGGCTCGGTTTCTACCATTGGTTCCAACCCCAGCTCGTCCCACTCCGCGACCCTGCGTCGCTTGGATAGCGGCAACAGATTGTTTGGGTGTAGTTCTCTCCCCCTCTCCGCGAGCGCATCTGCCGCCTCGTTCCCCGGCACCGCCAAATGTGAGGGTACCCATCGCAGTCGTACGTCCCCACCCGCGGACTCCCGCAGCCACAGGATTGCCTCCCACAGGTCCCGATGCCCCACCTCCCCTGTTGAGCAGCGCCAGGCATGTCGGCGCCACTTGGGCGACCACTCCACTACCCCTTTATACACGTACTCGGAGTCCAACACCACTACCATGCGTTCCCCTGGTCGCCGGTCCTGGAGCGCTCGCAGGACTCCTCTCAACTCCCCCCGACTGATGCTCTGGCGCTCGTGTGCCGGGACACAGGCATGACAGTTGCGGGATGAGCCCTCCCCAAACCACACCCCATACCCTGCCTGCATCCATCCCCTTACCCGCTTTGCTGACCCATCGGTATACACCACCTCCCACCCTTGTGCCTGCATGTCCCCCAGCTCCTTCAGCAGTGTCGCCTTGTACCCCCCCCACTTTGCCTCCTTCTTTTGAAGCGGATCGAGCTGCGTGGATGGCGTGTGGGCTGTTGTGGGTGCCTGAGGCGCCTTCCAAAACATCGTCCGGGACTCCCCCCACGCCTGCAACTGTGCGATGAGGTGCTGCAGATCCGATCTACTGCATGTTACGCTCACTGCGCCAACTCTCCAGCCCCGCCACCCACAGCGCCACAAAGTCATGCAGGGACACCTGTTGCCGCTGATATTTAACCTCACAGCGCAACCGCCACTGTGCCCGCAAGCCTGCCCATAGCACCAGGCCTTGCGTGTTTTGGAGGGACAACAGAGGCTCGTCCAGCAGGAGGCGACTCGGTTCCAGTGCCCCCCCCTCCCGCTGTACCAGGCCAAAGGCCTTGTGTACCGTATCAAACATGAATCCCGAAAAATGGCAGTTCTTCAGCACATGCCGATGGTCTTCCAACCTCCCGTCCATCGGGCACAAATTCCCCCCCAGTCGTTCTTGTCGCACTCCTACTGGCAGCTTGCGCCAGAGTACCCGCTTTATGAAATCCAAGTCCCATTTTGGGAGATGTAGTTTGTTGTAAACGCGCCACACGTCTGGTGGCTGTCGCGCCTTGGGGCGCGTGCGCTGTTGCAAAAAAAGCAGCATGCGCTGTTTGGTCCACTGCACTCCCCACTGCTCTGGAGGCGTTGCTTGGACAAGGGGGGGGGGGGGGGGGAGTGGCCACGACGAGGCCTCTACATGCGGAGGGTGATGGCTCCGCCCAGGCAATTCCCCCGGACCGGTCGCGGTGCTGGTGCACGGGCGGCGAGTTTACAGAAACGCAGAGGGTCTGGGAGGGAGGGGGGGAAGCAATGACGGGAGTGGAGAGGGTTGGACCTCCGCTGCCCTCTCATGGGACGGGTCTGGCAGGGAGCCGTTGCCGGCGTGCTCCCCGGCCTCCAGCTCCATGTGGAAGCCGTCGTGGAACGGGATGTAGTCGGGCACGAGGAATCGATAGAACACCCACGACCGCGTCAGCCGCTTGTGGTGCTTGACCTTGAAGGTCAGGCCGTGGAAGGAGAAGCCGCAGCCTCTTTCACACACGTGGCAGCTGTGGCCGCAGCTGAAGAGGTCCTCCATCCCGGTCCCCATCAACTGCCGCATACGGGACGGAGGAAAACAGGGGGTTTAGGGTTTGTTGGCAAAAAAGTGTTAGTTACACTCACCCAGAAAAGTCCGGCGCGTGACGACAGTTGGCCAACAGCGCCGTGCTTGGCGGCGGTTGGGCGGTTGCCCAAATGCAGCAGTTGCCACTGAAATGGCAGCAGTTGGCGGTCACGAGCCGGCGCTTGGCGGGAACCAACATGTTGCAACTGCCGGCGCTTGGCCAGTAGCCGCTGGCCCGGAGGGCCGTCGTTCAGGACCATCCAGGCCACAGCTTAACGTTACAGGGGGGCGGGGGTGGAATGGCTGCCCCGCTCCTCAGCCTGACCCCCCCCCCCCCCCCGGGTGGTGGGGTGTAATGGGCGCGCATGCCCAGAGCGAGAGCGCGAGTCCTGTAGCTTAGGATGTGTTGCATGAGTGCAGAAATGGTATTTACCCAACAAAGATTATGAGATTCTGGCGATCTAAGGAGTGATTTTGGTATTGGCGCTCATGTCCATTGCCTGATTTGCGTCGGAGATAACAGCCAGAGTCATGCCTTACATGGGGGGTCGACCAACTCGTAGAGCGCCCAAAACGGAACACGAAGAACAAGAGCACCTCAGACTTGCCAAAAAACTGTCCCTGATCAGTCACTTACTGATGTGAGGTGTAGTGTAGTATTTGCTCTGAAGCCAAATCACCAACACTGTCTGAGAAATCAGAATCATCAGACTCACGATGCCTCATGCGAATCACAACAAGAACCACTCTGCCAGTAAAAAATAAGAGTAGCCTTCCCATCACACAATCATAGCCTCAACCCACAGCAGACCCAGGCCTGACTCAAACCCAGACCCACACCCTGAAAGTTCCATCACCCCACCCGAGCGGGGGGAAGGGGGGGGGGGGGGGGTTGGCCAAAAGTGGCTGACGGCCAAAGCGGATTAGTGGCGGAAATTACCTTTTCCCCGAGGGGGGGGGGGGGGGCAGGGTGGGTTGTGGCCTGGGACTGTCCTTCATGGCATTGGCTCCTTAAACACAGCATTGGGTGGTCGGGGGTGTCAATGCACGCCTGGTGCCCAGTACCATGCCTTTGGTGTGCCCTGCTTTTCGGTTGTGGGGTGGGGTGGAGGGTTGGGGGGGCCATAAAGGCTGAGTAAGTGTGCCGGTTGGTAGTTCCGGGTGTGCGCACCGGTTTGGGTGTTCATGAGGAACTTGGCGCCATGGCATTTGGGGGAGGAGAGAGTGGGTCAGGTATCCCTCTGCTCACGCATCCTCTGCCGCCCCTTAGCGACAGTCCCACGCCGGCGCCGCCATTCAGCCATTCCCATGATGCCACTGAAGTAGGGGGGGAGGGGGGCATAGGAACGTGCGATATTTGGAAGGGCGAAATTTGGTGCGGAGAAAACTTGGTACCAATTCTTAAATACCACAGCAAAACTTGGTACAAAATTCTATTGCCTTCGGCAGTGCACCTCGAAGAGAGGCTGACAGTCAGCCAATCAGTCAGTTAGTCAGGCAAGCAGTCAGTCAGACAGTCAGTCGGGCAAGCAGGCAAGCAGACAGAAATACACAGTTTGGGGTTTTGATCAGTGGCAGACTCGGCTATCAACAGCGGGGAAAGAAACAACCGTCGGAACAAGCGATGGTCCAATGGTAACGCAGCCGACCGCCGACACGGAGATCGGCGGTTGGAATCCCTGTCGGCCGACCGCCGGCAGCGCCGGTCGACCTGTCAACTCTACTCAATTTGACCCTCGTTCAAATCCTTCTGAGCACAAACTTTTAATCCCCCCCCCCCAAAAAAAGTGATATCCAGTTTCAGGGGAGAGAGGCCTCAGAATCGAAAAATCCAGTGGGAGATCGTTTTATTGGGCAAAATAATGATTTTACAAGGGGTTGGACATATCATGCCTCGGGGTATGCTACGCGAATGACCACCAAAAAGGGGGGTATACGACGCCTGTGCCTGTGCTTGATCTAACAACCTCTCTTCGAGGTGATTCCCAGTTTGTGGCACAAGACCAAGCAACACCACGACTGTTGGCTTCTTGATGCTTGCTGTTGTTGCCTGGAGGCTTCTGAATGCTTGCTGGTATTTCCTGCCAAAGGGTCCCTGTAGAGTAGACTGCGCGGGCATGTGTGTGCACACCAAGAGCGCTAACAATGACACCTAGAACACCGATTCTTAAACACCGCGGCAAAATTTGGTACACTTTTGTCGCGCCAAATTTAGCCATTCCCAATTTCGCCCATTCCTAATCCCCCCCCCCCTCCCGGTATGTGGGAGCGGTGTCCCCCAAAAACAAAGACCATGTGTGCACCTGCGCCGACTGCGCCCGGTTCCACGTCATGAACTGGTCGCCCTCCTGCACCATCAGGTACGCGTGGTCCAGCATCAGCCACACGCCTAAAAACGTGCCCCGGCCCCTCGGGATCTCCACCAGCGGCACCAGCTGCATCATCGACGGCCGGTACGTGTACATCACCTTCGCGTGCAAGTGCCCCACGCCCCCGGAAGGCACGGCCCGCTCCACGAGGCGGATGCGGAGCTCGCCGATGCCGGTGATGAGGAGGGACACGTTGTGGGCGAAGGGCATGGGCACCGTGAACCAGTGGTGGTTGTCCCCTTTCGGGTCGTCGGGCAGCCAGCAGGGGGACTTGTGCGACCGGGTCAGGGCCGTCAGCTTCGAGTATTCCTGAGCGACCACCCGGAGGCAGGGGCAGGACAGGCGGGGCAGACAGAAGGGCTGGAACAATGCCCAAGAAGACCAGGGATGATATTCCCGCCACTGCCAAGATGGTTGCAGCTCTTATTTTACACATGGAACGGGTTTTCTTACAAGTGTTTCCTGCATCGGAGCGCTGGTTTCTCTTCTTCCCCCTCCTCTTTCACTCTGCACGTTCCAGGAACCGCACAACAAGAGCTGTACCAACAGGCAGACAAAGAGAGGAGGGGGGAGGGGAGGGGCGGTCTGGACATAAAAGCTTGTGCACCACAAATGGCCAAACCAGATTTTATCAATGGTAAGTTTCGTTCTTTCCCAAGATGGTCACTTTGGTATGGAGGGGGGCCGGGGCTCCTCTTGCGGTTGTCGGCCGTCCTAATGCATCCTTGCAGGTAGAGACAGGGGAGAGGGTAAGGTAAAAGGCACCGGGACATAGACAGGGGCAGGGGTCGCGGAAGGCGGCACGGCGAAGGACAAAGGCAGGGGCAGAGGCATAGGAGGAGGGCAGAGCTGCGCAGACGCAGAAGGGGCCGAGGCAGGGGCAAGCGCCAGGGTAAGGGCGCAGGCCAAGCCAGCGGCAAAGGCAGAGGCAGCAGCAGATACAAGAGGGGTTCACGTGCGTCGCCCTACTCCTGCCGCGGTCCAACGGGTTCATGCGAGAAGGTGCTTGTCGTCCATTCGGCATTGTGCAGGCGCCCACTCAGAACGACGCACTCGTGCACCCACGTCCCACGCCCCATGTCCAGGCGACCGCATGCAAATTGCACCGGAGAATCGAATACTCACGGAGGATACTTACGGAAGGGGACCTTCTGAGTACCTTTGTGGGTCAGCGGCCAAGCCCGAGGCTGGCTGCTCTCTGCATGCCCCTGTTCTGGATGGGCCGTAGGGTGGGGGGGGGGGGTTTCAGCACCCCCAAATTTTGGTGCCTTGTGTACAGTTGCAGGAACCACCGTCCTTGGGACACAGGGGGAGCCTTAAGCGCAGTGCGCGTGCAGTGCAACTATTTGGGCGTCCGGCCGTACTAGAGACCCATACTTTGAGATACTAGGGGCCCCTAGGGGCATCATGGTGACCCCTAGCGGAGGTTTTGACTTCTGATTTTGTCCCCCTTTGTTTGGGTGTGCCAAAGGTGATTGAGCAGATCTTGCGGGTCGGCAAGGGTAACCACTTACCAAGGGATGAAGAAAGTGTAATCATCCAGGATGGGCTTGATGGCCAACCATTCTCTGAAGGCGGCAGTGAAGCGCCAACACTGCAGCCTGCGATTGACCGTTTGCGCCGTGAGAAAAGAGAGAGAGAGGCCAAGAAACAAGCAAAACATGCGCAGCAGTTCCTAGAAAAGCGGCAATGCACACTGGATGCTTTTTGTGTTGCTGCGCCCCCTCGGGCCGATGTGGCTTCGTCCAGCTCCAATCTCCCTCAACCCTCTCAGTCCTCGCAACCCCCTGTGGCTACACAATCTCAACCCCAATCCGATTCTAACCGCAAGGGAAAGGAGAGAGCCCCTTCCTCACAACCGAAACCACGCATGTGGCAGTGGGGCATCGTAAGGAACATGTGTGTGTTATGTTAAGGGAAGGTAGTTTGCAACTTTCTTGAGCTAGGGCAGTTTGGGTCACCTAATTCTAAGGGCGTTTCCAAGGGGTGTGCTTGGGGGCTCTTCGGGGGGAACATAGTCTAAAAGTAGCGCGCAGTGCGCGTGCAGTGCGCGTGCCGTGCAAAGATTCCCCCACACAGCGGATAAACCTTCCCCCCAAAAAATATATCCCCTGGGGGATATATGGTGGCCGGACGCTCAATAGGGCCAGGGGGGGGATATCATTTCGGGGCCAGGGTTAGGCTTAGCCACCCTAGGGGGGGGGGGGGGGTGGTTAATTCAGGGACCCACCCACCCAGAATTTTGGCATACCCACAGACCGACAAATGTCCCCCCCCCCCCCGGGGGGGGGGGGGTCTGACAGCTTATAGGTTATTATAGCTTGCACGCCCACCTCTGTTGTTCCTTCACGCTCAGGTGAAGGGTTTTTTCCCTTTCTCCATTGTAGCCTGAGCTACCCATTGTTGTTTTTGTTTTGATGTTCCGGAGCACGATTGCCCCGCAGGACCGGATGGAGCTCCGTGACGTCGACCCCTTCGCCATACGCGCGGCGCTCCGCTGCCCACTACTGGGCCTGGTGTACATCGACAGCAACAACACGCTGGCCCCGGTCTCGACCACCGATGGGGGGGCCAGCAACTGCGGGGCCTCGCGGCACGGACTCCAGTCTTTGGCGCCGCCGGCTTTCGGCCTGACACTGAGCCAGCAGGCTGTCTGGGTACTGCACAGTATGGCGGACGACACCTGGGTCCTGATGCAGAGAGTGCTGCAGACCATCTACCACATGCTGCAGACCATCCAGCCCATGATGCTGACCACGCCGCGGTACCGGGTGGACCAGAAATTGTTGGTCCTGACGACCGCTGCGTGCACGTTGTCCGACTACAGTGACAGGGGGTGCAGCGCATCGGCTCCTGGGGCCAGAGCTGGGCGGCCCTCTGGCCTTTTGGCTGTCGAGGGCTGCCGGCTGTGGTGCTGTGTGCCGCGTGTGTCCTCCACGACCTGCTGCGTTACTTCAGTGGAGAGTACGGGCCTCTGGGGGTCTGGCTGCTGTACTTCGGTGGGCAGGTCCAATATCACGGAGGGTACGGGCCACTGGGGGCCTGGCTGCAGTACTTCGATGGGCCGGTCCAATATAACGGAGGGTACGGACCACTGGGGGCCTGGCTGCAGTACTTTGATGGGCCGGTCCAATATAACGGAGGGTACGGACCACTGGGGGCCTGGCTGCAGTACGCTGGTGGACAGGCCCAATATGGCGGATGGTACGGACCACTGGGGGCCTGCGGACTCCGAGCAGGACTCTCTCAGTACGCGTTCGCCTGGGGCCCGTATGCAGATCTTCGTGACGACTTTGTCTGGGACGACGGTGACCCTGGATGTCAGGTCCGCCGACTCAGTGGCGACCGTGATGCTGCGGGTCCAGGCCAAGGTGCGCGTTCCCCCTGGTTCGCAGAGGTTGCTGTATGCGGGCAAACAGTTGGAGGCCCGCCGTACTCTCGCCGACTACAACGTTCAGAGGGAGTCCACGCTGGACTTGGTCCTGCGGCTGCGTGGTGGCGTGCTCAATGACTGGTCCACGTTGGGGCAGGACCCCGCGGTTGACGCGGCCGCTGCAGCCATCCGTGCCGGGCCCGGGAGCGAGGAGTTCAAGAACAAGCGCATCGAGACGCTGGCGCGGCAGTACGATCTCAGAGAGGCCGGCCTGGACAACCCCGCTTCGGGCCGGTCCACTTTGGAGCTGGCACGGGCCCTCGAAAGGCAGTTCGAGTTGGAGAGCGAGCGCCGTGAGGAGGAACGCCAGCGCACGGCCGATGAGCGACGACGCCTCGAGAGGGAGGCGGATCTCGACACGGCGCACAAGAAGGCTTACATGGAGGTCTTCGAGCACCTCTACGGCAATACGCGTTATCCCACGGGGCACCCCAGGCGGGGGGGGATCATCAATACTTACTCGGCCGACGAGGCGAAGACCCAGATCATATGGTGGGCCGAGAAGGGTGAGTTGGTCATCGAGGACGTCCTCCTTTACTCCCACCTGGTCTGGGCCGATAGCCCACAGGTCTACGCCGCGATTCTGCTCCGCTACAGGGACCTGCCGTCACGCATTCGGGCCCACAACGTCGTAGTTACCGAAATGATGGAGGAGGACCACAAGGATCGACATCCCCAGTTCAAGGCTCGGAACCTGCCGAAGATCCTTGCGTGTCCCTTTCCCCTCTTGCCGCCCGTCTGTGAGGAATTCGTCCGGTTGAACCAGGATATTCTGGACCATGTTCCAGACAGTGCAGAGGGGCGCATCAGCGGCGGCGGCGGCATGCGGCTTCCCATGGCCTACAAGCGCGCGGTGTCTTTGGGGGCGTCCTTTCGGGTCTCCGTCCGTCCGCCGGTCCAGGGTGGCGAGCCATATTTCTTCGTTGAAGGGCCGGACCCCAGGGGGCGCTATGCAGTGGATATGGGCCCCGCTAGTGACGCTGTTGCCAATCTGCAGGCCCAGGTGAAGCAGCAACGTGCGGAGATCGATGGACTCCGTAAGGCCGTCCAGCTTGCCTCTAAACCCGCAGCTGTGCCGCAACCCAAGCCCGGTGGCCCACCTGGGCCCACCGATCGGAGCGGGAAGGCCCGTCGGGACCAACAGCCTGGGCAAGCGCCTGAGTTCCCGGCCCGGCGCCGCCAGCCTCGCGGGGGTCCTGCTGGTGGCAGTGCGGACGACGCTACCGCCCTTGTGCCCCGTGGCGTGACCGACGATGGCGCGCCCACCGATCCCTCGACCCAGATGGGTTTTTGAGCGGTCCTCTTGGCTCTCCAGAGGACGTGAATCAAAACAGGGGGCCAGCTTCGGCCGGGTGCGGCAGGCTCCGCCCTGGCGACCTACGGGGCGGGTCCCTCGATGCCGAGTTGAGTGACATGGATTTGGATTTGCGGATGGCCCCCGCCTTCCCCAACTACGTGCCCGCCGCTTTGTTCTACCGGGTACGGACGGAGGAGCGTCCGTCGATCCGCCGGGGGCTGGCACGTGACCTGGTCGCGCGGCTCCTCTCGATTTTGGAGAGGCACTCGTGTGCTATTATGCCAGTGCACGTTCGGTATCATTGGACTACGGCGGTTGTCCGCCGGGTTGCTGGGCGCCTGACCACCGTCGTCTACGACTCCGCCCGGCATCCGGCCACCGCCAGGGACATCACCTCCCATTTCACGCGCGATCTCGGCCTCGCACGGCCGGTGATTGTGGCGCACGCCAAGCAGTTCCGGGGGTCCGCCGAGTGCGGCCTCCATGTCTTTTTCGTGGGCGCCTGGGCCGCGTACGGCACCAGGCCCTTACCACAGGCCCAGTTGACGCCCCCGCGCTACGTCTCCCTTCACGCGTGGCGGGCGCTGTTGACGGAGTGCCGCCCCTTGACTCAGCATCTCACGGCGCTCCTCGCCGCCGCGTGTCCCGACTTTGCCTCCATGATCGGCTTTGACGACGTCGTGCGCGGTGGGGCCCCGACGTCCGCTGCGATTCCCCTGTCGCCCCCTGCAGACGGACCTGAGGGGGCCTTGGGGCTCGGCCCGGTGCGCTATTCCCTCGACGTACCTGAGGAGGCTCCACCTGTGGCCCATCGCACGCGCGCGCGGCGCTCGGCGCACGACGCCGACGCTCAGCGAGCCGCGGCAGCCACTTTCGACCCGGCGAGTTTGACCGAGGAGTTCGTTGTGCAGACGCCCGTGCCCCTGTCGTGGTTCCTCTCCAGGGCCGCGTCCGCCGGCCTGAGCGGGGCGACTGTTGCCCTCGTCCGCGAGTTCTACCATCACTGCGATCCCGGTGGGGGGGAGCAGGCGACCGTCAGCCTTGCCCGGCTCACTTCGGCCACCGCCGATTCGGTTTTCTGGGCGTCCCGAGGCGGTTGTCGCTCCGACCGCCCTCTACTCCGCCTTTTCCGTGACTGTGCAACCCAGATTGTGGCCTCGGTGAGGGCCCGAGCCGCCGCGCAGGAGGATAAGCTGCACATGGCCTACCGTGCCTTTCAACGGCACACGTACTTAACCGACACCGCCGTGGATGCCCCAATCCTGGACGCCGTCTTTCGTGACCCACCGGCTACAGGATGGAGTTATCTGCCCTGCAGGGCCCTCACCTGGTGGGAGGGACGCTGTACCCTGCCCGCTGGCATCGGGTGGGACCCGGGCACGCTTACCAGCAAGGTCGCTACGGTGGCGCACATCGCACCGGAGCAGCACTTCGTGGCCTTCGCCTACGCGGGCGGGGCCATTGTGGTGCGGGACAGTTGGCACGGGGCGGGCGCGACGGGCGCGCGGTTTGATGCTCGGGGGGCCGCCTACGGCGAAGCCACGTTGCGCTGGGCTGGAGTCTTCGCCTCCTTTCTCCGTCGCCACTGCGGCCTGCCCGTTCAGCCCGAGGCTGTGTACGCGTCTTGTCGACGCCAGCAGGAGACGGAGTGTGGGGTCGAGGCCGTGAATAACACCCTCCAGACCATCTACGCGCTCACCGAGCCAGGGACCCTGACTAGGGCCCACATTCGTGAGGCCCACAACTTCTATCTGGGGCTTTCGCGGGCAAGAGTGGAGCCGGCGGATCGCCCGAGTTTCCGTTGGTCCGTGTTGCCGTCTTGTGCCCCGACTACGCGGGAGCTGTCCCCTGTACCCGATCCGTCCGTCCCCTCCGTGCCGGTGCCTTCTGCGGAAGCGACGTGTCCGCCTGGGCTGGTTTCTCTGCCCGAGGTGGGGCCTGGTCGCCCTCCCCCTGCACTGTCCGCTGCGGAGCAGTCGCAGGTGACGCGGACTCGGCAAGGAACGGTTGTCCCCTCCCCTGACCCAGTCACCCACAGGGAGGTGACCCCGCCCGCAGCGACTCACGCGCGGGCCTCTACCTCCCCGACGTCGGCGACGGAACCGTCATCGCTGGGTACGACGCTGTCCGCCGCGCCCCGGGATGGCGCCCCTGGGCCCGGGTCGGCTCGGGTCGCGCCCCGCGGGACATGCCGGGACTGCTCGAACCCCCGGTCACCCAATCACGTGTGCGGGGGTTTCTGCCACTGGCATCACCCCGCCATTCTCGAGACCACTAAGGGAACGGATCGACGCTGTGGGTGCGCTACTACCATGCGCCGGGGTTGCCGCCTACCAGCCTTGGAAATCGCGGGGGTACACACCTGCTGGGTCCATGCGTCTTTGGCCCAGCGGCACGCCGTTCTCCGCGTCCTCGATCCCGAGGGGGAGCCGCAGTGGGACGCGGTTTCTACGGGGGACACATGCCCTACGGGACCGTCCGCCGACACGGTGCTTTTCGCCCCGCGGGAAGGCGCGCCAGCCATGCGTCACAATGAAGTGGAGCGTGCGCTCCGTGACGTGCCGCGGGGGTCGCATATCCGCCTCTCCATGGCGCGCCGTGGGGCCCATCGGGTCCAGTGTGTGGCGCGGCTTCTGCGGGCCCCTGCTCGGTCGGCCCTGGGCGAGGCCGAGGTCCTCGCGCGCTGGTGCGACAAGTGCTGTCAATTTGAGTCTCAGGATCCGGCCTACCTTCAACTCCCGGACCCTGACTTCACCTACTTTACCCTCGGCCGCGTTCAGGCTCTCCCGGAGTTCGCGTCGAGCTGTGGGTATGAGGACGACGACGACGTGGGGAGCGACTACGGCGACGAGGCCGCGGATCCATCCGAGGTCGATGCCCTGCACAACCAGCTCGACGATCCGGCGCGCGCTACGCTCGCATCCATGGACAGCGCCCCCGCGGGCACCTGGAGGGTCCTGGATGCCAAGCGGTGGCACCCGCTGGGCAAGGCGCTGGAGTGTCCTCGCCATGTGCATCCCCTCGTGTGGTCCGGCATGTCACCGAAGACACGCCAGTCCCACCTACGGTGGATTCACCGTATCCGCCATCTGCCGGACGAATTCAACAACACGCCCCTACCGAAGGCGGTGGTCGAGATGGTTCTGAGGGAGGCCAGGAAGCGCCACTGGGCCTGGAGCACCATTTCGTCCTCGCTGTCCACGGTGGCGTCCGCCCTGCGTGACCTCCAGTACTACGTTCCGTCCTACAACGGGGCCGTCATCGACATTCGGACGGACCCCTATTTCCGCGGGGCGGCGTCCCATGCCACACGCAAGGCACGGGTCACCGCACTGCGCCCGCAGAAGTCAGCCCCTCTGAGCTACGCCGACTTTGATGTGCTTGAGTCCCAGCTCCGGGGGAGCGATGCCTGGTACCTACTGCAACTCGCTTGGCACCTGGCAGCGCGCGTCGGCGACACACGCCGCCTCGACCCGGAGAACGTGCGCATCGCGGACGCCGCGGGTGCACATGGCAACGTCGCGGTCGAGGCCCTGTTCACCGAGGGCAAAGGTGCATTCTTTTGGGGGCCGTACACCATTCACAGTACTATGCCTGCCCCCGTGGCCAAGCAGCTGAAGGCGTTCTTCCACGAGCGGCGGCAAGCGGCGCGGCGCACTTCCCCGCAGCGGGACCCGGGCGACGCCCCCTATCACGCCTTCTCCCAGACTGCCCAGCGTGAGCTGTCGGTGGCCTTGGGCAGGTTCCCCGATCACAGCTGCCGCAGCATACGCCGTGGGGCCTTGGTCTGCAACGCTAGGGCCGGGGCCACTGACGCCGAGCTCCAGTTGCTGTCCGGTCACAAGCGCCGGGATACCCTCCTCCGCTACCTCGGCTGGGGGCATGAGAGCACTGAAGCGGCGGGCGCGGCCGCCTCCAGGGCGACCAAACTCTCGCGGGCAGTCACCCCGATGGGCGGGGATGTTGCCGCACCGATGAAGATGGGGCGCTGGTCGGGGTTCAACGGGGAGCGTGGACGTCGTGTGCGGGCCCCACCGTCTCTGTTCCCGCGACAGGCGCCGCCGTCATCTGAGTTAGGACTGCAGGATGACTATGATGGGACCCAGGATGCGTTCAAGGACTGGACCCTCCACGCCCATGCCGTGTCCACCGTCAACTTGCCGGCAGTGCGCGCCTCCATCGAGTCTGATGACCTCAGGGCAGCCTTTGACGGGGCTGTCAGTCTGCTTCAGAGCGCCGGGTGCTATGGGATTGCTGATCGCCCTCTCCTCACCGCGTCGCAAGTACCCGTCTCCAAGTTCACCCACGAGCAGTGGACCCGATTCCTGGAGGTGGGTAAAATACGGCCCCTGGGGGGTCAGGAGATTCGCTCCGGCGTGCGTGGGTTCGCCGTGCCCCAGCCTGCCAAGCGGCGCTGGCGCCCCGTCTTTGAGACTCTTTACAATCCCTTCTTCCAGCAGTCGCTGGTTCCCCCGCTGTCCTATCCCTCCCGCGTCGAGCGCCGCCGTTGCATTTCGGGTTACACATACCGGCTGGAGCTCGACCACTTCGCCTGGTTCGACCAGTTTCCCCTACTGGGCGTGGGCAGCTACCATGTCGTGCGCTCCGCCATGCCTATCCGGTGGGACAATGCGGAACATGAGCTATTTTGTCTGGAGCGACTCCCCATGGGTGCCACGCAGTCTTGCGGGGTCGCCAACACGACCACATGGGCGCTCATGGAGCCCATCATACGGATGGATGGGGTGTTCGTTACCTCCATGGTCGACAACGTCATCATCTGCTCCAACGAGCCGGACCGTTTCGTGGAGGCCGTGCGGCTTTACCTGACGCGCGCACAGCGGTGTTCCGCCGATCTGAACGACATCGAAGTCGCGGGCCGCAAGGTGCCCGTGCCCTCCGATCCGGACGATATTCTGCGCCTGGGCGCACAGCTCGGCTCCGGGCCGGCCGCCTTCTTGGGGGAGGAGTATGTGGGCAGCCGGGTACGGAATCAGCCGCGCAAGGTCGCCAAGCTGATGGCCGCCTTTGCTCGGATGCGGGATGCTTGCGACGACCCCCGGGTCGTGGTGACGCGACGTCAGCTGGCCTCCTTTGTGGGGCTGTGCTCGTGGATGGCGAACACCCTCAACGTCTCGCTGAGGGAGCATTGGGACGTACTCCGCTTGTTCTCCCGTGTGGCCCAGCAGGTCGGTAGCTGGGATATGCAGCTCCCCGTCACGCCCC